>JACEFZ010000897.1:242500-392500 GCA_014155875.1 Cepaea nemoralis
TTGAAAACGATACAACAATATGACTATAAGTTATACAACAATGTTATTAAAAGTTATGCCCCTTGAAATAACTTTTTCTAGAGTTAAGTCCCTTAGCTATATATATAAATTTTAATGAAAAATGAAATAATACCGAGTAAGCAGGCGATTTCACACTAAAAAAAATATCACAGTTGGCAGCTCTGGAATGAAAGGAAGACGTGTAGAAAATTTCATCTCAATCGGATGGGCCGTTAGCGAAAAAATAAAGGACATACATATTTACATACATACACTTTGTTTTATATATATAGATATATATATATATCTATATATATTTCTGCGTATGCACGTGCCCACTTGCATATGTAATGAGAAATATTTACCTGGTCATCTGCGATATTTGTTTGAATTTTCATTCTTAAAGGATATGATAGTTTTGACATGTTCACTGGATTAGTTGCTACTCTTTGAGGTTGGTTGCACGTACTGCTAAAGATTAATGGCAAGTTAATTATGTTGATAAAGGAGTCTTTTGGAATAAAGATATAAACAACCAGAACAGAGCAAAACAAAATATGTGAAGCAATGGCCCTCCCACCGTCTTATGAGCTTATACAACAATCAGCCCCAACATGTTGACCTCCCTTTATTAACTTTTTCAACATTCAGCCCAAAATTGTGGCCTCTTTTTAGAAGCACCTCCAACATTTAGCCCAAAATTCTGGCCTCCCTTATGACCTTTCCCAACATCAGCCACAAATGCTGCCCTCTCTTTATGTGCTTTTGCAATATTCATCCCAAAACTCTGGCCTTCCTTTATGAGCTCTTGCAACTTTCAGCTCAAAATGCTGACTCCCTTAATGAGTTTTTGCACCATTCAGCCCAAAATTCTGGCCTATTTATAATCTCCCTTTGTGTGGTCTTGCAACATTTAAGCCCAAAATGTTTTCCTGGTCTTCCTTTCTGAGCTCTTGCAACATTCTACCCTAAATACTGACCTCTCTTTCTTTAAGAATTAAATAGGAAATGTCAATTACAATCTGTTTATGTTAGTAAAACTGTGAAATATAACAGGTCAACATGTAAACATTTGTTTCTACAATTGTCGTCACTCGTTAATTTACGTATGAGGTGTGTGTGTGTGTGTGCAACTGTTTCAATTCATGCCAGCTTGCAAATGTTTGTTAAGATACTTCACAGATAAGCAGTTGCTCTCCATTGTGGAAAATAGCTTTCATAAAAATGAAAATATCAGCTCAGAGATGACATGCGTAAATACTTAATGCTGGAGGTTTCATAAAGTTCCAGATATTGCTTTACCAAAGATTTAGCTTCTTTGGTTTCAAGTCATTTGTAATTTTATAGATGTTATATTTTCCACTCTGTTGTTATTTTACATAGACCTTTGCATCAAATGTTTTCTTATCATTTCACAGTTTGTCTTCTGAGTGCATCTTTGCATATTCAGTGATGCCTGGATTTTTTTTTTTAAAGAAACAATTTAAGTGTATCAGTACCACTGTTGTAACTATTTGTAACTTTTTCTATTAGCAGCTTGTTTATATTTCTTATCTCGTTTAAAATGATATTCTTTATATCTTGTTTCATTCATTATTTGTGACATATTTGTATCATTATTTGTTGATCATTCACTGATTTCTGGAAAATTCCTGAGAAGGTTAGATATTGTCATACTCTTGTTCGTGTCAGTCTGTGTATTAAACTGCTTACTCATGTGACCACCTTTGACCTCAATATTCATTGTGAAAATAGTCGTATAAAGAAGAAATATTCACAATTTATGCCAGTCTAAAAAAAAGAAAACTTGGAATCTGTGTTAACTTCCACAGCAAAGATTGTTTGAAAAGAGAGAGAAATTATATAAAGGGAACATTTCTTTTGACCAATACAGGTCAGTTTAGAAATTATTATCATTGCCAGCCAAACGTTGAACAATTAGTTGTTTTTGCTTTTTATGTGAAAACAACTACCAGAATGAATATATAATGTTTTGCACTTGTTAATTGGCTTAACTTGAAGTGGTGTCAGAAATGTATAATGTAATTAATTTACTCTCTCATCAGTAGCGATATATATCGTTTGTCAGCTTTGTAAATAATATTGTTTGTTACAACTGGGCTGCTGTTTTCTTAGTAGGCACACAGTTCAGAACAGTGATCAGCAAATGTGCGTTCCATGTTTTTTTCAAGAAAAACCTGGTCAAATAGGAACATAATTTTTATATGAATTTTATAACAGAAAAAAAGACTGAAAATGAATGTTTCTTTTTGTGAAAGGCACGTCAGTGCTCTCATTATGTGTAAATAAAATATTTAAAATGATTAATCTGTGTGTTTAATTATGTTTTTTTTGGTCTTGTTATGTGTTCGCTCGATTTGTCCTCAAGTGTAGCCCATACGCATGCTACTACTTCTAATGCACTGGACTGAATTTTGCAGTGTGGATTCAATCAATCAATCAATCAGTCAATCATGTGCCATGCTGTCGTGTCTTCCTTTAAAGTGTCGTCCCTGAAGTGAGGGGAGTCAACACCCACATTATAATTTTTTTTCCCTATCAATATCCTGGAGAATCCACCAGCTTCCGTCCAACACACTCCATCAGCCCGTGGACACCTTTTCCTATCACTATCTCACTGTCGTACTATGCCCCCTCTCATTCTCCCCCAACGCAACATATTCAACAACTCTTGCTTCTAAAAATTAATAAAGATTAATTTATTAAAAGAAAAAGTGTAACGTATATGAGACGTGTATGCGAAGAAAATGTGTGTCGTGTATTCTAATGTAAATGTATAGTTCAGACCACAGAGTTCATGATCAGAGTCCACTCATCATGGCAAGGATTACACGACATCACAAGAATCAGCACAATAGACCTCACCGAAGTCGTGTCCTTCTCTCCAGACATGTCCTCCTCCAGGAGCTCTGATGACTATGAGATCTGATTCCCATTCAAATATATAATCCGTGAAAGATACTATTTTTGTTCCTAACACAACTGTTCCTAATAGTTTATAGAAACTCAGACTTCATAATTCCTGCGCAGAGAAAAAAAACATGGAACACTGTCCTATGAACATGACGTTTTTCCTTCTTGCGAAATGTTCTATAGTTTTCACTCTTAAAGAGTCATTGTATCTAGACTAAAATAGAGTTCTTTATTTGCTAGATATTGTCTGAAAGTTATGATTTCCTTGATACGTGGAACAACTACACTTCAATGTTTGGTGTCATCTAATGTGACCAGCAGTTCCTACTGATCTATTAATACGTGGACTGAATATCCATCACTTCAGGTGTGTTAACGAATGGTATGAACTCATGTAGGATACTTATACCATTCAGCTCCACAGAGCAATGTTTATCACTTCTTCTAGCATAGACCCATGGAGAAAGTTGCTGGCCAATCTTCCTGCTCCAAAATGTTATCCGGGATCGGATTTTTCAATGATTCTGTGTTCTTCATCCCGACCAGAGTGAACCTGTAAAATATATAACACAACTGGTGATAGCCTCCCCGACACTGATCTTTATTAGATAATCGTGGGCCATCGGCCTCGCTCAGAAAAATACAGTGAACCTAACTCTGTCAGGGACAGATGAAATGAACACATAGGTTTTTATCATGCCAAGACAAGAAGAAAAAAAAAACAACAAACAGCGTGCGAAACCACCCCCCCCCCCCCCCCCCCCACCCACCAGGGAGCACCCACTGGAAGATCCCAATTATCCCCCATTACTCAATTCTCAACTAGTAGAGCTTATCAACACTTCACTACTCTATTTACAACTAACAGAGTCAAGTATCACTTCCCTACTCTAGCTAGTTTTCCACTAACAGTGCTAATCATCACACTCTTTTAACAAGGTTACTGCCTATATTAATTAGAACTAATTAGATAATAGGTTCTACCTTATACGGCACTGCAGTTTATACTCAATCACATCTAAGTTTGCCATGCCAGGCACGTGTAAAATAAATCTAATTAATCCCGCACACGTTAGATGTTCTTAACTCCCTAACGGCAGTGCCAAAGCACGTCTTCCTCGATCAACGTTTCGAGTTACACTAGTTGTCCCCAATTTATATTGGGTTTTTGGCAAACGCCTAAAATTGGTCACGTGACGTTATTCTTTATGTCCACACAGGTGTTATTTTGGGCAGATCATCCCTTGTCAGGAATCTATCTTCCCTGGCTTAATCAATGTCAGATTTTTCCTCCCATGTTTTGACATCCACAACAAGCTAGCGAGTTACTGTATGGTCCCAACAACAGTTTTCAATAACAAGCCGCCAATCTTCTGTCGTAGTGGTGACAATCACAGCCGCCATTTCGCTTGATGTCCGGAACTCTAAATGACAGACGGACTGTTTTCTCCCGAGCTGGGCACTTCCGCTTGAATCCGACCTGTTTATGAACTGTCAAAGTGGTGTATAGATTCATCTCACTCACCACCGAATGTTCCTATTTCGCCCACCAGATGTAAACACGTGCAACTGCAACCCAGACTGTTTTTTCTGTATTTGTTGAAACAACCTGTGGCCTCGAACATGTCGGTAATCCGAACGCCTTTTATTGTCATCACTGGTTAATCACGGTGTTTTTCGTGACACATGCCAGAAAACGTGGGCGGTCAGGACACGCCATTTCACTCGATCACCAGAGTCGTGGATTAGCTCAGTGTTCCTGTCTCTAACATGCCATGTGGTCAAGCTATCCAGGTATTTTCATCTCGGTCTTTCCCGTGGTCTGTTCCTTTCGATCTTGCCAGTTGTCACCAAGTTCTCCAATCCATTTCTTCTCATAACATGTCCAAACAAATTTGACTGCCTACGTATAATTTCTCTAATCAATTTACGAGTTTCATTTTTCTCCAGTAGTATTGGTCATTGGTTTTTCTATCTGTCCGTGGTATCCTTTGCATTTTCCTCAGAAACCACATTTCTGCAGCCAATAGATGTTTTTCAGCTTGACTGCCCATTGTCCAAGTTTCACATCCATGCAAAATAACAGGCTCTATGTAGCCCCTCAACACTTTTTTTCTCGTTTAAATTGACATCTTTTTATTGGTCAGTATGTTTTTCATCTTGCTAAAAGCTACTTTTGCCATGGATATTCTTGTTCTAATCTCTTCAAGGCATCTCCCATCAGATGTTATTACTGTTCTGAGATAATTGTACCAATTCACTTGTTGAAGAATATTCCCATTTACTTGTACATTACATTGTGGTATTTTGTTCTTCCTAGTGATGACCATAATCTGTGTCTTTTACAATTTAATTCTAACCTCAGTTGTTCACTGTGTGCAACAACCGCATCTACTAATTGTTGCAGATCCTGCTCATTGTCTGCAATCAATACTGTATCATCTGCATATCTAATGTTATTGATGTTACGTCCTCCAATGCTGATTCCATTTATATCTTCTACATTTCTGAAAATATGTTCACTGTATAGGGAAAAAATATCTGGAGACATTACATATACCTGCCTAACACCTCTCTTAATATTGTCCCACTTCATTGTCACTCCTTATGGCAGCTTGTTGTTTCCCATATATGTTTTTTATAAGTCTAATGTCTTTCTAATCAATTTGTAGATCTGCAAGCATATCCACCATGTTGACATGAATAACTCTATCAAAAGCCTTTGTGTAGTCAATAAAGCAAAGATGTATATCCTTGTTTACTTCTATAGCACGTTCAATAGTCAATAACTGATCGCAGCATATACACATCATTTACTGTACCCTTTCCTTCTACAAACCCATATTGTTCTTCCCCTATTTCAGGTTGTATTTTCTTCCTCACTCTTTGCATGATAATTCGTAGCAAAATCTTTGTGATGTGACTCATTATACTAATTGTTCTATGTCGATCACATTCCAAGGCTCAGGATTTCTTTGGGATTGCAATAAATACAAAGTTACATAATTCAGAAGGTATATCTCCGGTATCGTAAAATGTGTTCATCAGTCTGGTGACTTGCTCTAGTCCAAATTCTTCTAAAGCTTTAATCATTTCTGTTGTGATGTTATCTGCACCGGGGGCCTTGCCAGCTTTCATATGTTTAAGAACATTTCGAACCTCTATCTCCAAAATTGGCGGTCCTTCATTATTAAATCTAATATCATACTGTTCCTCTCTGTTATCATCATAAAGGTGTTTCACATAATCTGTCCATACATTGTTACGGTGTCATAACAACATAACTGAAATACTTTGGCCATATTAAACTTCACAATAACTTGGAAAGAACAGTGTTAGAAGGTGTGGTAGGTAAGCACAAAGATGGGCACAGAACAGTGCGGACACTTTGGATATGAGGGCGCATGAGACAGAAGAGATCGAGACATTTCTCAACGGGTCCTCATGAAAGCGAGTTTGCTACAAGATGATGACTTATCTTACATTTTCAAACTCCATGGATGATTTTCAGCAGCTTAACTCACTAAATTAATTCCCGAATCGGCTCCACGAAATAGATACCAGCGATTTCAAGACAATGTGGTGGGCTGATTATCTGGCAGATTGGGGAATCCTACAGAAGGATGTGTGTGAACTGTAAGCCCGGGTTATTGGCGTTCAGGTCGTTTTTAGCCTTGAACAGGGCTTGCATTTATTGAAGTGAGGTTTATGTAGAGACTTTCCTTCCAACCCGGCACTGAAATACATTCTTTGCGGGGTTTGTGTTGCAGAACTTTCCTGCCCTTCTCTAAGCTCAGAAACAAGTGTGGGCTGTGCAGAACCGGTACTGGAGTACTGGAATTGTATCTCAGCAGAGAGGCAAATGAATGTAACCAGATGATGATTCAAAACAGCATGTATGGGCCGGGTGGGATTCAGTCTAGGTCGATGTTCCTCCACAAGTGTTAGGTAATGCATTGTCCACAGATTCCAACCAAATGCCCAAGGAGTTCAAGTGAGCAATGTGATAATAACTGCTCGATAGTATTGACCATTTTGGATACTAAAATATTAACGCAAAATCTCTAACTATATGAAACAAATAAACATCAAAATGACCAAAGATGTATCCGTAAAAAAGTATAACATTCTATTAAACAAACAACTACCTCATATCTTACGCCATAAATTAATTACTACGTATACACTTCATTATTCTATGGTGAAGAATTATTAATTTTACTTTGAAAACACAGTTGCAAGAAAATAAAATTACACTGATGAAATCTTGTAAAAAAAATATATACTGAAAATAACAAGCTGACATAAGGATTGATAATGAAGTAGGCCAGTATCAGCCTATTAAGAGAGGTGTGAGACAGGGATGTGTAATGTCTCCAGCTCCATTTCCCCTGAACACAGATAATATTTTCAGAAATGTTTAAGATATGACAGGAATCATCATAGGAGGACGAAAATCAATAACATTAGATATGCAGATGATACAGTATTAATTGCAGACAATGACCAAGACCAGCAACATTTAGTAGAGGCGGTTGCTACACACAGTGAACAACGAGGGTTAGAATTAAATTGTAAAAAGACACAGATTATGGTCGTCACTAGGAAGAACGAAATACCACAATGTAACATACAAGTAAATGGGAATATTCTTCAACAAGTGAATCGGTACAATTATATCGGAACAGTAATAACATCTGATGGGAGATGTCTTGATGAGATTAGCACAAGAATTGCCATGACGAAGGTAACCTTTTGCAAGATGGAAAACATACTGACCAATAAAACGATGTCATTTGCAACGAGAAAAAGAGTGGTGAGGCATTACATAGAAACCGTGCTTTGTATAGATGTGAAGCGTGGACAATGAGCAGTCAAGCTGAAAAACATCTGGTGGCTGTGTGGTTTCTGAGGAAAATGCAAAGAACACCATGGACAGAGAAAAAAAACAATGACCAAGTCCTATAAGAAACAAATGAATATCGTAAACTGATTAGAGAAAGTATACGGAGACAGTCACCATTTTTTGGTCACGTTGTAAGAAGAAATACATTAGAGAACTTGGTGACAACTGACAAGATCGAGAGGAAGAGAGTAAGAGGAAGGCAGAGAAGTAAGTATCTGGATGGCTTGGCCACGTGGCATGGTCGAGACAGGAAGACTGAGCTGATCCACGACACTGATGATCGAGTTATATGGCGAAACATGGCAGCCATGCTTATCGACATGGCACATGATGATGATGATGATGATGATGATGAATTCTGGAGCGTTGAAATTTCGGACGAATATCGTATATTATCACTGGCACCTTGCCGTCTTGACAGACGTTAGTTTGTTACATTGTGCTTCAAAATGGCATAATAACTAAAACCCATGGTGGTAGCGAATGTGACTGATAAGGCCAATTCACGCTGTAAATGTTCGTCCACAGTGTATGCATGTGAACACATGGTCATTTTCACCATCACGTACCATCTTATGCTTCATACGCTCAGTGTGTGACCTATCTGCAATAATTTTCTCTTTTGTCTTTATTCCATTTCTGATATTTGCCCTCCATGCAACACGTTCAGCGGCGACTTGCTCCCACTGTGCATAATCAATGCCTGTATAAATCATGTCCCGCTTACACACATCTTTGTATCGTAGTAGAGGCCGACCCTAAGATCTCTTACCCATCTGTAATTCACCAAAAAAGATGTCGTTTGGTATTCTACCATCATCTATCCTCCTGAGATGTCCTATCCATCTAAGTCTCATATCGTATATAGCATTTGACCAAATAAAAACATGCCATAAACAAACTCCTATCCCACACTCGAAATCAGATGCAAGATAAACTTACATTCGTGATGGGAGATCACAACAATTAGGTCTAAAATTTAATCAGAGAAGAACAAAGATAATGAGAATATATCAAACAAGTTTTTTTAGTCCCGCGTCTCTGTGTGTCAGTTGTGTTGGGTGATCATCCCGTCCCCTGGCAAAATCAAGTGTAGCCAAAAGGCCGGAAATTGATAAGACGATTTGTCTTGATATGCACATTTTAGTAGATATAATAATACAACAGACAAGAGGAGCTCTCAAATCACCAGCAAATCTGTCGTTGTCAAAAATTAACTGATGAAGTTGCATGGTATGATTAAACATCTTAAGCGACTTATCATATCTCCTTTGAGTTTATATAGAGTAGTTTTCTTATGCAACCCCCTTTAAAATTATATATAATACAACGTCTGCTGCCACAGGGCCGTGCCTGCTATGATACAGAGAGACGGCCGCATCAGGCGGAACCGTAAGGGGCCGACATAAGCAGCGAAATTAAAATACAATTTGAACCATTCAATAATTAAACAATCTTTACGCAACGCTTTTCTATATTGGTCTATCTTCTTCTTCAGCATTCCGAGCCATTGAGGTTCTTTGCTGCAAATACAATCTGTCTCCATTCGTCTCTCTGGTGGACCTTCTCTTGCCAGTCGTTGATTCCAAGTGCTTGTAGGTCTGTATGTATATTATCTCTCCACCGCCTTCTTGGTCTACCTCGGGGTCTACGGTCATTTATTTCCTGAGTGTAAGCGAGTTTTGTTTCCCTATTATCTTCCATTCTTTCTATATGCCCCAGCCATTGTAGTCTATTAGCCTTCATGATACCAGTGATTAGCGGGGACTTAAACAAATCATAAATGTCTTTGTTACTTCTTCTTTTCCACTCTCCACTTTGTGTATCCCTAATGGGTCCATGTTATTCCGATATAAATGTAAACAATTTACGATTTATCGCACTACTATGCCTAAGCGCTTTTGGTACCCTTTGATTTCGGTTTCTGGTGAAGGTGCATAGTTTAAGGGGCGGCATTTCGGCGACATTTAAGGGGCGGCATTTCGAAGAGTTGCATCATACTGAGAAAATCTACCGCACAGCCCTGTGCTACCATATTAACAACTTTTAAGTCATAAATGTGACTCACCCCTTCTTCTCATTTTCCGCATCCATTTTTGTTTGGTCCAAATCTACATTTTGCTTGGCATTGAATATGTTCAATCTAGCGCCAAAATCAGAATATTTAACTCTTACTTCAAATCAGTATGTGTTAATAATAAACATGGAAAACGGGCAGAGCAATTAATTTGTAATAAATTACAAACATTCAATAATCGTCACCGGCACAGAATAGGACTATCATGGTATATCAGTCAAACAGGTGCCGTCTCCACAAGAAGGGTGGCTGCAATGGATCCCCAACACTGTCTCTCGCCCTGACTGTGCGTTCTGTCAACTTGCTGTTCGTCCATCTCTTGATGTTATCTTGCCACAAGTATCCCTGTCTACTTCTTGCTCGCTTGCCTTCAAAATGGTATAAAAGAATCATTCCTTTGAAGTTCATTCGATGTGAAGATAGTATCTCGTCCGATATGATATCTTCAATTTGCTTTAATAGTTCTAAATTGGAGCAACAAGTAATGTTAATATAAAATTGACGCAGAACAGTTCTTTTTTTTTCCCTTGGTGTGTAGCTTTGTGCATCTTGTCTGTCGATAACTTTTGTCTCGTGGCCGTCAATAATTTCTGATACAATGGTAAATGGCCCGATATGAAATCTTTAATTTGTTTTAATAGTTCTTAATTAGAGCTAAATGAACTGTTAATACAGAATGGAGGAATTGGAACAGTTCTCCTTATAGTCCATGCCGTGTAGCTTTGGGCTAATGTCTATCAATAGCTTTTCTGTCTCGTGTGCTGTCAATAATTTCTGATACCAATGATTCCCTCCTGCCATGATGCCAAACTGTCCGCCATTTTATCTCTTGGTCTCTTCCTCTCCAACTTTACAATTCTCAGGGAATGAAACAGAAAAAGAACACTTAAAAACATATAAGAATAAGTGAAGTCAGTTAAAGCATTTCCAGACAATATATTATAATGGAACAGCAAAAGAAATTCCGCACAATAGATTATAACAGAAAAATTAAATAACTCCGGCTGTCTATTATAATAGAATAGTGAAAGAATTTGGCACTCCTCTGAATAACGGTCCTATATTATTTATTGTTAAAAGTATCCCTTACAAGGTTCATTAGGTGATATAATCAAAATATTAAATACTATGAACTAAAATATAGAACTGAGAAAATCGAAAGATGAGTAGCATAAGATATAGATATACACTCCGACAACAGTGAGGGCCCTCCGCGCCCAGAAACATTTAATGTATCCTTCGATCGGTCTAGCAGTCCACCACACACTCAACCGGAAGTGATCGAAGTTTATTGTTCATTAATGTATATAAGTCACCAGGTCAGACGTCTACAGCTGCCAGTTGATCAATTGGTAGAACATTAATGGTCTGCCTGCCATATTAATATTTCTTTATGTCAAGTGTATCCGCGGGAAAAACTCTTGTATCGAGACAACCACGGGAAATAACTGTAGATATCGCCCCTGAATGAGCATAATCACCTAATGAGGCCATGTAAGGAATACTTTCTATAATAAATAATTTGGGACGGTTATTCGGAGGAGTGTCAAGAATTTTCATACAATATATTAAAATGAAATAGCTAAAGAACATACGCACAATAAATTATAATAGAACAGTTAATAACCCTCATACAATATAATAAAATGAAATAGCTAAAGAACTTCCACACAACAGAATATAATAAAACAGTCAAAACCTCTTACACAATATATTAAAATTACGTAGCTAAAGAACTTCCACACGGTAAATTATAACAGAACAGTTAATAACTGTCATACAATATATTAAAATGAAATAGCTATATAACTTCCACACAAAATATTTTAATAGAACAGTCAATAACTCACACAATATATTAAAATGAAATAGCTAAAGAACTTCCACACAATAGATTATAATAGAACAAATGCACACTATATAACTTGCAAGCCTAATAAATTGGACAACGCCCAAAGGTACAGGCTATCGTTTCGATCGAAGTGTTTTTCAAAGAACAAGAAAAACAAAACAATGTTTTATCGTAGTGAATTTGAATAACGAAAACACAAACCATAGATTGTACGATTTATTGCCTGGCATATTTCGCTGTATCTTGTCAGGTACATACGGCAGAAGTCACACAGCATAGAGTAACATAACTGGATACATCATTCGAGCTGAAATGTACACATGATCGCACAGTAATATCAAATGTCTACCCAGGTAATTTTAAACTGACTATCATGTCTTTCTGTTTGCACAAAACTGGCCTATGTAGATGAATAATTATGGCTTCTGCAAACTTTAACAAACGACTATTTTGTGTATGAAACAACACGCAAAAAGCGCTGTCTCTATCAATTACATGACCGGTTTCCAAGACATGACGTGCAATGGACGACACCGGAAGTTTGCAATTGTAGTGTGTCAGCCTTCTCATGATCCCATCGCCTGTGTATAGTATCTTGTCATTCTAGCTGGGCTTTTGTTCAACAACCCTGCTGTGTAACTGCCACTCTGTTCTGCCGATGTAGGTAGACTCGTACCTGCATGTGAATTGGTAAATGCAATTGGATGTGGCTACAGGGAGGTAGATTCTTTTACTGTTGCGGTGGAAATAGGGACATGATACTCAGTTTAAAATTACCATGGTAAACAATTTATATTACTGTGCGAACATGTGTATATTTCAGCTTGAAAGATGTATCTAGTTATTTTACTCTATGTTGTATGAATTCTGCAGTATGTACCCTATGAGATGCAGTGAAATATGCCAGGCAATAAATCTTGCAATCTGTGGTTTGTGTTTTCGTTATTCAAAAACAAAACAATTATATTAAAAACACATAAAACCAGAAATGAAACAAGAAATGAGTTTCATTTCTCCATTTTCCGCTCCTAGTTTTGCTGATCCCCTCTGACGTGTCTCCGCCTTGCCGTGGTAGAGGGACTTGTGTGTTCAAGTTACCCCAAGAGCTATGCCGACGGTAGCACAACAAACATGTCGGACAGGTATTGGGATAGGGACCAGACCAAGAGAGACACAACCTGCTGCCTTGCAGGTAGACTGAGGACAGGCGATCGAAGTCAGAATCAGGCGCACGATGCCACTAATTCTTGGTCCAGACACATACTCTAAGGCTCTCAGCTGAGGGATATTGCTGAACGCCTCTAAGTAATTAACCCTCGGATGTGAGAGCCGGGCCGATACTCACTCACCGCAAAATGGAGGTGAGATGCGGAGCCTACTACATGCTTGGTACAGACACTTGTTCGAAGGCTCTCAGCCGAGGGATATGCGAGATACCTCGGATGAGAGGGCCTGGCCGCGACTTGCTCTCTGCTGCATGGAGGTAAGATGCTGAGTCGGCAGCACATGTAGCCTACCTCGAGAGCATTACTAAAGGTCAAAAAGCGTTCCAATCGCACGCAATGGTTACGATGCCCAAGTCTCTATTAAAAAAAAAAAAAACTCATTGAGTGAGCGTAGTCAAAGGTGGATAAACGTCTCATTAACACGAAATGGGACGCTTGGCTAGCGAATCCATTAAGTGGAAGTCCGAAGCGAAAGCTTGCTGAGTGGATGTCGTCTGTATAAACTAAGGTGTGAAAACGTCTCATTAACACGAAATGGAACGCTTGCTACGTAGAAGTCCGAAGCGAAAGCTTTCTGAGTGGATGTCTTCTGCAGACTGACCGTTTCTGGTTTGCGTGGAGAACGGCCTGTGGCGAGCGAAATACCCAATATATGGAAGTGAGGAATTAAAGTAGCCATGAGCAGGACGTGGCGATTCCTTGGGTGAGCACAGTACCAGAGCGCAATGTGCCAGCTCTGCAATTATGGAAGCCTCCTTGGATGGCGGGGAATACCCATGGTCTGCCCCTGCCTTCTCTTGAGGGTTGACCGTGATGTCTTTGGCCGTTCTACCTTGACCAGCTGAGATGTGGACGGCAACACAACAGAATGTCCACCGAAACCCACAGGACGGTTAACCTGGTTTAAAAAAAAAAACGCCCAAAGAAGTCGGATGTGCCGGCCTAAAGGTTGCAAATAAATAAGCACAACGCAAAAACGTCCGAGTGTAATGTCCCTCGTGCCCGGGACTATCATGTCTTCCGACCGGAACAGCTATGACTATCTTGCCTTCCTGCCGGAACAACTCTGAATAGCTAGTCTTCTGTGCACAACGTCCTTATACGTCCGAACCGAAAGCTCGCTGAGTGGAAGTCGTCTGCAGACTGACCGTTCCTGGTTTGTGCGGGGAGCGGCCTGTAGTGAAGGAAATGCCCAATACACACAAGTGAGGAATTAAAGCAGCCATGTGCAGGACGTGGCGATTCTTTGGGTGAACCCAGTCTCAGAGCACTTTGTGTCGGCTCTGCAATTATGGAAGCCTCCCTGGATGGCGGAAAATGCCCATGGACTGCCCTGCCTTCCCTTGAGGGCTGACTGTGAAGTTTTCAACCGTTCCAACATGACCAGCTGGGATATGGACAGCACCACAAAGTGAGAGTTCCCCAGGAATGCTAACCTGGTTATAAAAACAAACGCACGCTAAAGTTGGATGTATTGGCCTGAGTGTTTTGGCCCAACGGTGCCTGACCAGACACACCGCAATTACGTCTGAAAAAATATTCCGGATGAACGCAGAAGAAGAAGTTTTGCTGATCTGATTATATCTCGACTGTCAAGATAAATACAAGGGGGCTTCACACGAAAACTTTAAAAGTGTAAGAGAAATTACAATAACCACGCCATTGTCTTGTAACCTGTCAATGTTGTTGTTAAGGAAACCAAGAGTGTTCAACACGTGACATCACGATGCAGACGAACGCGGTGGCGTCATAAGGTTAGTTTAAAGATTTCCCTCCACTTTTGACATGCACCAAAGAGGAGCAGCGTTCTGTTATCCGTTTTGTTTAACAGTGAAGGGGTGAAATTTATAGAAATTCATCGGAGAATGAAGGTCCAGTATGGTAATGCACGCCTGTCAGTCCAGCAAGTGTATGAGTGAGGTAGGAAGTTTCAAAACTGCGTGACTTCTGTGACAGACTTTTCACAGCCTGGTCAGGCACACCGAATAGTGACCCCAGACTCGATTTTTGTTCAGGAATCCAAGCAGTCTGTCGGCGCTGGAGGACTTGCATTGAACGCAGTGGTGACTCATCAAAAGATGATACATTTGTTTTTTTACTTTTTCAGAATATATTCTCACCAACAACAAAAGTGTAAGGTTTCCACGTGAACCTCCTTCGCACCATTTATGAATACAGAAACACGGTGTATACTTATGCGGAATGAAATACTATAAATTGTATGGATTTTTGCCCTGGCCGTGCGGGAGTGCGAGGGAATGAACAGGCTGATAGGCTGGCAGGGGATGCGCTTCTTGGTGGTAGATTACCTATGGACAAGGGAGAGGTGGTCGTGCACCTGTGGGACCAGATGGAGAAGGTGGAGAAACAGAATGAGAACCCGTATGTGGAATGGATGAGATTGCAGGGCGATTGGCAGGAGTTCTGGTAGAATCTCAAAACTGAGAGGGAAGACCAGGAGAAATTTCAATCAGATAGCGGTGGGAACGATTAGTATTGTGACTCTTGGCTGGCTGTTGAACAAGGAGATGGAGCGCATATGGGAATGTCCTGAGTCCTGAGTGCAATAATGTCGGTTCTTAACTCAACTCAACTCAACTCAACTCAGCTATAAATAAAAATATGTTTCAAATGCTAAAAATAGTTAAATCCATTGCACGGCTAATATAGCGAAGGAAAACGTCAGGATTCCATATGTTGATACTTTAGGTTTTCAACGTTCTGTTCATCATCATCCAGTGTCTTGCCAATGATCTGTTACTGGCAGCAAACAAGGGTGTCGCACCTCTTCCCTAGGCCTGGACGTGACGGAGCTGTAGAGGAAACAAAGGCATGCACAGACATTAGGGACAGTGTAAGCATTACATGGATCTAGCAAAACATACAAGTGAAGTAACGAGAATGCCATACTCGTGTGTCTGTCTGTATCTCTGTATGTGCGTGGATGAGTGAGTGTTGTGTGTGTGTGTGTGTGTGTGCGTGCGCGCGCCTGTGTGTGTATGATTGTGTGTATGAGTGTGTGTAATTGTTGCATGTCCTTTGCAGAACGTTACGATGAATACAAGCCCAATGTTGATTTTACTTACAATTGTACGGTCAGTAGTTTGCCACTGCTTTCTAAACGAGGAGTTGCCATTGATGTCTAGCTGAATGGTGTGTGTGTGTGTGTGTGTGTGTGTGTGTGTGCCGTAGACAATAAATGCAGCACACACACACACACACACACACACACCAAAGTGTCTTAGTGTGTTGTGTGCGTGAGAGAGAGAGAGAGAGAGAGAGAGAGAGAGAGAGAGAGAGGGAGGGAGAAAAAGAGAGAGGAAGATGAGAAAAAGAGAGAGAGACAGAGAGAAACAAAAGAGGGAGATGAAGAGAGAAAAAGATAGAAAGAGGGAGTGAAAGAGAAAAAAGATAGAAAGAAAGAGAAAGAAAGAAAGAAAGAAAGAAAGAGAGAGAGAGAGAGAGAGAGAGAGAGAGAGAGAGAGAGAGAGAGAGAGAGAGAGAGAGAGACTGTGACATGGGCTTAACAGGTGATCAAATCATGTAGTAGGTATTTTTCAGAATGTCTCTCTCATTAAGGTCCACCAACTGATTCTCCATTCTTTCGAGAACATTTGGTAACTAACGACATCACGCGTCCCCTTGGTCCCCTGGGCAGTGAGATAGGATGCCTAGCCTTCCCGGCTCAAGGCGAAAAACAGGAGGGACCTTATGCAAAATTGTGCACATTAAAAATCCCAGGGCAGTTGGGAATCACAAAGAGTAGGCCGTCACGCCTCTGTCCTGTCAAAGTTGTTAGGAAAATAAACTTACCCAGATGGACCCCGGCGCTTATTATTTGAATCGGTGCTTTCTCCGTAATCCCGTATATTCACGTGAGGAACACAGTTGCGCGAGATTCGCAGCGGAACGCGTCGCGTTGGTTACTTACGGGGTATGTGAGCCGGTCGCTCAGAAAGCAATGACAAACTACTGAGCGTAATCTTGTCAAGAACAACAACAGCAGCTGAAAAATGCTGGGTTTGACTGCAACGTCCTGTAAGGGTATGCAACTTTTTTAAAAAAGAAGCATATCGTACACATATGCACGATAAAGTCGAACATACTGACTTTTAAGGTGCATCCCAGAGTGTGAACACCCACTCTCCCCCACACACTCCCGTCATTACATAAGATGCAGATGTCATTAAGACATAGAGCAGGCAGAAGACTGGCATAGAAAACAGACGTACTGAAGATGAAAATAGACAATACTAACAATAACGAATGATACGGATGCCATTGCCCAATACAAGAGGCAATACAAAAATAGTACAGACATCACAAAAAGAAAATAAAGACAATAACAGTATTTCCAACTTCCCAGACACAAAATACAAGCAACACATATAACATATATTTCTAAAACCCCAGAGTCGGACAAAATAAGCAACACATATTGATTTCTAAATAATAGGAGAGGAGGAGGAGGAAGAAGAAGAAGAAGAAGAAGAAGAAGAAGAAGAAGAAGAACATGGGACAACGGATACTCACGCAAACCTCAGGTCCTGTATAACATCACACTGATGGTGGACAACAGGATGCCTTCATCCGACATACAGGACTTCGCGTTGGAGCTCAAGCCAAAGAACACAAGCAAGCAAGAAGACGAAGACGAAGAGGAAGAGGAAGAAGAAGAAGAAGAAGAAGAAGACGAAGAAGAAGAAGAAGAAGAAGAAGAAGAAGAAGAAGAAGAAGAAGAAGAAGGAAAAGGAGTGGAGGAGGAGGAGGAGGAGGAGCAGGAGGAGGAAAAAGAAGAAACCGCATGTATCATTACCTAAGACAGACTGTCATTGTGAACCTTTAATCTCCTTTAAGACACTATCTGTGATGTCTTGTATAACTGACCAGGCAAAGGTCACATCTGAAGACTGGGTGCTACTAGCGCAGACAGCAAATCGCAGGAAGTACGTGCCCTTCACCTTGGAAGGAACCATGTGTATTCTGCGGTCCTCATTGATGACTTTGTTAAGAGTTTCATTTGTGGAGTTTGGGCCCTTACAGAGTAAAAGCGTATATTAAGGATTAATTTGTAAAAACTGTCATTTGTTATGATTGTTCAACACTGCTATATGGTGCAGAAGCCTGGATACACGATCTGATCTCACACGATCACCAGAGTCGTGGATCAGCTCTGTGTTCTTGTCTCGACCAAACCGCGTGACCAAGCCATCCAGGTATGTACTTCTCTGCCTTCCCCCTGTTCCTTTCCCCTCAATCTTGCCCAATTCATTTCCTATCATAACGTGGCAAAATATTGTTACTGTTTACGTCCAATTTCTCTAATCAGTTTACGGTTCTCATTTCTTTCTTGTGGGACTTAGTCATTGGTATTTCAGTCTGTATATGGTATTCTTTGCATTTTCCCCACAAACCACATTTCCACAGCCATCAGATGTTTTTCAGCTTGACTGCTTATTGTCCACGCTTCACATCCATACAAAACTGCAGGTTCTATGCACCTCAACACCCTTGTAAATATAACATTCATATAAAAATGGTTTTTACTTGACAGTAAGGTTGAAGGCAAGCAAGCACGAGGTAGGCAACGATACAAGTGGGAAGATAACATCAAGAGATGGACGAACATCAATCTGAAAGAATGAACAATTAAGACGAGAGGCAGACAATGTTGGAGATTCAGCGCAGACAACCTTCATTTAACACTCCTGAGCACATCTTTCATCTGCTGTAATTAAAGTACCCAAAATATTAACTTCACTGACTTGTTTCAGATTAGTTCCATTTACTTTGAGGTTGTATCTGGGAAGACATTTGTCTTTGTAATTATCGTTAGGGTGGGACGCAGAGGTGTTTCCAAGGCACCAGGGCCGGGTTATATACTGGCCAAGACCTATTGACGCGTCCTCGTCGAGCGTCCTGGTCAACAGGTCCCTTCTGGGTCCTGGCTAAAGTCAATAGGATCGCCGATTCCTCCGAAGTCGGAGAGTGTCTGCCTGTACGGCGAGGAACCACCAGTCTGCACACCAATAAGCCAGACATGGGACAACGGATACTCACGCAAAATTCAGGTCCTGTATGACATCACACTGATGTTGGACAACAGGATGTCTTCATCCGACATACAGGACTTCGCGTTGGGAGCTCAAGCCAACGAACACAAGTAAGTAAGTAAGTAAGTATCGTTAGGGTGGCGGGTTAGGTGTATCCTCTATCAAAGAAGCAGTAAGGTGGCCCCTTCTCTCCGCTAGCCTACACCTGCTCAGGGTAGCGTTAAACCATGTAAGCAGATGGTGGATGAAGCTGAGGTGCAGCCGACAGATATTTGTTAGTGATGATCTCTAGTTGCACGACTTTAGACAGTGCCTTCTTTACAGAGGCAATAGCTACGGTCGTCGACCACTATGGTCGGTTCCAAGAAGGAAAGCAATGGCAAAATATCTTCAGATACCTCGCATATCCTGTCTATACACAATTTATTTGTATTAATTATTTGTTACTCAATTAGATCAACACTCTCTTGTTTGTGCTAGCCGTTTGTTACTAGACTAGATCAACGCTGTCTTGTCTGTGAGAATCATTCTTTAATAGACTAGGACAACTCTGTCTTGTCTGTGAACTTATCTCCTTTAAGACAGTATCTGTGATGTCTTGTATAACTGACCAGACGAAGGTCACATCTGTACTACTAGCACAGACAGCAAACCGTATTTGTTAATCGACTAGATCAGTGTTTCCCAACGTGGGGCCCACCCCCCACAGGGGGGCAATTCGATTGTTAAGGGGGGCAATTCGAAAATGGAAGAAATCGGCTGGATATAACAAAAGGGGGAGACTTGAGATTGAAGTTAACTAAATTGGAACCTGACATAAAATCTCTTTGCAGCAAGCATCAAGCGCAAGGATCTCACTAAATTTAAATAATTACTAATAATTAAAATAATATAGAAAAATCTTTCATTAAAATTATTTTGTACTTGAATTTCAGTTCTCCATTATATGTTTTTAAAATTTACTTACTATGTTTGCTCAATAATTTCCTAGTGATTTCTTCCTAAAACCTATCGGCCCTTTGCCTTTGGCTAGGATCAGGTGCATTTGCAGCTCTCTCCACACCCCCCCCCCCTTCTCCCCCCAGTAGTGCGCCTGGTCTGGTCGGGGGCTGGGATGATCAAATAAAAACCCATCACATATCTTCACCTTAGATGTGGGCCTGGTGGACCACTGTAGGCAATAGTCCACACACACAAAAAGGGGGAGGCGGGGGAACCGCCAAACCCCCCCCCCCCCCAAACAAAAAAACAATTCACCCAACACAACCGACACACAGGGACGCGGGACCTGGGGGGAGGGGAGCTTCTGGCCCCTCTGGGAACCGTGATCCCTTCTTTAAAAAAAAAAATTCAAGTTTCTTTAGTGAACATTTCAATTTTTGAATATTAAAAATGATGCATATGTTGGGGGGGGGGGGGCATAAGAATTTTAGAAAGGCTTAGGTGGGACATACCACAAAAAAGGTTGGGAAACACTGGACTAGATCAACTCTTCCTTGCCTATGAGAATCATTAGTTCAGCGACTAGGCCATCTCTGTCTTGCCTATGAAAATCATTTGTTCAGCGGCTAACCAACTCTGTCTTGCCTATGAGAATCATTAGTTCAGCGACTCTAACAGCTCTGTCTAAACATAACACCTGATCTAATGACATATACACGGCCAACTTTACCTTGGTTAAACACAGATCTCAAAGTTACCTTTAGTCTGAAACAAACAAGACCCAGAGTTACTGTTCCAAATATTTCAAATCTTGGATCACTCCTCACCAACGATTCAAACTGTTTGGCCAAGGATACATCCTGCAAGTTAGATTACTGTTGTTATAGCCTATGATACAATGCATTTTCAAAAGTCCAGATAAGTAAAAGATTGCACAAGGTGCAAGATTTTCTAACAAAATGTAAACTGTTTAAAACTGAAAGTCGTCAAATGAAAGTAGATATACTATATGACCCTTTTCCCCACTCTGATGCGTAATGGATAAATCGCCCAAAATTGAGAAGTAGAATCGATAAGCTTTACTAGAACACAATTACAAGTAACGAAATGAAAGTTGTGGCCAAAGCCTTCGTCAGCTCAAAAACAAGCAATCACTGGTACAATTGCATGAAAAACTCTACGTTAACAAAATATATAAAGGTGAGTCATTTCCTTGTTAAGGACTTGACGCGTGTGTGGTTGAACAATCGCCTGTATGGTTATAGTTAGTTACATATCATTTACAATGTGTCAGGTCTTAGTCAGATACGACTGAACTACCGTATGACAGCAGATGATACTATCTGCTTTCTGTTAGTGCCGAATGTTGGACGGCGTTTACTAAACCAGACACCCCACATTGGGCCAACGGATTCGTGCGGTGGAGCGCAATTTGGAGGGTGCAAGCCTTTTCCTGTTCCAGGAAATGCAGCCTAAAGACAAAATGTCATAGCAGGGCAGACCAGGCCGTAAGCCTTGATTGGCAGCTGGTCTAGAATCGAAGCTCCGACAGGCGGACAGTTAGAGCATTGCTTTGCTGATCCAGCAGCTTCTGCATCGTTTTTGTTCCAGATGTATTGGTGTTACCTTTCCTCTGGAGTGAACTAGGCAGGCCATGAGAGGTATCAGGCTGCATGGGCAACACATGGTCTCTATAACTCAGCCAAGGCTTTGTTCTATGAAGAGGTTTGACTTCAGGTTCTGGGAGATCAAGTCTACACCGAATCACAGTGTGGCTTTCGATGAAATCGGTCTGCCATTGATATGATATTCTTATTGCAACAAATGCAAGAAAAATGCTATGAACAGAATCAACCACTGTTTATTGACTTCATCGACCTCACAAAGGCATATAATTTGGTCAGTCGTGAAAGTCTGTTCAAGGCACTAAAGAAGATTGGCTGCCCACCAACTCTTCTGTCCATTGTGGAATCTTTCTACACAGGCATGAAGGGTATATTCAAGTTTGATGGTGCAACTTCAAAAGAGTTTGAAATCAAGAGTGGAGTTAAGCAAGGTTGTGTACTAGCTCCCACCCTCTTTGCAATATACTTTTCACTTCTACTGAAATATGCCTTTCGCGATCAGGATGGTGGTGTATACATTCACTCACGCTCAGATGGCGGCTTCTAGTATGCTCAGAGATTGAAGGTCAAGACCAAAATGAGGAGAGTACTGATCAGAGAGTTGCTGTTTGCAGATGGTGCTGCAATGACGACCCACTCTGAGGAAGAATTGCAATGTCTACTATCTGTATTCTCCCATGCTTGTTCTGGATTTGGTTTAACAATTAGCAAAATGAAGACACAGATTATGTCATAAGGTACACATGGGTACCATCAATCTTTATTGATGACGCCGAACTAGAGATGGTAGACCATTTTACATATCTAGGATCAGTGGTAAATAGCAAATTATCCATAGATAAGGACATCAACACCAGGATTGGTAAGACAGCAACAACAATGAACATGTTAGCAAAAAGAGTCTGGGAGAACAGGAAGTTTACTGCCAAAACAAAAGTCCTGGTTTATCAAGCCTGTGTCCTTAGTACTCTTCTTTTTGGCAGTGAATCCTGGTTAACTTACTTACACCAAGAAAACGTTTAAACAACTTTCATATTCGGTGTCTGCGAAGAATACTTGGTATTAAGCGGCAAGACAAAACCACAAATACTGAAGTATTGGAAAGATCAGGTTGTGTGACGGTTTGTTCCATGTTTAGTCTTCATAGACTTAGATGGATAGGACACGTTAGGAGGATAGATGATAGTAGAATATCAAAGGGCATGTTTTTTGGTGAATTACAGATGGGTAAGAATATCTTAGGCGGCCTCTACTACGATACAAAGATGTGTGTAAGCGGGATATGATTGATACAGGCATTGACAATGTACATGGGAGCAAGTCGCCGCCGAACGTGTTGCATGGAGGGCAAATATCAGAAATGGAATAAAGACAAAGGAGAAGATGATTGCAGATAGGTCACACACTGAGCGCGTGAGACGTAAGACGGTGCGTGATGTTGAAAACTACCATGTGTTCTCATGCATCCATTGTGGACGAACATTTACAGCACGAATTGGTCTGATCAGTCAAATTCGCTACAGCCATGGGTTGTAGTTATTATGCCTTTTTGAAGCACAATGTACCAAACTATCGTCTGTCAAGATGGCAAGTTGCCAATGCATATCCTTTACGGGACATCGCAGTTAACCTCAGCATGTTTTGGCTGTTTGTGATTTCTTGGCAAGTTTACTTTCAATAGTGTGCTATTGCTTTCTGAACGACCAACACTCATACCATTGTATGAAAACTAACACACGGCGGTCTTCCAAACCGCCCGCAGCTGTATTTCAAACACGGTATGCGGGATTACGAAATGCGTTCGTAACCATTTCTCCATAGAACCTGTATGGTTAAACAGAAATTAATTGCAGCCTACAGAAAGTAACATTGGAAAGAATAGTATGACTCAATAATTAAGAAAAAGTGACAGAGGAGTAGAGAGAAAGTAACATTGGACAGAATGGCATGACTCAATAATTAAGAAAAAGAGACAGAGGAGTAGAAAGTAACATTGGAAAGAATAGTATGACTCAATAATTAAGAAAAAGAGACAGAGGAGTAGAGAGAAAGTAACATTGGACAGAATGGCATGACTCAATAATTAAGAAAAAGAGACAGAGGAGTAGAGAGAAAGTAACATTGGAAAGAATAGCATGACTCAATAATTAAGAAAAAGAGACAGAGGAGTAAAGAGAAAGTAACATTGGAAAGAATAGCATGACTCAATAATTAAGAAAAAGAGACAGAGGAGTAGAAAGTAACATTGGAAAGAATAGTATGACACAATAATTAAGAAAAAGAGACAGAGGAGTAAAGAGAAAGTAACATTGGAAAGAATAGCATGACTCAATAATTAAGAAAAAGAGACAGAAGAGTAGAGAGAAAGTAACATTGGAAAGAATAGCATGACTCAATAATTAAGAAAAAGAGACAGAGGGGTAAGGAAAAAATAACATTGGAAAGAATAGTATGACTCAATAATTAAGAAAAAGAGACAGAGGAGTAGAGAGAAAGTAACATTGGAAAGAATAGCATGACTCAATAATTAAGAAAAAGAGACAGAGGAGTAGAGAGAAAGTAACATTGGAAAGAATGGCATGACTCAATCATTAAGGAAAAGAGACAGAGGAGTAGAGAGAAAGTAACATTGGAAAGAATAGCATGACTCAATAATTAAGAAAAAGAGACAAAGGAGTAGAGAGAAAGATATATATGGAAAGGCTTACACGGCTTGGCAACAAATACGATTATAAACATCAACTTCATTCAAATATTAAGTGATAGAGAGGATTTGGGAATCTCAAAAAATCAACTTGTGCTATAGATAAGACACTGGAATAAGTAGATGAAGAATATTTCATGGACACAGAAATGAGATAACATCCGTACCTTTCTGATTTGCTGCTGTAATCCCTCGGTACCAAACATCCTCATAACAAACCACAACTTGAGAGATCTGAAGCGACGTCCAAGGGGAATCTGCCAATGCTGTGAAGAAGAAACACACCTTGAACAAATGAAATACATAAAGCCATTCACCTTATCAAGCAAGCGCAAGCACACACACACACACACACACACACACACACACACACACACACACACACACACACACACACACACCCACCCACCCACCCACACACACACATACATATAGACACACATATACACACACACAAACACAGGGGTTGAAAAGGTAAACGGATGAACTTCATTGCTTGCAAATGGTAAGTATTGAACCGCTCGGAGAGCGTTCACAATTTTAACATGACTAATAGCGCCTGACCAGAGATTCGATGACACAGTATTACTATCCACATCACAAAATGGTATAGAAAACCTAATAGCCTCAACCCAAAGACATAGTGAAAATCACAACTTATATCTTAACATAGTAAAAACAAATATATTGCATACAGATAAAACTACTATGGAGAAAGAAATATATTTTAATGAGGAAATATTGGAGGTGGTGGAAAAGTTTGAATATCTTGGGTCATTGATTACCAACAATGGTGACACAGTGATAGAAATTAAACGGCGACTATCAATTGCTCTTCAAAGACTAAAACAGATGAATAAATTATGGAGTGGGACAGATAGAACTACAAAAATTAGATTTTTAAGAGTATGGATCTTTCCCATTGCAACATAACGCCTGTGAGACAGGGACACTTACTAAACAAACAAGCTGAACAGCGCATAAATGCCTTTGAATACAAATGTTATAGACGGGTTCTAAGAATATCTTGAGTAAAGAAAAGAACAAATGCATCCATACCTCAAGAGCTGAATATTGAAGAAGGCTGGCTATTAAAGACGATAAAACAAAGAAAATTGAAATATTTTGGTCACTTGAAACGTCACGAAAGTTTGGAGAGAACAATAATGGAGGGGTATATGCCTGGGAAGAGAGAAAGAGGATGGCCAAAGAGAAGATGGGTGCAGGATGTGGCGGATGATCTCCAGATGGGTGTATCGGACATGGGACATCTTGTTTGCGATCGAGAAGTTTTCCGGAGGTTGTAATGGCAGCGATGTTCTGCAAAGGACACGCTACTGAATGAATGAATAGCGCCTGTCCTACTTGCTGGGATACAACACCATTCTTTGTATTAGGATAGGACATATCACTATTCTTTGTATTAGGATAGGACATGTCACCATTCTTTGTATTAGGATAGGACATAACTCCATTCTTTGTATTAGAATAGAACATAACTCCATTCTTTGTATTAGAATAGAACATAACTCCATTCTTTGTATTAGGATAGGACATGTCACCATACTTTGTATTACGATAGGACAACATACCATTCTTTGTGTTAGGATTAGATATAGCCCCATTCTTTGTATTACGATAGAACATAATACACTTTTTTGTGTTAGGTTAGGACATCACATTATTCTTTATATTAGAATAGGAAATAGCACCATTATTTGTTTTCGGATAGCACACAGTAGACTGAGTAAACAGATGGTAAGCTTTACATCCCTGCTGGATCAATATTCACGTGAACATGGTCTAAAGAATTATCCTCTGCACACTGAGCTAAGAAAGATGTATGTAAATGCTTCAATGAATCAGTACTACTCCGAGCCATAAGGACTTAACACAGAAATGATAAAATAAAAACGGCAAGTTCTACAAGAGAACAAGCCTGTTGGTGTAGTCCTCAAGAACAGCGGCCACAAGAAGAAGAAACAGCAGCAGTAGGGGAAAGAGAGAGGAGAAGGAGGAGAATATGAAGAGAAGAAGTTGATGACGTGAGTAGTGTATAGGTACAAAAGCCAGTCCTTTTGTGGCGCAAAATGAGGCGCACATTCCCTATATAAATCAACCATTTATCGATTTTGAGGCGCAAATTGCAATCTATTTTTAGCTCTTATCGATTTTGCGCCACAAAGGGCGATAACTCCTGGTATGATTATTTTAAGTGGGCGGGGTCTAGTGACTCATCAGAGTGGGCGTGGTCAAGTAATTATAGGTACGACATAAAAAATACGACTACAAACATTAAAAATAAAAAAACAAACGATTCAAAAGAAGGTATATAATAATGTTAATAAAATATATATATATACAAGAAAAAGAAAAAAAAAAGACATAGTAAGTGACCGCTTATAGTTAAGGGTGTGTGATGACGTGGTCAAGTGGTGGTCAAGAGGTGGTCAAGTGGTGGAGTAACCACTTAAATTAAAGGGGAAAGTACGTGTAGTGATGTGGTGGTGGTTAAAGTGTGCGATCACGTGGTCAAGTAATGGTCAAGTAGTGGTCAAGTGGTGGTCAAGTGACGTAATTTTAGTGGAAAGTAGTTGTAATGATATGGTGATGATTAAAGGGTGGTAAATTAGTGGTCAAGCAGTGGTCAAGTGGTGGTCAAGTGAGGAAAATTTTAGTGGAAAGTAGTTGTAATGATATGGTGATGATTAAAGGGTGGTAAATTAGTGGTCAAGCAGTGGTCAAGCAGTGGTCAAGTGGTGGTCAAGTGAGGAAAATTTTAGTGGAAAGTAGTTGTAATGATATGGTGATGATTAAAGGGTGGTAAATTAGTGGTCAAGAGGTGGTCAAGCAGTGGTCAAGTAGTGGTCAAGTGACCTCTTAATTTGTCAGGGAAAGTGAGTGTAGTAAGTTGGTGATGATCGTGAGGTGGTCAAGTAGTGGTCAAGGGGTGGTCAAGGGGTGGTCAAGTGGTCAAGGGGTGGTCGAGTGACCACTTAAATTGTAGAGGAAGGTATGTGTAGTTACATGGCGGTGGATAAAGTGTCAATGATGTGGTCAAGCGGTGGTCAAGAGGCGGTCAAGTACCGATCAAGTGGTCAAGTGACCCCTTTAATTGTAGAGGAGAGTAGGTATAGTGAAACGGTAGTGGTTAAAGTGCTCGATGACATGGTCAAGTAGTTGTCAAGCAGTGGTCAAGTGGTCAAGGGGTGGTCAAGTGACCACTTAAAATATAGAGGAGAATATGTGTAATGAAATGGTAGTGACAGGGTGACGATAAAGAGGTGGTCAAATAGTGGTCAAGTGATCGAGTGACCACTTACATTGTAGAGGAAAGTAGTGTAGTGAAACCAGGATGGGTAAAGGGAAGAGAAAGCAGTAGTAAGCTTATTAATATTAATATTATAATATTAATTGTAGTGACACCAATAGTAATTGTAGCAGTAGTAGTAGCAATACCAACAATAGTAATAATTATCATCATCATTACGTGTCTTACCAACGGACGTATCACCCACACATTGCAATCTCCAACACCATTGAACAATTCCGGGGTTGACTCACACTACAGAAATCCCCAATTAACGGCATTACCTTCATGTAATGGTGGTACTCATAGTACCAATAGCACCAGTAGTAATAGTCACCAACAGCAGCAAGAGACTTATACGCCTGACATTGGTCAGTATGACACTCCATAAACTATGATCTCCAACACCATGGATACAAATAGTAATAATATTGGTGTAGTAGTAGTAGTAGTAGTAGTAGTAGTAGTAGTAGTAGTAGTAGTAGTAGTAGTAGTAGTAGTAGTAGTAGTAGTAGTAGTAGTAGTAGTAGTAGTAGTAGTAGTAGTAGTAGCAGTAGTAGTAGTAGTAGTAGTAGTAGTAGTAGTAGTAGTAGTAGTAGTAGTAGTAGTAGTAGTAGTAGTAGTAGTAGTAGCGGCGGTGGTGGTGATGGTGGTGGTGGTGGTAATAATAGGAGTAGTAGAATAGCGAGGGTGCTTGTTGTTTCACTAAGTATTTGTATATCGTATGTAGTATAAAACTAGTTTGTGTTGTATGCCATGTAAGGTGTTACTGAAATATCTGTATTTTGTAGTTCTAAGAGGTGATGATAGTGTCTCCAGTGCTGCGAAAAAGGCTCATTGTGAGATATCGATCATTTCTCAAAGCGACAGCATCCGGGGTGCATGCCCATTACGAGCAAACAACGATAAGGCAACGACAAGGCAAAATGGCGTCGAATATAGCGTAAAGTACACTACTTATGAGGTCATCGGTTGTCCGTTCCATCACGGTCGACAAATAGGCGCTCACTAACTTCATAATATGCTCACTCAAATAAACATATAGGATAATAAGGCACCGACCCAAACAAGGAAAACGGACAAAAACAACGGGGAAAAAATGACATAAGCGTCAAAATATAACACATACAAAGACAGATACAACAGTGACTAAAAAAATAATAAAAATGACACGACAAAATAACACACACACACACACACACACACACACACACACACACACACACACACACACACACACACACACACACACACACACACACACACACACACACACACAATGAAAACTGAAACAACCAATGAAAAATCGCTGACACGAACACTAGAAGCTGACACAAACACTAAACAAGGTACCTAAAGAAAAGCTAAACTTTGTTAACCAAAATGTGAAAGTAGGAAAATGTGATACCCAAATGTAAAACAAATACAGGAATAGCTCGTCCCAACTTATAAAAAGTAGGAAAATATGTCAACCAAATGGGGAAAAGTTAGGCCAAATACAAAAATATCTAACTCAAACTAATGAAAAGTAGGGAAACTTTGTTAACCAAAGGAGGGGAAAAACCTAGGTCAAGTAGGAAAATCTGTTACCCAAATGTGAAAAATGTCGGCCAATACAGAAATAGCTCGTCCACACGTATGCAAACTAGGAAAATTTGTTAGTCGAACAGGATAAAATATTGCCCAAGTAGGGAAATTTGAGAGCCAAATGTGAAAAAATATAAGCCAAAGAGAGGAATATCTCGTTCCAACTTATAAAAAGAAGGAAAATTCTCAACCAAATGAGAAAAATTTAGACCAAGTATAGTAACATCTCAACCTAACTTATGAAAAGTAGGAAACTTTGTTAGCCAAAGCGAAAAAAAACCTAGGTCAAAAAGGAAAATCTGTTAGCCAAATGTAAAAAATGTCGGCCAAATACAGAAATACCTCGTCCGCACTTAATAAAATTAGGAAAAAATTGTTAGCCAAATAGTAAAAATATTAACCAAGTAAGAAAATGTGATAACCAAAGGTGAAAAAATATCAGCCAAAGAGAGAAATATCTCGTTCCAACTTATAAAAAGAAGGAAAATTCTCAACCAAATGAGAAAAAGTTAGACCAAATATAGTAACATCTCAACCAAACTTATGAAAACTAGGAAACTTTGTTAGCCAAAGCGAAAAAACCTAGGTCAAGTAGGAAAATCTGTTAGCCAAATGGAAAAAAATGTCAGCCAAATACAGAAATACCTCGTCCGCACTTATTAAAATTAGGAAAATTTGTTAGCCAAATAGTAAAAATATTGTCCAAGTAGGAAAATTTGATAGCCAATTGTGAAAAATATCACCCAAAGAGAGGAATATCTAGGCCAGAATTATTAAAAAGTAGGAGAACTATTTGCCAAATGGGAAAAAGTTAGGCCAAATACAGAAATATCTCAACCAAACATATAAAAAAATAGGAAAATTGATAACCAAACGGGAAATATATTGACCAACTAGGGAAATGTGTTACTCAAAGAGGAAAAATAATGACCAAGTAACGAAATACATTGCTCAAACTTATGAAAACTAGGAAACTTTGTTAGCCAAATGGAAGAAACCTAGGTCAAGTAGGAAAATCTGTTAGCCAAATGTGAAAAATGTCGGCCAAATGCAGAAATAGTTCGGCCACACGTATGCAAACAAGGAAAGGTTTGTTAGCCAAATAGTAAAAATATTGCCCAAGTAGGAAAATTTGATAGCCAAATGTAAAAAAATATCACCCAAAGAGAGGAATATCTCGGCCAGACTTATAAAAAGTAGGAAAATTTGTCAACCAAATGGGGTAAAAGTTAGACCAAATACAGAAATATCTCAACCAAACATATAAAAAATAGGAAAATTGATAACCAAACGGGAAATATATTGACCAACTAGGGACATGTGTTACTCAAAGAGGAAAAATAATGACCAAGTAATGAAATACATCGCTCAAACTTATGAAAACTAGGAAACTTTGTTAGCCAAAGTGAAAAAAAAACCTTGTTCAAGTAGGAAAATCTGTTAGCCATATGTGAAAAATGTCGGACAAATGCAGAAATAGTTCGGTCACACATATGCAAACTAGGAAAAGTTGTTAGCCAGATAGGAAAAGTATTGGCCAAGTAGGAAAATTTGAAAGCCAAATGTGAAAAAATATCACCCAAAGAGAGAAATATCTCGTCCAGACTTATAAAAAGTTGGAAAATTTGTCAACCAAATGGGGTAAAGTTAGACCAAATACAGAAATATCTCAACCAAACATATAAAAAATAGGAAAATTGATAACTAAACGGGAAATATATTGACCAACTAGGGAAATGTGTTACTCAAAGAGGAAAAATAATGACCAAGTAACGAAATACATCGCTCAAACTTATGAAAACTAGGAAACTTTGTTAGCCAAAGGAAAAAAAAAAACCTTGTTCAAGTAGGAAAATCTGTTAGCCAAATGTGAAAAATGTCAGACAAATGCAGAAACAGTTCGGTCACACGTATGCAAACTAGGAAAAGTTGTTAGCCAGATAGGAAAAGTATTGGCCAAGTAAGAAAATTTGATAGCCAAATGTGAAAAAAATATCAGCCAAAGAGAGAAATATCTCATCCAAACTTATAAAAAGAAGGAAAATTCTCAACCAAATGAGAAAAAGTTAGACCAAATATAGTAACATCTCAACCAAACTTATGAAAAATAAGAAACTTTGTTAGCCAAAGAGAAAAAACCTTGGTCAAGTAGGAAACTCTGTTACCCAAATGTGAAAAATGTCCACCAAGTACAGAAATAACTTGTCCACACTTATGAAAACTACGAAAATTTTGTTACCCAAAGATGAAAAATATTGCCCAAGTAGGAAAATTTGAAAGCCAAATGTGAAAAAAATATCACCCAAAGAGAGAAATACCTCGTCCAGACTGATAAAAAGTTGGAAAATTTGTCAACCAAATGGGGGTAAAGTTAGACCAAATACAGAAACATCTTAACCACATTTATAAAAAACGAGGGGAAAATGTCGACCAAATACAGAAATAACTCAACCCAATTTATAAATACGGCAACCAAACTTATGAAACGTAGGAAAATGTGTTAACCAAAAGGGGAAAATATGGTACACGTAACGAAATATCTCATCCAAACTTATAAAAAGTAGGAAAATATGTCAACCAAACGCGAACAATGTCGGCCAAATACAGAAATTTCTCAACCAAACTCATGAAAAGTAGGAACAACTTGTTACCCAAATAGGAAAAATATTGGTCAAGTAAAGAAATAGCGTGGTCAAACCTATAAAAACGTACCAACATTTGTTAACACAACTTGGCCACTTGTTCTTACAAACTTGCTCGCTGGCTCAAACAATTTGTCCACTTGCTATTAAAATCGGTCGACCTATCCTATCAACTCACACACTTACCATAACAACTGTCCCTTTTCCCCAACAACGTGTCCACCGACTCTCTCATATTATCGACTCGCCCTATCAACTTACCCACTGACTCTAACAACTTCCCCACATGGGCTCACAAAATTTTCACTTGTTATTACAACTTGGCGACAGCCTCGCCCAAATTACCACTTACTCTTACAAACTGTCCCAACTGCGCGCACAAAGGTGTCCACTTGTGATTTCACGGCCTCCTCACCACATAGATAAGTAGCCCTTATAAAATACAAATGTATCCCGCAAGTCATACAGAAGTGTCCCCCATATTGTCATTAAAAAAAAAATATTTGTGTGTGTAGGTAAGTTCATGTCTTTGACAGTTCATATTTTGTAAATTCATTTCTTCAGCATAAGATTTGTGTAAGTTCACGCCCTCATCATAAATTTTGTTGTGTAAGTTCATGTCTTCGACAGTTCATGTTTTGCTAAGGCCTAGTTTTAGTGAAAATGCAGAAGTCTATTGGCTAGAATTTCAACCTGGGTGGTCACTTATTAACACTGCCTGTGGACAGGTATTCTTACCCATGCACTAAAGTTGAGAAAATGAACTTCCGTTGAATGGAAGCTACCGCAGACTTGAATTATTAAACCCCTCTGGAAGAAGTAGCGGCAGCTTAACCAGGAAAAGATTGAATTAGTTATCCCCCCTTAGTCTGGGAATTATGAAAATATATGCTCCCACAATTGTTATCCTTTATATTTTTGTTTATATGACGTCATGAGTAATATCGCTTGTGGGAGCATATATTTTCATAATTCCCAGACTAAGGGGGGATAACTAATTCAATCTTTTCCTGGTTAAGCTGCCGCTACTTCTTCCAGAGGGGTTTAATAATTCAAGTCTGCGGTAGCTTCCATTCAACGGAAGTTCATTTTCTCAACTTTAGTGCATGGGTAAGAATACCTGTCCACAGGCAGTGTTAATAAGTGACCACCCAGGTTGAAATTCTAGCCAATAGACTTCTGCATTTTCACTAAAACTAGGCCTTAGCAAAACATGAACTGTCGAAGACATGAACTTACACAACAAAATTTATGATGAGGGCGTGAACTTACACAAATCTTATGCTGAAGAAATGAATTTACAAAATATGAACTGTCAAAGACATGAACTTACCTACACACACAAATATTTTTTTTTTTAATGACAATATGGGGGACACTTCTGTATGACTTGCGGGATACATTTGTATTTTATAAGGGCTACTTATCTATGTGGTGAGGAGGCCGTGAAATCACAAGTGGACACCTTTGTGCACGCAGTTGGGACAGTTTGTAAGAGTAAGTGGTAATTTGGGCGAGGCTGTCGCCAAGTTGTAATAACAAGTGAAAATTTTGTGAGCCCATGTGGGGAAGTTGTTAGAGTCAGTGGGTAAGTTGATAGGGCGAGTCGATAATATGAGAGAGTCGGTGGACACGTTGTTGGGGAAAAGGGACAGTTGTTATGGTAAGTGTGTGAGTTGATAGGATAGGTCGACCGATTTTAATAGCAAGTGGACAAATTGTTTGAGCCAGCGAGCAAGTTTGTAAGAACAAGTGGCCAAGTTGTGTTAACAAATGTTGGTACGTTTTTATAGGTTTGACCACGCTATTTCTTTACTTGACCAATATTTTTCCTATTTGGGTAACAAGTTGTTCCTACTTTTCATGAGTTTGGTTGAGAAATTTCTGTATTTGGCCGACATTGTTCGCGTTTGGTTGACATATTTTCCTACTTTTTATAAGTTTGGATGAGATATTTCGTTACGTGTACCATATTTTCCCCTTTTGGTTAACACATTTTCCTACGTTTCATAAGTTTGGTTGCCGTATTTATAAATTGGGTTGAGTTATTTCTGTATTTGGTCGACATTTTCCCCTCGTTGTTTATAAATGTGGTTAAGATGTTTCTGTATTTGGTCTAACTTTACCCCCATTTGGTTGACAAATTTTCCAACTTTTTATAAGTCTGGACGAGATATTTCTCTCTTTGGGTGATATTTTTTCACATTTGGCTTTCAAATTTTCCTACTTGGGCAATATTTTTCATCTTTGGGTAACAAAATTTTCGTAGTTTTCATAAGTGTGGACAAGTTATTTCTGTACTTGGTGGACATTTTTCACATTTGGGTAACAGAGTTTCCTACTTGACCAAGGTTTTTTCTCTTTGGCTAACAAAGTTTCTTATTTTTCATAAGTTTGGTTGAGATGTTACTATATTTGGTCTAACTTTTTCTCATTTGGTTGAGAATTTTCCTTCTTTTTATAAGTTTGGATGAGATATTTCTCTCTTTGGCTGATATTTTTTTCACATTTGGCTATCAAATTTTCTTACTTGGCCAATACTTTTCCTATCTGGCTAACAACTTTTCCTAGTTTGCATACGTGTGACCGAACTGTTTCTGCATTTGTCTGACATTTTTCACATTTGGCTAACAGATTTTCCTACTTGAACAAGGTTTTTTTTTTCCTTTGGCTAACAAAGTTTCCTAGTTTTCATAAGTTTGAGCGATGTATTTCGTTACTTGGTCATTATTTTTCCTCTTTGAGTAACACATTTCCCTAGTTGGTCAATATATTTCCCGTTTAGTTATCAATTTTCCTATTTTTTATATGTTTGGTTGAGATATTTCTGTATTTGGTCTAACTTTACCCCATTTGGTTGACAAATTTTCCAACTTTTTATAAGTCTGGACGAGATATTTCTCTCTTTGGGTGATATTTTTTCACATTTGGCTTTCAAATTTTCCTACTTGGCCAATACTTTTCCTATCTGGCTAACAACTTTTCCTAGTTTGCATATGTGTGACCGAACTATTTCTGCATTTGTCCGACATTTTTCACATATGGCTAACAGATTTTCCTACTTGAACAAGGTTTTTTTTTCACTTTGGCTAACAAAGTTTCCTAGTTTTCATAAGTTTGAGCGATGTATTTCATTACTTGGTCATTATTTTTCCTCTTTGAGTAACACATGTCCCTAGTTGGTCAATATATTTCCCGTTTGGTTATCAATTTTCCTATTTTTTATATGTTTGGTTGAGATATTTCTGTATTTGGTCTAACTTTTCCCATTTGGCAAATAGTTCTCCTACTTTTTATAAGTCTGGCCGAGATATTCCTCTCTTTGGGTGATATTTTTTTACATTTGGCTATCAAATTTTCCTACTTGGGCAATATTTTTACTATTTGGCTAACAAACCTTTCCTTGTTTGCATACGTGTGGCCGAACTATTTCTGCATTTGGCCGACATTTTTCACATTTGGCTAACAGATTTTCCTACTTGACCTAGGTTTCTTCCATTTGGCTAACAAAGTTTCCTAGTTTTCATAAGTTTGAGCAATGTATTTCGTTACTTGGTCATTATTTTTCCTCTTTGAGTAACACATTTCCCTAGTTGGTCAATATATTTCCCGTTTGGTTATCAATTTTCCTATTTTTTTATATGTTTGGTTGAGATATTTCTGTATTTGGCCTAACTTTTTCCCATTTGGCAAATAGTTCTCCTACTTTTTAATAATTCTGGCCTAGATATTCCTCTCTTTGGGTGATATTTTTTCACAATTGGCTATCAAATTTTCCTACTTGGACAATATTTTTACTATTTGGCTAACAAATTTTCCTAATTTTAATAAGTGCGGACGAGGTATTTCTGTATTTGGCTGACATTTTTTTCCATTTGGCTAACAGATTTTCCTACTTGACCTAGGTTTTTTCGCTTTGGCTAACAAAGTTTCCTAGTTTTCATAAGTTTGGTTGAGATGTTACTATATTTGGTCTAACTTTTTCTCATTTGGTTGAGAATTTTCCTTCTTTTTATAAGTTGGAACGAGATATTTCTCTCTTTGGCTGATATTTTTTCACCTTTGGTTATCACATTTTCTTACTTGGTTAATATTTTTACTATTTGGCTAACAATTTTTTCCTAATTTTATTAAGTGCGGACGAGGTATTTCTGTATTTGGCCGACATTTTTTACATTTGGCTAACAGATTTTCCTTTTTGACCTAGGTTTTTTTCGCTTTGGCTAACAAAGTTTCCTACTTTTCATAAGTTAGGTTGAGATGTTACTATACTTGGTCTAAATTTTTCTCATTTGGTTGAGAATTTTCCTTCTTTTTATAAGTTGGAACGAGATATTCCTCTCTTTGGCTTATATTTTTTCACATTTGGCTCTCAAATTTCCCTACTTGGGCAATATTTTATCCTGTTCGACTAACAAATTTTCCTAGTTTGCATACGTGTGGACGAGCTATTTCTGTATTGGCCGACATTTTTCACATTTGGGTAACAGATTTTCCTACTTGACCTAGGTTTTTCCCCTCCTTTGGTTAACAAAGTTTCCCTACTTTTCATTAGTTTGAGTTAGCTATTTTTGTATTTGGCCTAACTTTTCCCCATTTGGTTGACATATTTTCCTACTTTTTATAAGTTGGGACGAGCTATTCCTGTATTTGTTTTACATTTGGGTATCACATTTTCCTACTTTCACATTTTGGTTAACAAAGTTTAGCTTTTCTTTAGGTACCTTGTTTAGTGTTTGTGTCAGCTTCTAGTGTTCGTGTCAGCGATTTTTCATTGGTTGTTTCAGTTTTCATTGTGTGTGTGTGTGTGTGTGTGTGTGTGTGTGTGTGTGTGTGTGTGTGTGTGTGTGTGTGTGTGTGTGTGTGTGTGTGTTATTTTGTCGTGTCATTTTTATTATTTTTTTAGTCAGTTGTATCTGTCTTTGTATGTGTTATATTTTGACGCTTATGTCATTTTTCCCCGTTGTTTTTGTCCGTTTTCCTTGTTTGGGTCGGTGCCTTATTATCCTATATGTTTATTTGAGTGAGCATATTGTGAAGTTAGTGAGCGCCTATTTGTCGACCATGATGGAACGGACAACCGATGACCTCATAAGTAGTGTACTTTACGCTATATTCGACGCCATTTTGCCTTGTCGTTGCCTTATCGTTGTTTGCTCGTAATGGGCATGCACCCCGGATGCTGTCGCTTTGAGAAATGATCGATATCTCACAATGAGCCTTTTTCGCAGCACTGGAGACACTATCATCACCTCTTAGAACTACAAAATACAGATATTTCAGTAACACCTTACATGGCATACAACACAAACTAGTTTTATACTACATACGATATACAAATACTTAGTGAAACAACAAGCACCCTCGCTATTCTACTACTCCTATTATTACCACCACCACCACCATCACCACCACCGCCGCTACTACTACTACTACTACTACTACTACTACTACTACTACTACTACTACTACTACTACTACTACTACTACTACTACTACTACTACTACTACTACTACTACTACTACTACTACTACTACTACTACTACTACTACTACTACCAATATTATTACTATTTGTATCCATGGTGTTGGAGATCATAGTTTATGGAGTGTCATACTGACCAATGTCAGGCGATAAGTCTCTTGCTGCTGTTGGTGACTATTACTACTGGTGCTATTGGTACTATGAGTACCACCATTACATGAAGGTAATGCCGTTAATTGGGGATTTCTGTAGTGTGAGTCAACCCCGGAATTGTTCAATGGTGTTGGAGATTGCAATGTGTGGGTGATACGTCCGTTGGTAAGACACGTAATGATGATGATAATTATTACTATTGTTGGTATTGCTACTACTACTGCTACAATTACTATTGGTGTCACTACAATTAATATTATAATATTAATATTAATAAGCTTACTACTGCTTTCTCTTCCCTTTACCCATCCTGGTTTCACTACACTACTTTCCTCTACAATGTAAGTGGTCACTCGATCACTTGACCACTATTTGACCACCTCTTTATCGTCACCCTGTCACTACCATTTCATTACACATATTCTCCTCTATATTTTAAGTGGTCACTTGACCACCCCTTGACCACTTGACCACTGCTTGACAACTACTTGACCATGTCATCGAGCACTTTAACCACTACCGTTTCACTATACCTACTCTCCTCTACAATTAAAGGGGTCACTTGACCACTTGATCGGTACTTGACCGCCTCTTGACCACCGCTTGACCACATCATTGACACTTTATCCACCGCCATGTAACTACACATACCTTCCTCTACAATTTAAGTGGTCACTCGACCACCCCTTGACCACTTGACCACCCCTTGACCACCCTTGACCACTACTTGACCACCTCACGATCATCACCAACTTACTACACTCACTTTCCCTGACAAATTAAGAGGTCACTTGACCACTTGACCACTACTTGACCACTGCTTGACCACCTCTTGACCACTAATTTACCACCCTTTAATCATCACCATATCATTACAACTACTTTCCACTAAAATTTTCCTCACTTGACCACCACTTGACCACTGCTTGACCACTGCTTGACACTAATTTACCACCCTTTAATCATCACCATATCATTACAACTACTTTCCACTAAAATTTTATTCACTTGACCACCACTTGACCACTGCTTGACCACTGCTTGACCACTAATTTACCACCCTTTAATCATCACCATATCATTACAACTACTTTCCACTAAAATTACGTCACTTGACCACTACTTGACCATTACTTGACCACGTGATCGCACACTTTAACCACCACCACCACCACATCACTACACGTACTTTCCCCTTTAATTTAAGTGGTTACTCCACCACATGACCACCACTTGACCACCTCTTGACCACCACTTGACCACGTCATCACACACCCTTAACTATAAGCGGTCACTTACTATGTCTTTTTTTTTCTTTTTCTTGTATATATATATATTTTATTAACATTATTATATACCTTCTTTTGAATCGTTTGTTTTTTTATTTTTAATGTTTGATGTCGTATTTTTTATGTCGTACCTATAATTACTTGACCACGCCCACTCTGATGAGTCACTAGACCCCGCCCACTTAAAATAATCATACCAGGAGTTATCACCCTTTGTGGCGCAAAATCGATAAGAGCTAAAAATAGATTGCAATTTGCGCCTCAAAATCGATAAATGGTTGATTTATATAGGGAATGTGCGCCTCATTTTGCGCCACAAAAGGACTGGCTTTTGTACCTATACACTACTGACGTGATAATGAGAATGAAGATGAAGAAGAACAAGAATAAGCCATTTATAATTTTATTTTAAAACACCCAGTAACATAACACATGAAGCGACATAGGCCCATCAAGTTTTTCGTCCTTATCCGAGTAAGCTATTTCTAATTCACTACCCCCAGGATCAGTGTGAATATATCATCTTCTGATTGTTTATTTTATAAAATACAATAGCTTCATATGATGCGCTACCATTTTTAATACAGAACACTGTCGAAGATCTCATTGTAGTCTCTGAAACAAATATAAATATCTACATTGAACTATTCTTCTGCTATCATTTGTCAGTGTATACCGATCGCCGAGGTTCATACATTAAAGACCCTTTTCGCGCCTTGGGGCATTGTGGGTACATAGTGCTAGCCTTAAATTAAATTGTCCTGTCGGCATATATGGCTTAGAGGCAGTGAGCGCAATTTCCCCAGCGAAATCAGCCCCAGGCGATTTGAAAGCAGACCGCTGTGTGTTGATTTTCACCATGCTATGAATGTCAGTCGTTCATAAAGCACTGAAAAACGACTGAAATAAAACTGCCTAGAAAATACAAATTTGGTGGAACTGCAGTAAAGCTGTGGAAATGTAAACAATATAAAATAACGAAAAGTAATGCAGCTTACAGAACAGGATTAAGACACATACAAGACGTTGTGGCGACTAGCTTTCATAAGCAAACAAATACATACACAAAACACAACTACATTAAAGCATTTTCATTGCTTTCATTTTTTTCATATGTTTATTCTTCTCATCCCGTCCTTATGTTTTAATATAGTCACCAGAAGGTCTTCTACGTGACTATTTGTTGTGTTTTATGTATGTATGTGTTTGCTGATGAAGGCTAGTCGCCGCAACGTCCTGTATGTGTTTTAATCCAGTTCTGTAAAGATGCATTACTCTGTGTTATTTTATACTGTTTAGAAAACACAAAGAGCCGAACATGTTGAGACTGATTGAGCCGTGATGTAGGACATGCAAGTAACTTTAACATAATGTTATAGATCAACAATCTGTTGTTGATCACTCGTTAGGTGACGTGTCAACATCCCGCTGGCCTGGTCTTGCCTAGACATTTCTTGGTACCAAGTTTAGGTTAGGTCGACGTAGTGGCCCATGTACATTTTAAAAATAACCCGCCTCAAAGGGGATTCTAACACATGTTGTCTGGGCTGACTACTGCGGCTCGCTGAGAGCCGTGTGCATTGAAATACATCCATCATTAGCTACAGATTTAAACAGGGCCGTTGTCCTTTGTCACCATGGCACCCTTTCCAAGGTTTCAAGATGATAAAAAAGTAGTATACAATTTCTTACAATTTTGTTACAGTTGGTTAGAATTATTTTAGCTGTTTTGTGATTTCTTAACAAGTTTACCTTCAATAGTTTGCCCTTCTTTCTGACTGACCAGCACTCATACTATTGTGTGAAAACGATCGCAAGGCTGTCTGCTTCCAAATCGCCCATTGCTGTGTTTTAAACGCGGTATGCGGGATTATGAACATCGTAATTAACCTCTTCGCCACGGAGACGCGTTTAAAAGAAAGCTGTACATATAAAAACACATGAAAACCGTAAACTGGTTACATAAATTAGATATAGGCAGTCAAGATATTTTGAGCACTTTATGAGAAGAAATAAAATAGAGAACGTCGTGACAACTGGCAAGACTGAGGTGAAATGAACAATGCAGAGAGGTAAATATCTATACGGCTTGGGTACATGGCATAATCGAACCAAAAACACAGAGCTGATCCACGACTCTGGTGATCGAGTGAGATGGTGAAACATGCCCGTCCACGCTTATCGGTATGGCACATGATGATGATGATGATGATACATATCTACCCTGTAGTCCGGCATTGTCTGTCCCTGGTTGTCATGCTTCAGGTACAGTGGATCCAGCTCAAATGCCCCGCTGACCAGATCTCTGTTCTTGACCCTGAGAATTAATCAGCCAGGATTTTAAAAATAAAAGTGGCAACAAATACACAATGTCTAACTTTAACAAATAAACACACAAACAAACAAACATTTTTGTTAGGTTAACTGTGTATATATAAAACTTGTAAGCAACTTGTAGAATATGTGGAATGCTGTTGCCTTTGCTTCCATCCAATTAGGTACCTTTCGCACGATAGGAGGTTACATTTACGTGTGACAGGTTATTGACATCAGTTAGTTAGTTTGTCGCGGTTCCAACTTTACGGCAACGGGTCGTCCCCATCATGTTTCGTTCCTGTGCCAGTGATTTTTTTTTCCGCGTTTCCATTGTGGTTCAGGATATCGCGGTCAACACCAGCATCTTTCAGCTGAATGTTGATTCCTAGGCTAGATTACGTTCATCAGCACGCCACGACTTTCTGAGCGACCGGCTCCATATTATCGTAAGTCTCTGGCGCGACTCGAACCCCTTCAAATTTTCGTGCGCTCACGTCAACCACGAGAGTATTCGGAGTTACGGAGAAAGCTGCTAACTCCTCGGCCAGGGAGACCGGCGTGCCAGTGAATATCACACGAAATTCTCCTCATTGACCAATGTGAAAAGTGGAACAGAGAGGAGTTTCAGGAAGCCAACAGCCAGCACAGGTACACTGTGCATAATGCCGTAGCCAGAATGCCAACACAAAAGTCCTCCCCGAAATATACAGTTCATCGTCGATGAAATCTGCAGTCACTAGAAAGACTTCATTGACCCTGGTTTTATCCCACATGGCTCGGTCTCTTTCCGCTGGGCGACTCGCCGAAAGCGCCGCACAAAGCACGAACTCCGTAGCTCCAGCGACGACTCCCAGGAGTCTCCTGAAAAATGCACACGTGAACCGAAAAGGCAAACCAGTCAATTCAGAGACAGCCTGCCGCCATTGTTCCGAACATGCAGTTCACGCTACAAACATCAGCGGACAGATGTAAGAGCATTTCACCCGAATTTCACAGCTCACAGTGTTGCACCAAACACTCACTCAGTAGCAGGGTACTACCAGTCCAATATAAGGAAAATGCGAATGCAAACCGTAGCCACAAGCATAAATAATCCAGAGGCCTTAACGGTTCAATGTCTATCCGCCATGTTATTATATAACATATTCTAAGTTTGGTACTAGTTTTAATGTCTTTTTACTTTTACAAATAGCTTCTTGTTCTTCATCTTACTCTGGTTAGTAAAGGATCCTTTTCCACTCCTTAAGGCGTATGTGGTATATGGTGCTAACGGCATGCGTTAATTGTTCATAAATAAATACATTTGTAATGTATTGGCGCTCATGGATGCAGAAGAAACACACCAGGCAGCATACACATTGAAAGCCATAGTTGCCGACCGGGTTTCCAAACTATCACCCCTAAAAGACGACATCACCTCGCTGTAGAAACAAGTGCAATTAGACGCATGGCCAACTAGACACCCCTGAACAATTATGTTTTTATTATCCAGGTATATCATCTACATGAACCCACAACCATGGAATATGGACATAATTCGTATCTAACCATTGACGTGGCACCATAGGTCTCATTTGTAGGTGACAGGTTTGAACCCCGGTCGGTATCTTTGACTTTCAATGTTTGTGTTGTCTGGTGTGTCTTTCTCCTGCTTCTATAAGCGTCAAACAATTCACGTGCATGTCTTTAATGAACTGTCTTACTGGTCTCAAAGGCTTCCCTATACTTAGATAGACCGATCGGTACGCCATGGGAGATGTGATCAACATGTCGTCAATCCATGTGCTTCTCGGGCGTCCTCTGGCTCTCGTAGCAAATCCCCTTTAATGTAGGGTCAATGCTGGTAGTTGATGGTGTTGTATTCTAACGAGATGGCCGAACCATTTGATCTCTCAATATATGTGGCACAAGGCGTTGATCAACCACCCTCCTAGAAATGTCTTGGTACTCACTTCATGCTGGACCGACCTGGGAGTCACGGTCAGTTTAAAAAAGAAATGCACACCGCAAGCGGGATTCAAACCGCGATTACTAGGGAACAGGCAAGCGTTACAGTGGTACTGTGAGGCAAAGACAGTATACTCACCACATCGCTGAGCAGTCGAAGTTGACCATCAGCCATTTGTGTGGGTTGAAGTTGAAAGACATGGAGTGCTGCGGACAAATCAGTTAACAGTAAAATTTGCCTAGGATACACAATTATATGCGACTGTATTTCTTTGTTTATACTATATTACAGTATGGTACAGTGGACAATAAGTTGCTTTTTATTTAGTCCTCTTCCATTGATCATCAATATGCTCTGGCACCTTGTCGTTTTGACAGACTAGTTGTTTACATTGTGCTATAAAAAAGGCATAATTCCCTCGTCATAGCACAAAACCTGGGGTTCATTTAAGAGACCATGTGTTGCCCAAGAGGCATGATCCCTCTCTCGGCCTACATAGTTTACTCAAGAGAAAAGGTAACACCAGTAAATCTGGACAAAGAAAAACTGCAGAATCTGCCGGATTAGCAAAGCAATGTTTTAACTGTCCACCTGTCTGAACTTCGAATCTAAACAAGTTGCCTCCCCAATTGAGCTCCTCCGCCCCAAGCAGTTGGCACAAAGAATAATATCAGGTTTGGTGAGCGCCGTCTACACACACACATACACACACACACACACACACACACACATATATATATATATATATATATATATATATATATATATATATATATGTGTGTGTGTGTGTGTGTGTGTGTGTACTGGAGCGTATTGGCCGTCATAGACCATCACCTTAGGAAGGGAAAATCCCATCTGCACCTCCCAGTGGTAGAGGATGGGGAACACACCACAGGGAACTGCATAATTCCAGGATACGTGGATAATTCTGCAGCACTCACTTGTCCTAACAGTCGGAAATGGCTGTCAAAGGCAGAGGTAAAAGACCCCCCTTCCCCCCCCCCCACCCCCCCCCCCCCCCCCCCCACCCCCACCAAGTGGATGTAGAAGTCAAGAGGAAACCGCCGCATTATCTTCCCAAGTTTTCGTGAATATCCACAGTTTAGAGTCAGTGAACGACGTTAATGGCTGTCTTAAGACATCCGCGTCCGATAGGGACAGTCATGAGCCACAAGTGACACTAGACCGTCATCAAGATACTGATGGCAAAACCAAAACTAAAATAAATAAATTTGAATTAGGAACACGAATTCAAGAGACCTACACAGATGTCACCGAAGAACTAGAACCAGACATACAAAAAGAAGAAATTATAGAAGCCATCAGATTAGCCCCATTGAACAAATCACCGGGGCAGGATGAAAAACCAAATGAACTAATTAAAGCAGCAAGAGAAGTAGGAACAGCTCGGCTACATAGACTATTCAACCATGTTTGAGTAGAACAACAGACACCACGAGACTGAGGAAACGCCATAATTATCCCATTTTGGAAAAACAAAGGCAGCAAAAGAGACTGCACACAATACAGAGGCATTTCACTGTTGAGTCATACTGGGAAAATATTTTGCAAAATTCTTGAAAAAAGATTACGAACTACTTTAGAACCCCAGCTAAGCGAAACACAACTTCGATTAAGGAAAAACAAAGGATGCACAGATGCCATTTTTGCTCTTAGACAACTTATAGAAAAATCAATCGAATTCAATGAAACACTCTACTTAGCCTTTGTCGACCAAGAAAAGGCATTCGATAGAGTAGATAAAAACAAGCTGTGGGAAATCCTTAAACAATATGGCGTGAGTACACATCTAACAAACCTACGTAGAAGTTTATACAACAACAGTGAATGCATAGTGAGAGCAACTTGGGGACATTCAGAACCCTTCACCATAAGATCAGGAGTACGGCAAGGTTGTGTCCTGTCCCCTCTCTTGTTCATAACATATATAGACAACATATGTAAAGAAACCAGCCAAGCAGAGACAGCAAGAATACCACATGACGAGAACACAGAAGAAGAACCATCTGCAAATCTAATCATTAGAGAACTCCTGTTTGCGGACGACCAAGCACTAATAGCAAAATCAGAAGCTGAATTACAAGACCACATGAATAGTCTAAACGAAATGTGTAGGGAACATAAAATGAAAATTAGCACAAGCAAAACAGAGGTAATGCCTATAACTAAAGAAGAACAAACAACAACCATTCACCTAAACGAACATCCCTTGAAACAAGTAAAGAGCTTCAAGTACCTAGGAAGTATAATATCATCAAATGGCAGATCAGAAGACGAGATCGAAAATAGGTGCAGTAAGGCAAATCAACTCATTGGACAAATGGCACCAATACTAAAGAACAAACATGTATCAATAACTACTAAGAAAGCCCATTACAACACAATCTTCCTACCAACTCTATGCTACCAATGCCAAACCTGGACAATGACAGAAAAAGAGAAAATAAAAGTCGATTAAAAGTCGACAGGGTCGACTTCATTGCACCGGGTTTTATCCCATATGGTTCGGTCTCTTTCCGCAGCACGGAAAGCGTCACACAAAGCACGAGCTCCGTAGCTTTTAGCAACAACAAAAATGAGGTTCATGAGAAGAATACTCAACGTATCAAGAAGAGATAAGATCAGAAATTAAGAAATCACGACTAAAGTGGGGGTTAAAGCAGCACTAGATTTTATTAGAAAGCAGCAAGTCAAATGGTTTGGCCATGCAAGTAGGTTACCAGTCAACAGCATACCACAACAAGCAATGATGTACAGACCAGATGGAGGCAGAGGAAGAGGCCGACCACGTAAACGTTGGACGGAGGGAATAGCAGAGTCCATGGGAATATCGATATATGAAGCCCATAATCAGGCACTCTCACGATGTTTATACTTCACCTCGACACCGCAAGGTACAAGAGGAACATGATGGGATGAGAGATGATTTAGGAACATAGAATTAGGACATTAAATGCGTTAGAAAAGCTGAACAATATAACAGAAATAAGATATATGAAAATGAATGTCCTAGGTATAAGTGAGATGAGCTGAAAGGGATCTGGTAGAGTAACAACTGACAAACACACAATAATTTCTTATGGAGAGAATATACACGAAAAAGGAGTAGGACTATTATTTGATTATTTTTAAAAAAAAAAACATCCAAGTCAATTATAATTACTGGTGCATTTCAAACATAGTTATCATGGTCAAAATTAAAAGCACACAAATAGATATAAAAATTATACATGTATACGCACCAATAACAAACAGTAGTGATGAAGAAATATAACAATTTTATGATGAAGTGAGTGAGTGGCACCTTGCAGTCTTGACAGACCAAAGTATGTGAGTTGGAATGTGGCCAGAATTCCACCACAATGCCTGGGCAGAGCTTCAGAGAAACATGTGGTGCCCAAACGACATGTCCTCTCACTCGGCCTTGCCTCAAATTAGATCACAAGATAAATATACTAATACTAAAAAATAATACTAGAAGATTATAATGTAAAATTAGGAAGGGGAACAATTGAGGGTTTAGAGGGGGAATTATGGTTTAGGTACAAGAAATGAAAGAAGAGAGAACCTAATAGAATGAGCAAATTTAAATGATATGATAATTGCAAACACTTAGTTTAAACTTCGTAAAGGACGACTTTACAAACCAAACTGACTATACTTATTAATAATACAATTAGAAATACGTTTATAAATGTTAAGACAATTCCTGGTGCTGATTGTAATAGTGATCAAGTACCACTATGAGGACAAAAAGAGTACGATTGAAGAGAGGGGAAAAGTGGTTAAGATATACGAGACTTAATAAAGATGTTCTGAAATCAGATACAAATTCAAGAATGGTACAGAGTGACTGTGAAAATAGATACAATACAAAAGCTCAAATACAGAGTATAAATGAACAATTGGAAATATTAAGGGATGTTAAGGGAAATGTTAAATGTTGCTCATTGGTTTTTCTATCTGCCCATGGTATTCTTTGTATTTTCCTCACATTTCCATAGCCATCGGATAATTTCCAGCTTGTCTGTTCCTTGTCCACGCTTCACATCCATACAATAGTATAGGTTTTGTGTAGCACCTCAAAACTCTTTTTCTCGTTGCAACTGACATCTTTTTATTTGTCTCTCTCTCTACAGCGAAGTAATAATGAGAGAGATCAAAGAGAATCCAGTAATACTAATCGGAGGTTATATTATAAATAATATACGCTATGCCAATGACACAGTATTGATGGCGAAAAATGCAAAAGATCTACAATTGTTAGACATTGTAGTAACAGAGAGTGCAAGGAAATGACTCTCACTGAATATCAAGGAAACAGTAACAATGGTGAAGAAAGGTGAAACCAAAATTTGAAATGGAAATAGAATAGAAAGTTCTTAGCCAAGTGGACAATTTTAAATACCTAGAAGCAATTATAACATCAGACGGACGGAAGGTCCAAAACAGAGATTAAGAACAGAATAGGGCAAGCAAACGCTTCTTCTTCTTCTTCAGCGTTCCGAGCCATTGAGGTTCTTTGCTGCAGATACAATCCGTCTCCATTCATCTCTCTGGTTGACCTTATCTTGCCAGTCGTTGATTCCAAGTGCTTGTAGATCTGTATATATATATTATCTCTCCACCGTCTTCTTGTTCTAACTCGGGGTCTACGGTTATTTATTTAATGAGTGTAAGCGAGTTTGAGCTGCGAGTTTGTAAGCGAGTACGCTGGATTTGATAAAATGAAAGTTACCTTATACTATAAGACACTATCAATGAATGTAAGAAAATGCTGCTGAATTTTATATAGAACCAGTTTTGCTGTATGGCTGTGAATCTTGGAATGTAAATGAACAAATTGAGGAAGAAGTTGGAAGCAACAGAGGTGTGGTTCCTGAGACGAATGTTGCGAATTGTCTTGGACGGCCAGAGTAACTAGCAAGGATTGCTTGAAAGAGGTTAATGAAACTAGAACATTATATGAGTATTCAACAATAAGAAAGAGACAAACAACTTTCTTCGGTTATGTGGTGAGAAAAGAGGCATTTTAAAACACCTTGGCAACTGGAAAGATCAATGGGAAGAGAGATAGAAACGGACCAAGAGAAATGATGCTGGATGGAGTGAGACGGTGGCTTGGAGGAATATCATCAGCAGAGTTTATTCAGAACACCAGAGATCGATATCTGTGGAGAGACATGAACGCCGTCAATGATCACTGACCTCAACACCATCTAGCAAGAATCTGAACTCGGGACAGACACAGGCACTCCCAGCATAGGCCGCGTCAACATGCATCCAGACATCATGTCTTGTACCTAAACATCAGCCAAAACAAGGACAGTAAACAAAGTGGTAATAATAGGAATCATCATCAACATCATCATAATCGCCATCAATGTGCATCCATACGTCCTGTCTTGTACCTAAACACCAGCAAGAACAAGGACAGTAAAACAAAGTGGTAATAATAGGAATCATCATCAACATCATCGTAATCACCATCAATGTGCATCCATACGTCCTGTCTTGTGCCAGCCAGAACAAGGACATTAAACAAACAAAGAGGTAATAGTAGGAAACATCATCATAATCATCATCATAATCATCATAACAATAATCATAATCAAAATCAATGTGCACGCACACGTCATGTCTTATACCTAAACATCCTGCAGTACAAGGGATTAGATTTCATCAGCAAACAAACACATTCACAAAACACAACACTACATATAGTCAAGGAGATCTCCCGTGACTACATCAAAACGCGACAAAAGGACGAGCAAAAAAAAAGATGAAAAAAAATAAAAGCAATGAAGAGAAAATGAAAATTGGAAAAAATGTTCATACTTACCTCAAATTCCGAGCTGTTTATAACCATATATTATACAAGGTTATACACAGCTCGGAATATGAGGTAAGTATGAAAAATGTTTCCAATTTTCATTTTCTCCTCATTGCTTTCATTTTTTTTTCATCTTTTTGTTCTTCTCGTCCTGTCGTCACGTTTTGATGTAGTCACGGGAGATCTCCTTAACTATGTTGTGTTTTGTGAATGTGTTTGTTTGCTGATGAAGGCTAATCACCGCAACGTCCTGTATGTGTCGTAATTCTGTTATGTAAAGCTGTACTACTTTGTGACATTTTATATTGTTTACATTTTCACAGCTTTACAGCAGATCCACCAAATTTTAAGCAGTACAAGGGACGTAGAATAAGCACAGTGGCGACAGTGGAATCATCACCATAATCATCATCAACATCGTCATAATCATCAACAACATCATCATAATCATTAACAACGGCCATCCACACGTCGTGCCTTGTACCTAAACATCCGGCACTACAAGTAGAACACGCACTGTGGTAATACTACAGTCTGAATCATCAACATCACATTATCACCATAATCATGCGCTGTGTCGATAAACGTAGCCAGTCATGGTTCGTCATTTCACACGATTATCTGTTTGTATCATATCTGCCATTAGAGCATGTAGACACACCATCAATGCATTTATCACTTTGACATCCTTTTCATTTTTCCTTTCAAGTTTGCCAGATGTCACATTTTTTCAAACTGATTTCCCCTCATCAATTTACGATTTTCATTTGTTTCTTGGAGTTCTGTCTCATTTACTTTTCTGTCTATTCATAGTATCATTTTCATTTTTGACTGAAATCAAAATAAATGTCTACTGCAAATAGATGTTTCTCCGCCTGTCTGCCTATTGTCCATGTTACACATGTATACGACAGTAAAGGTTCTATATAGCGCGGTAACACTATTTTATTGGTGAGTGTGTATACAATAGAAACACCTGCGGGCCATTTGGAAGCAGACAATCTTGTGCTGATTTTCACACAATGGTATGAGTGCCGTTTGTTCAGAAAGCAGTGGCAAACTACTGTGCGTAAAAATGCCAAGTAATCATAAACAGCTAAAAATACTGGGATCTGCTCTTCAAGAATACACTCACAAGACAGAATGGGCGTTGCGACTAGAAAGCCTTCGCCAGCACAGAAAACATATACTCACAGACAGGCCCAAGTTCATGCAGGTTATCGAATGCGCATGATGATGTTGTGCCAACCGTGGCACAGAGCTGTGGATGAAAACACACAATTCATCACATAAATATTATCTTTGCGTAAAACTCAACCTATAGCATAGAAATATTATTTACGGGGCTGAGTGGGAATTTGAGCCATGATAGTTCAGTTTATCGGCGTTGTGGTAATGGGTTCCAATTCCCCGACGATGCAGCGGATTTTTTTGTCTAAATTGATCTGTGTTTTTAGGTCAGCCTAAAATGGGTAACAGGAAATGTGCCAGGAAGTAAAGACCAACCGGTCTGATATTGACTATACCACTGAGTGCTGATTGGTCTCTAAAAATATGGGGAGAACATCATAGTGTTAATACAGAGGGGAGGAAAATGTTTCTTTGCGTAATTTTTTTAGTCAGAGGACAATAATTATGTTTGAAAATCTTCTATATGTCAATTTTAAAAAAATATCATCACCTGGCATTTAAAGGATGTCGCTACTTGTGTCTTTAAAATATGTCATTTTTTGTCATTTATACGATTTCCCTGTTGTTTTGAAAGTGTTAGTAGGTGTCATCCAAGAGATTTAACTGTTAATATGAATGAGGTAGTAGGTGTCATTGTAGAGATGTCATTGTTATTGTGAAAGGGGTCAGTTGGTGTCAATCAACAGAATTCACAGTGGTGCTTTAAAGGAAGTCAGTACATGTCCTTCAAATTACAAATCTGCCATTTCTGTGATTTTCAGCCATAGCTTAACTGATGCAGAGCAGATATTGACCAAACTCGGTGCCCAATGAAAGGAACATGCATTATATTGTGAATTTCTATTCACTTAGCATTGATAGTGCGGAAGTTACCATGAAACAAAAAGACATAACACGATGACCTTAGTGTGGTGATATATCGTTCTTCTGTTGAAATACTAAGACAATTCATAAATAAACACACACGTGTTGCATGGCGCTGTTAGAAGTAGAGGGGGAGGAGAAGGAGGGGAGCGCCAAACAACACATGTGTGTTTATTTATAAGCTATTTATTTATTGGCACTTTGGAAGAAAGCAAGTATGAAGAAAAATCGCGAAAATAGGCTCAAATCCTCTCTTTTTGACTTCTTTGATGACAGAGTGGAGTTGTTTAGTGAAAAATACAGGCAATGTTTGTCAGTATAACAATTTACTAAGACAGAAATAGCTAAGGTATATTATTTATTTATAGCACACTGGGAGAATCCAAGTATAGTATGAACTCATAAAAAAACGCACAAGTCGTTCATTTTGTCTTCTTGGACCCGAACAGGAGGTAAGTAACAAATACAGGTATATTGAGTCAATGTAACTAGTTGTTGAGACATAAATAGTTCTGGCGTGTAATTTATTTATTGGCATGTTGGAAAAAACCAAGTATAATATTAAACCGTAAAACAAGGCAAAAGTCCTTTCTCTTTGTCTTCTTCGATGAGGAATAAAAGAACCTAATGTTACAAATATAAGCATTGTTAGTGAATATAACAATTTGCTCAGACAAAACTAATTCTGATATGTTATTTACTTGTTGACACCTTGGAAGATAGGAAGTGTTAAGAGAACTCACGAAAAAAGGAACTAAATCTGTCTTCTTGTCTCCTTGATGACGGTCAGAAGTTGTTAAGTAAGAAAAATATACATCCTGGGTTTGTCAATATAATCCTTTCTCTATTTGTAAGACAGAAATAGTTCTGGCACGTTATATATTCATTGGTACATTGAAATTGTTAATAGAGCTCACGAAAAAAGGCACGAGTCCTTTCTCTTTGTCTTCCTTGATGGCAGCTTCTAGTGTAGGACCACGCAGCGAACAGTTGTCGTCTGTTTGCAGTTTTCTGATTTTGACCATTCCAATGAGAGCAGCTCTTTCAACAGAACTGTGAGCCTGGGGATTAGAAGACAACACTCATGTTATGGTATTAACTTTTTCTATAGCAACTAACGATTACAAAAGGATTACATCTAAAAATTGGGTTACTGCTGTCGAGCTGTCACAGGAATCTGTATAATAGTTCCCAGTATCCCCGATCGGGCCTTGACGTAAGTATTCCTTTTTGTTGTCCGTTGTGTTTGTATATTTTACTGTTTCGTTTTAACTGACTAAGTGGGACGCAGAGGTGTTTCCAAGGCACCAGGGCCGGGTTATATACTGGCCAAGACCTATTGACGCGTCCTCGTCGAGCGTCCTGGGCAACAGGTCCCTTCGGTGTCCTGGCTAAGGTCAGTAGGATCGCCGATTCCTCCGAAGTCGGAGAGTGTCTGCCTGTACGGCGAGGAACCACCAGTCTGCACACCAATAAGCCAGACATGGGACAACGGATACTCACGCAAAACTCAGGTCCTGTATGACATCACACTGATGTTGGACAACAGGATGCCTTCATCCGACATATAGGACTTCGCGTTGGAGCTCAAGCCAACGAACACAAGCAAGCAAGCAAGCAACTGATTAAGTGATTCAGTTCCGAATGATAATATGTCGCCTATTTGGACAGAAGAACGATATATCGCCATGCTAAGGTCATGGCCTCATTTGTTTGTTTGTTTTCGTGGTTGTCGTGTATTATTTTAATGTCGTCCCTGGGGTGAGGGGAATCAACATCGACATCCTTTTAACCCCATTTCACTATCTTGAGGATCTTCTTGATTTCTGTCCACAAAACCCCGTCGATCTCTGGGTCCCTCCCTCTCTCTCTCTCTCTCTCTCTCTTTTTTTACTGTATTAAGCCCCCTCTCGTTCTTTTCCCAAAACACACTAAACAACACTGGCTCTAACAAAACAACAATTTAGTTTAATAGAGAAAAGTGTCATGTATGTGCAACGTGTATGAGTAGAATGTCTGTCGTATAATCTAGTGTGTATGCGGAATCAGACCGAACAGCCAAGGAGCACAGTCTGCTTCATCATCGTACTGGCCATACCACAACACCATATCAGGGACAGAAAACCTCACCCAAGTGATGTGTCTCTCAGGCCACGTGTCGACTTCTTCAGATAGCTCGTGAACACTCCAGATGCTTGGTCTTCAATAGTGGAAACAGTCCAATATTGATCTTCATTCTAACACACACAGTGTAACTACTCTGTTCATTAAAGTTCTGTGTTCAGAGAATCTCACAACTATTGTTACTGTCACTTTGGAAAAACCTAAATGTTCGTATTTCACTTTTTGCAAGATTTCCCTAATGTTCATACACAATGTTACTGTTCCAGGTAGTTATTGTTACTAGTGTTCCTGGTACAAGTGTTATTTTCAGTGTCCTGAATTTAATGTGATGTAACTATCACTTAATAAACACATTTATAAACATCATTTCCTGCTCAGCAGAGGCCAGGTTCCTGCAGACCATCTGGGTTATGGCCCAGTGCAAAAGCCTCTCAGTACACTCTGCCTTCAATACTAGAGCCATCACTTTCTATGACTTTGTTGCTAGCTTCTTGGTAGAATAACGTAGAACATTCGAGTGGAACCTGTTGAATAGAGAACACACCTGGTGAGAGCAACTCGATTCCGACCTTTATTAGGTGAGTGTAGGCCACCGGCCGCACTCAGAAAAAATAACAGAGAACCAAACTCTGTCATCAGGCCGAGGAGCTCATCACTTCGGTCTGAGTCCTGGTAAGACAAGGAAAGACTAAAGGGAACGGGTAGAAACCCAGCAGATGCCCTACTGGAAGATCCTACCATTTCACATTCCCTCAATCCCTCCCAACCATCCTCAATCTCTCTAAATATCATCCCACTACATTGTCCTTAACTCACTGAGTTAAATGATATCTCACACCAGCTAGTTTAAGCTACGCGATAGGCTACTGTTGCCGACGCTCTTATAACACATTCTATCACCGCACAGTATTGCACTCTATTCCTAAGAATAATCTAAGTTAAATATGTTTAATAGAATACCATATAGTTATTCCTGTTGTAGATGGAGACTATGAAATCACAGACTGGATCGATGTCCGCCGATAATTATCAACAATAGACACTATAGTCTCTCTCTAAAACAACAACAAGGAATATTGCACACATCCGTAGCACTTCACAACTCTCGGTCAACTAACTCAAAGTTGTTTATCTCAACCGTATTTATACTGGGATAAATGACGTCACAAAACTGTCTAGACGCTAGACCGTCTAGAATCTATTTCTCTCTCCTGTTTTAGACTGGGTGGAAACAACCCGCCGTCTATTTTGCTTTCATCTTGGGACCGGTTTCCCGTACAACAAAAAGTCTCGCTCGTCTGTAATCTGGGAATCATTTCTCCACAACAAAAGATCTAGTCGACCTCTGTGCAAACATTCCGTCTATCACTTCAAAGGCTGGCTGCCGCCTTGCAGTAGGATGGCGTTATAGTCCCTTCTCGAGCATCAACATATTAAAGACATGCCGACTGTGTGTAGACATTTGGGGCGACTTTCTGTCATCGATCGAAACCTGCAAGTTTTTAATGTGACAGTGGTATCTTCCGCAATTTCAGTGCTCAGAGAATGGGCATTTACATTATAATACTTGTTCATTTGATTGTGTGTATCTGGTATTAGTCAGATATGGCTGAACTACCGTATGACAGTAGACGGTACTACATGCTTTCTGTTAGCGCCGAATGTTGGGTGGTGATCACAAAACCCGATACTCCACATTGTACCAACGACTTCGGGCGAAGGAGTATAATAGGGAAGCCTAGTGCGAGGAAATGCATCCTAAGGAATAAATGTCATAGCAGGGCAGACCAGGCCCTAAGCCTAGGCCGGCAACTGGTCTAGGATGGAAGCTCCGACATGCTAACAGTTAGAGTATTGATTTGCTGATCCGGCAGCTTCTGAAGCTTGTCTTATTCCAGACTATTTGTGCTACATTTCCTCTGGAGTACACTAGACAGACCGAGAGAGGGATCATGCTGCATGGGCAACACATGGTCTCTAAATTCAGCCCAGACTTTGTGTTATGGAGAGGTGTAACTCCATTTTACAAACTACCGTCTGTCAAGACGGCAAGGTGCCAGTCAGTTATTTGATCGTGCACCGTGTTTGGTACAAACTTACTTTTTTGCTTGGAACTGAATCAGTGAAATGGAACTGAATATCTTCGTCCTTGACTTGCGGACGTTAATTACAAGTACCTCTGAAGTCGGAGTGGGTTCGCTTGATGACGAGGGACACTGTTAATAGGGAAAGCGCCAAAAAAATAAAAAACTGAATATCTAATCTTTTGGGTCCTACCTCTTCTGATGTATAAGCAATGAGCCTGTCTAGTATCTGACCCGGCGACAAGCTTGCATCAGCAGCGTGAAGTCTCGCTGACACCGTAGTTCTCGCAGACAGCAGGGCCACGAGAGTTGCTTCACTGGCAGTTCCCTGTGTGTTGAACATACAATGAGAGTGATTTTTATCGAGATTTTGTCATTAGAGCTCACCGGCTTAGCCGCCTCATTGGCTTTCTGGGCATGTCACGCATTCTGTCTCGCTATAGTCCGTTTTCAGTTGAACTGTAGTGTAACTGTAGTTAACCGTGTTACGTCTCGACTTTCCATCATACTCTATCTGCACGCCTGACAATCAAACAGGCGCTCGGATCTGGTTTTTCTAAGCAGCCATTTTAAAAAGAAGTCATGAAGCGGTACCTGCTATTGATTTGTGGGAATTAGGACCATCACATTTCTCTAGGTCTGAATTCACGAAGGAATGGGTAGCCAGACTTCTTATTTCTCTTTTAGCGGACGATGACTGCAGACTCGAAACCATCGTCTGACCACGTTCATGACATCATCATCACAACCTGCTAACCAGTTACACTAACACGCCCGCTTTCATCTGACACACGTATTCAGTTACGTTAGTTGCATGTCATTTACAGGAGGTTGTAATCAACCGCAGTATTTTTTGGCTGTTTGTGATTTCCTAGGCAAGTTTTTACTCAGTAGTTTACTATTGCTTTATGAACAGCTAACACTCGTATAATTGTATGAAAACCAATGCAAAGCTGTCTGCTTCCAAATCGCCTACAACTGTGTTTCGTACGCCGTATGCCAGGATTGCGAATCTCGTTCGTAATCCCGTCGCCACAGCATTCGTAAAACAACATTGAAACATATTAAAGTTCAAGTTTTAACAGTCTTGTGTCATGGCACAGAAGGAGGTCAACACACGAATTGATTCATGTAGTCGGATATCGTAATTTGTGCAGAAGCATGATCGCCAAAGCCAGCAAGGCAATGGATGATGATAATAATGATATTTAAATATTTATTATCAATGACCCAATAAAATATAAGCTTATGTGTCAGTGTTTATCGTTTTTATCTTTGTCTGCGATGATCTCATATCTAAGCCCTTTACATGAAGTTCGAATTATTTGATAAATAATAGTTTGAATTTATTTTAATGTGATTTCTCAGCAGTAGTCTAATTGCCGCTTTGTGGCGAAGGAATACGAACGCGATTCACAATCCCGCATACCGCGTTCCAAACACGGCGGCGGACTATTTGGAAGCAGACCGCCTTGCGTTGGTTTCCATAGAATGGTATGAGTACCGGTCGTTCACAAAGCGATGGCAAACTACTCAATGTAAACTTCCCTGGTAAATCACAGTCAAACAATGCTGGGTTTAGTTAGTTTAGTCGACAGATCATCTTCATTGCACATCCAATTATTCAGTCCATAAGTGCTCAGATCCCCTCCTCAGTAAATCCCGCAGCGTGTAGCGGCTCACGACACCAGTTCTGTGTTGGTTTATTATTTTCTTTGGCTTCCTGCATACGGCTCTTGTCTGGCCATCCCTTTTAACGTGCTGCTCTCACAATCTGACCATGGTTGTAGATTCACAGTCATCACTTGTTTCTCCCAAACGACTTACTTCTCGTAGACCATTCAGTATATCAGCCTGGTCTATGGCTCGTCGGTCCTCCACCGTCAACATTGAAGTCCAAATGACCTGTGCAGAGAACGAACCGCGTACCCCAACATCAGCGCGCCGGAAGTTTATGTTGAAGCGCATTAAGCGCACCAGCCACGCTGACATCAACACTGTTGTTTTTAATGTGGCGCGACAACGGGAAAATTGGAGAGACAGAGAGGCAGCGAAAGGGCAAGTGAGAAGATGTGAGAAAACAGATTGGTAAAATGGCATAGGCGAACGAAGATCTGTATCAGAAATTACTGGCAGGACACCACGGAGACGGCTATGGATAGACATGATCTCCAACCCCACAAGGCATGGACCACAAGAAGAAGACATAGACCCAAATTAGGTTATTTCATGCCTTCACTACTTTAAATAGAATCGCGTACCTGTATAACCCCGCCACCTTTCCCTTCATCGCTGAATAAAAATTCTGTGGGTAGGTGTAACATTTTGGCCAGCCAGTCCATCATGGTTACTTCGAGTTCCGTGCAGGCAGGGCTTGAGGCCTGCGGATTGAACGCGCAATGCATTAGTAAATGTTGTGTCTTGGTCATTTGTGACTGAGCTTAAGTATGACAGTAGACCAGTGGTTCTCAACCTTTTTTGGCCCGTGCCCCCTTCACCATATTTTCAGAACGTCATCCCCCCCCCCCCCCATCTTATCAACAATTTGGCCCGTGCCCCCCTTCACCGTATCTTCAGAACGTCATTCCCCGTTTCATATTTCCTATCTAAAAATCCCCCCACCCCTACACAGTATACGTAAAAATGTAAGGTAGATTTAATAGCATACACTAAAACAAGTCTAGACATCCACATAAATGAAATTTAGAAGATTGAGACGTACAAAACTGTAAAGTATGAAGGGAAAAACAATATCAAGTAATCGGTTCTTGTATTAACGCGATCTTGAAATGGTCTTCATTCTTCCCCTGGAAAGCCTAAAATTGCCCCCTGGGGTGGGGGGGGGATTCCCCACCAGTTGAGAACCACTGCAGTAGACGGTACTACCTGCTTTCTGTTAGCTGAATATTGGGTGGAGCTCACCAAACCCGACACCCTACATTGTGCCAACGGCTTCGGGCGAAGGAGCGCAATTATGAGATTTCCTATTACACTCCTCCTCCTCCTCCTCCTCCTCCTCCTCCTCTTCCTTCTTCTTCTTCTTCTGCTTCGTCTTCTTCTTCTTCTTCTTCTTCTTCTTCTTCTTCTTCTTCTTCTTCTTCTTCTTCTTCTTCTTCTTCTTCTTCTTCTTCTTCTTCTTCTTCTTCTTCTTCTTCTTCTTCTTCTTCTTCTTCTTCTCCTTCTTCTTCTTCTACATAATTGTCACATTCATCATCATTAATACCATCAATCCCACTTTTCATCATTATCACAGTCATTATTGTTCATCATCACCATCCCCATCTTCAAGAATAATATGAAGAAAAAGAAAACGACAAAGAAAAAACAAAAGGTCTCACCCAAGAAAGAAGCCAGATAGTGCAGTGGCTATCACGCTTGCCTGACGGCCCGCTGGTCGTGTGTTCAAATCAATATTAAGGTAAATGTCTTGTACTGACGTCGGCTCCCAGGTCGACCAACCTGACATGTCTTGGAAAGTACAGACGGCCGGGGTGATGTTGATGACGTCACCCATCGGGCGCCGATTGGTCAATACAAACACTGGACTAGCAGCAAATTCACAGTACTCACCAAGGCTTCATTTCACATCACTTTACCAAACTTCACTTACATTTATTTCACTTCACTGTACTTCACCTCACTTCACTTCTCTCTACTCTACTCTACTCTACTCTACTCTACTCTACTCTACTCTACTCTACTCTACTCTACTCTACTCTACTCTACTCTACTCTACTCTACTCTACTCTACTCTACTCCATTCCACTCCACTCTACTCTACTCTACTCCACTCCACTCTACTCCACTCCACTCTACTCTACTCTACTCTACTCTACTCTACTCTACTCTACTCTACTTTACTATACTCTACTCTACTCTACTCTACTCCACTCTACTCTACTCTACTCCACTCCACTCCACTCTACTCAACTCTACTCTACTCTACTCTACTCCACTCCACTCCACTCTACTCTACTCCACTCTACTCTACTCTACTCCACTCTACTCTACTCTACTCTACTCTACTCTACTCTACTCTACTCTACTCTACTCTACTCTACTCTACTCTACTCTACTCCATTCCACTCCACTCTACTCTACTCTACTCCACTCCACTCTACTCCACTCCACTCTACTCTACTCTACTCTACTCTACTCTACTCTACTCTACTCTACTCTACTTTACTATACTCTACTCTACTCTACTCTACTCCACTCTACTCTACTCTACTCCACTCCACTCCACTCTACTCAACTCTACTCTACTCTACTCTACTCCACTCTACTCCACTCTACTCTACTCCACTCTACTCCACTCCACTCCACTCCACTCCACTCTACTCTACTCTACTCTACTCTACTCTACTCTACTCTACTCTACTCTACTTCACTTCACATCACTTACCATATAGCCAGTACGTCCAAGACATGTGAAATGTTCCTCTATGTTTAACCTGTACTCACCCATGTGAATCCAATGGTCCTCTATGTTTAACCTATACTCACCCAGGTGAATCCAATGCAGCCTATGGCGTCGGAAATCATGTCTCCCAGAATAGCAGGGTAGGAGTTGGCCGCCGGGTAGTAGGCATGGAAGTGTGGGTTGTGCCAGTGTGTCACCTGTTGCAGTAAGGTCGGGGTATAGTTCAGAATACTGGCTGCGTCGCACTGTTGGTCTCATACATATAGGAGTGAAGAGGGAAAGAGAGAGAGAGAGAGAGAGAGAGAGAGAGAGAGAGAGAGAGAGAGAGAGAGAGAGAGAGAGACAGACAGACAGACAGACAGACAGACAGAGACAGAGAGAGAGAGAGGGTGACAGTCAGAGACAGAGAGACAGCGAGAGTGACGGACAGAGACAGAGAGAGAGGCAGAGATACAGAGACAGAAAAAGACACGGAGAGAGAGAGCGACACAGAGAGAGAGAGAGACAGAGAGATAGAGTGATAGACAGAGAGAGAGAGAGAGACAGACAGACAGACAGACAGACAGACAGACAGACAGACAGACAGAAAGGGTGTAGCTGACAGAGTCAAAGAGAGAATGGGACAGAGAGAGACAGAGACAGAAATAAAGACAGAGGCAGAGAGAGAAGGGAGAGACAGAGAGAGAAAGGGGGATAGGCAGAGACAGAGTGAGAGAAGAGAAGGTCAAACGAACAAACGAACGAACGAAAGATCTTTATTTTAAAAGGGTAACAAATTGGTCACGCAGGCCCACCTTACATTCGGACCTTCCAATCACTAATCTGTCAATCATCAATTGTGCATGTTACATTCACAAAGAAAAAAACACATTGTCAAATGGATTTTGTAAACATAAACAATGCATATTACCATGTTATGAGACAGGCAGACACACGTACACACGCACATTCATAAACACACACGCACTCATACATACCTGCATACATACTTACCTCATTTGCACAAACTCTCACAGTTATGCACACACTCAGTAACATACAAATACACATTCCCTCGCATACACTGCATGCATGTATACATACCCACACAAACATATACACATACATACACGAACACACACACACACACACACTTACACACAAGCATTCACACACATATCGCATAAATACACACACAAACACACACACACACATACACGCACACATACACATACATACAAACATACACACGCATTCATGCACACACATATACACATACACATACATACATATACACACGTATACACACACACACGCATACATATACACAATACACATGCCCGCCCACCCACCCACCCACATACGCACACACTCACACATCTATACATATACACTGCCCCACAATCACTAAACTAATATGAACAAACTCTCACACTTTACACACACATACAAAGATGATTATCGTGAGCATCCTCACAAATAACACACAGACACACACTCCCTCGTATAGTACACACATACATACGCCCTGCATACACTGCATGCATGCACACATACACACACAAACACATACACATACATACACGAAAATACAAACACACATACACACGTACATACACACATTTATCCACGCATATACACACACCTACACACATCCACACCCCTACACACATACTTACACACATACACACACATTCACACTCGCACACACATACAAACATACACATACACACAAGCACACACAAGCACACACAAGCACACATACATATAAACACACACACATACACATATACGCACATACATACACATACACACTCATACACTCATAAACACATTCACACACATATAGACATGCACACACACACATATAAACACATACACACATATACGCACATACACACGCATACACACGCATACACACATTCACACACATATAGACATGCACACACACATACACCCTTATACTCACATAGACACACTTACACATCCGCCCATCCACCCACGCACATACTCACACATACCCCCGCCTCACATAATCTCTAAAACTAATATGAATAAACTCCCACACTTTGCACACGCATACATTGACGACTTTCGTGAGCATCCTCACAAGAACATTCAAAATTTGGAAAAAATGGGAAAACATATGCTCTGCTTCCAAACTTCCCCCAGCTGTATTTCGAACGTGGTATGCGGGATTACGAATTGTATTCTTAACACAGAGCTGGCTATCAACATAATAAACACACGCCAAAAAAACAAACAGAAAGGCAACTCAAAAAAGACATTCTTACCCCTGGCATTATAACCCGCTCTATATCCTTCTTGACGTGTTCCCATGCTTCGCCAGTTGTAGGTGCCTGGTCTGGGATCATGCCGCGGAGGTAGCCTGGTTTGACTGTCGGGAGTGGTCGGCGCAAAGTAATGGTCTCTAGGTAGTCTGCGATATAGTCCACCACCTCCTTGCCTCGAGATCTGAACTCTGTGGCGTCCATGGCAGTAGCCTGAAGAAAATGGTTTGCAAGTACATGAGGTTAGTTGGTTGGTGGGTTGTTTGGTTGGTTGGTTGCTTGCTTGATTGCTTATTATTTGGTTGATAGGTTTATTGGTTGCTTGGTTGATTGTTTGATATGTTGGCAGATATTTATTTTATTTTTTTGTTGGTTGTTTCGTTGGTTGATTCTTTGGTTGGTTGGTTGTTTGGTTGTTTGGTTGGTTGTTTGTTTGGTTGGTTGGCTGCACCTCGGACAGGCCATTCTGGTCCACGACAACACACTGGTGTCTGAGATTGATATGTCCGCCTGGAACAGTGATGCCCTGCAAGTGCAGGCATTAAGAATAATGATGCCAGTGCAGCTTGTAATCATCAATGTTTATGTGCGTAATGGTAAGGTCAACGTGCGACAATGGCAGAGTTTGTTCGTTATGGATGAAAGGCATATCATCTACTGTGGGGACTTCAATGCCAGAGACAGTCAATCGGGGAATCGCAGCACCAATAGACAGGGAGAAGATCTGGACGATGCCCTGGCATCTGCTGCCCTATTCTGTCTGAATGATAGTAAGGTCACTAGAATAGCCACTCGAGCAGGTGACTCTGACAGCGTCAATGACTTTCCCCTGGTGTCGCCCACCATCGCACCAAGGTGCCGGAGAGGCACACTGGGATACCACGATAGTGACTACAACCCTTGTATCACCCTGATCGAGAAATAATAATAATAATAATAATAATAATAATAAGTCTTTATTTTCAAAGGGTTAAGAATTGGGCACGCAGGCCCGTCTGACATTCTGCCCTTCTTCTCTATTTCCTCTCATACATTCTTTCATTCAACATCACTTATGAAGCAACTTTTGACAACAAAAGAACATTAAAACGCATGAAAAATAATCAATAACAAATGACTCACTGAGGCAGTGTTTAACATGGGCATTATAAATACCTAAGGAGGGTGTAACGTGCCATACATAAGGGAATGTTTTTTGGCTAGTTGTCGTTTGAGATAAGTTACCATTATTGTCTTTTTTGTGTTATTTGTTATGGGGGCATGTAGTCTGTACTAAGGTAGTGTTCAAACAGGTTGCGAATGTATGTATCATGATTGGTGGTGTCTTTGATTTCTTGTGGAAGATTGTTCCACAACTGAGCGGCAGAGTATGCTAAGCTTGTTTTATATAAGTCTATCCTAGGTTTAGGGACATGAAGTATATTTAGTCGTTCGCTATGTCTAGCGTTATATTTAAACAATGGCCAAAGGTAGCTTGGAGCATTTTGAAATAGGATTTTGTGAATTAGTTTGGTCTTATTAAAAAGCAGGCGCTTGTGGAGTGGCAGTAACCGGAGACGTTTATATAGGTTAGAATTGTCGGTAAGCTTTTCACCATTAATTAAACGCACTGCCCTTTTCTGGAGTGAATATAGGCGTTTTGTTATTGATTTGGAGCATCCATCCCAGACTGTGGAGCAGTAATCAATATGTGTTTGTATATGAGAAGTATAGAATATCTTTCTTGTGTTTTCGTCAAGGAAATTTTTAATTTTGGCAAGTTGGTATACTTTTTTGGCTATTTGTTTAACTAGAGCATGAACATGTGAGTTAAAAGTTAGATTTTGATCTATGATAACACCCAGTGTCTTGTGCTCGGTGACACTTTCTACAGGCGTGCTGCCAATGTGCAGCTGAAGAGTTCTCTGCGAGTTTAGAGTGTGAAGTCTTTGCCTGGTTCCTATTAACATAGACTTTGTTTTAGTAATGTTAATTTGCATGCGGTTTGCATGACTCCAGTTAACTACACTATTTATTTCCTGTTGCAAGGATAATTCTAGCACATTACGATCAACAGCGTTTGTATATACTGTGCAGTCATCAGCAAATAGATCGCAGGACGACGACAGAGTTAATGGAAGATCATTTATATAAATGGCAAATAATAGAGGGCCAAGAATAGACCCCTGAGGTACTCCAATATTAATGGTAATGGCTTGAGATAAAACTTTATTGTGTGATACTACTTGCTTTCTGTCTAATAAGAATGATTTTATTAATGTCACTATATTAAAACTTACTTTCATTGTTTCTAGTTTTTTAATTAGAATAGTATGATCTATCATATCGAATGCTTTCCTAAAGTCTATAAACACCGCTCCACATAGAGTATTGTTGTTAATATTTTGATGCCAGTTTTCTATCATGTTTGTTAGTGCCGTATGGCAAGAATATTTTGGCCGAAATCCTGACTGGCTGTCAACTATCAGTTTATGGCGAACTAAGTGATCTAGTGTTGTTTTGTGGATGTGCTTTTCTAGCGGTTTGGATAATGAGGATAATATGGAAATTGGTCTATAATTACTCATGAGACGATCGTCTAGAGGACCAGCTTTTAAATGAGGATACACTTTAGCGATTTTAAAGGCTGATGGGAAGTGACCTCTGGTTAGACATTGATTATATATAAAAGTTAGTGACTCGCAGATCGCCGGTGCAGCATGGCGAAGGATCCGACTACTAATTCCATCTAGTCCTGATGAGTTATTGTTTTTTAGATTACGGAGATGAGTAAATACTTCAGTTGTCGTCATTAGCGGTATGTTGGAGGAAATGTGTCCATAGCATTTGTTCTCACAGAATGATGATAATAAAGATATGTCATGAGGCGCATCTGGTATTGCAGCCTTCAGTTGGTTTATGTCGGACTGAAAGTATCTACTGAATTGATCACATGTAACCTGATTTGATGGTAATGATTGTGATGATTTGTGTTTGTTTGTCAAGGTATTAATTGCTTTCCATATATCTTTAGTGTTGGTTTTATCTATTACTATGTTCTTAAAATAGTTTTTCTTTTCCTTCCGAATAACATATTGAACTTTGTTTCTCAGACTACGGTACATAGTTAGATCTCTATTTTTGTGAGCCCTGTCGCGATCTCTCATAAGTTCAACTACCTCCTGTGTGATCCACGGGGGCTTTGTGTGATGTTTAACACGAACTTCCTTAAATGGAACATGTTTATCAAATATACTTAGAAAGGTCTTTAGCCAGTGGTCCAGAGCATCGTCTGGGTCAGGAAGCTGGTAAACATAATCTAGAGATGAGTTGACCAAATCTTGTAAGAAGACGTCTCGATTGAAATTTTTGTAATTTCTATATTTTATGCTTATATGTTTGTGTTTGGGAGTTTTGGTGCCCCTTTTCGACCACGTGCAACATACTGGATAGTGATCGCTCATTGCATTGATAGGTACACTACATTCTGTGATGTTATCAGCACACGTAGTATAAATATGATCTATAAGTGTTGCAGATGATTTAGTGATTCTAGTGGCTTGTTTGACTAACTGTTGGAAATTATATGACTCTATTATGTTTTCCCATGTTTTGTTTGATTTGTTAGCGTCTATGTTGAAGTCACCTAGCAATATTATTTCCCTAGCATTACTAAAGACTACATCCATCATAGTGGTGAATTTTTCATACCAGATATTTCCTGCACTGGGGTTTCGATAAAGATAGCCAACTACTAGCGGTATGCAATTTTGAAGTTTAACCTCTATCCATACACACTCAATCTCACAGGTTTCAAAGTCTAGCCTGCGGTGGGCGTTAAGCGAGTTGGAAATATAAACTGCAATACCCGTCTCTTGTTTCTGATAGGGATCTCTTCTAATGGTTTTAAAACCTCTGATAGCGATGTCATCATCTGAGATGTTGCCATTTAATCGACTTTCGCTAACGCCAAACATGTGAAAATTTTGATTAAGTATAAGTGATAGTTCGGGCAGCTTCCCTAATAGATGGCATATGTTTACATGCCCGATTCTGAGCCCATTATTCCTGAGCCAGTGTTCGTACTTATTAGACATTTCAACAATGCGTAATCACAAGTTTAAAAGCAAAACACACACACACAAAGTGAATACAACTTACGTCCCTTATTACAAAACACACTCTAAAGTACAGAGAAACAGTAATATCTCTGTAAATATATAAAAATACGTACACAGATCCGTAAGGAAGAGCAGTGAAGACCCCCTCACTCACCGTGAAAACACAATTAGAATTATTATAAAAGCTATACAGCTAAGTACTATCAATTAATATAAAGTCAAAACCAGTCAATGTTTGTAATAACTTATAACCTAATACGTTACTAGATCAAGTTATAACCAAATATGCAGATAAACGTTTAAGGAGAGGCTCTTTCTTGTACCGAGATCCGGTGTAGCTTTGTCCTAAGTTGCTAGTAAATACCAGGTTGTGTTGGTTGTTGGTATAGCGACATTATAAGTGCTTGACGAAGTGTAGCTGGGCTATACCGTGTGAGGTGCAACCATTCTGGATTACAATTAAATGGGTACTGATGATGTCTCATGGGTATGTAATGACTACCAACTAGAGCCTCTGGTTGGTGGCTAACAGGAGGTTGTGCTGGCACGTCGTTGTTGCTGAGAGTCGGATCCTTTCTGGGGAGAATAGGAATCATATCTTCGTAATTATTACCCTCCTGTGTGAAAGACGACGTATTTAACGGACTTGGTGTTGTGGTAGTGTCCCGTCTGGCTTGGATTTCAGGTGCAGTGGTTATGAGTGGTCTGCACACTTCTGTCCTATTTGTACTTGATGTGACGGGAGTATGTCGTCTGGCTTGAGTTTCAGGAGTAGCTAAAAGTGTCCGGCGCGATCCCGTATTGGATGTATGGTATGTCCGTTCTGGATATTTTAAATTCTTGGCGAGAAAACTGGTGCCCAATGTAGATAAATGTATTTGATCCTTGTAAAGACTCTTTTTTGGTGCACCAGCCTGTGAAGTGAATGATGCTGTATTGTTGATGAATTGTATCTTGTTTTGAGAACAGAACTTCTGCAACATGTTGTTATTTATGTCAGCTAGACGGCGCTGGTGTCCATAACTCGGTGATATGATGGAGGAGAAGAAAATGGATGAGTTAGGAAAAGTGTGACGTAATCCGTTCAAGAGTGCCAGCAGTTGAGACCCTGTGATTTGTTGGTTGTTCATGGTGTCGGTGATGCCAATATGTACGCTTGCCCTTCTGACACTATGATTAACAGCCAACCTGCTAATCTTGTCTGTTAGCCGGTCTACACCAGCCCCAGGCAGTGGGATTATTGAAACAATGTCTTTGTCTGATGTGGCCATCCTGTCGCTGTATAAACCTTTCATTAAGGAATCGCCTAGTATAATATGTGTACAGTCAGGTCGTGCTGTCTGTACATGTTGGTTGTCAGCACGTCTCGACCGTTGTTTCATCCATTTCCGATTATCAGCAGTCTTTATGTCTCCATGTGGTTCTCCCGATGTATCTTGTTGGCTTGTCTTGCCCGTTTGCAGCATGTTAAAGCACTGTAAGTTTTCTGGTGACTTTTCTTGAAGTACTTCAAACCTATTGCTTATTTTGACGTCAATGGGGTAGACTGCTTGTTGTTGTTTATCTTCGTCTGCACATTGAGGTGTTTGTTGTTTTTTATCTTCCTCTGCGCGTTGAGTTGTTTTCATAGTGATTATCTGTTCTGGGTGGGATTGAGCTTCCCCAAGATTTCCCAAGGATGAAGCGGTTGCTTGAGAATTACATGCTTCTTCGGTTTGGTTTGTAGAGGACGCATTCTGTAAGATTTGAACTGTATTTCTCAGCAGCAAATTTTCGTCTCGCAGGAGTGCGACTTCTGTCTTGAGAGCATTGTAATCACTGCTTATCTTGTTGTTTGCTTCAATGTTGGTTGAAACAGTGACAATGAGCGCCTTTAGTGATTGTTCTAGTTCCTCAATGCGCTGTTTACAGTCGCACGAATGTCCATTGATAGTTAAGATGCTATTGTTATCTGAGGCAGGTACTTCTTCAACAATGTCAACATTGGGTTCTATGTTGTTTTGGATACGCTCCATTGGGTATTCAATAGCCAAGAGCGCTGGTGGGTTGGCAGGCCTCGTGTTGATGTTGTCATGTACACTCATCGTATGAGTAGATTCGGTGAATGTCTGTGTCGAGTTTTCAAGTTCAACAAAATCTACTTTTAGCCAGGAATTAATGTTTTCATTACTGCCCTGTGTCATGAGTTTATTTTTACTGCGGTACAAATGTATCGTAATCACTGGCGTCGTAATCAGATCCTCAACGTGGGCCCCGTGCTTATCTTGCCTGTGTTCAATTAGTTCAAGCCTGTAGTAGTTGAGTAGGCAAGTTCGGAATGCCTCATAATAGAGTGTGTTGTTGAAGGAAATAGTAACACACTGTCCTGAGTTGGTGTGTTTGACGACTAGGCCGTTGGGATTTATGCACTTGGATAGCTTATTCTTCACGGCCCTCTCTTTGTTTAGTGTGTAAGTTTTATTGACAGCCGATCGTAAACCTGAGCGAGTCCTTTCACCATTCACTTCCAATACGGAGCACTCTCCTTCCCCTGACATTATTGCATAATATTACGACTAACTAAACTTGAAGAACGCAGCAATCGCATTGTTATCTAGCCACGCCGCGGGCAATTTGAGGTCCCGTGGTTGTATCTGACACGCCTCGTGCACTTGATTGGTTGAAATTTAATAGTGTTCAACTATCACTCGAAATGAATATTAGATATAACCCACATTTTTGCGATAATAAACACTTGTATTAATCTAAAAACTATTTCACCACATCCTCAGAATCACAACGAGCACATTGATATAAAAATCCATGATAGGTGATTCAGCTAGCAGTAATAATAATCCGAGAAGTAAGAGATACAAAAACACGTCTTCACTCTCCGGCAGATTGTAAGACAGACAGGGTCAGGAGTCAAGGAAACAAGACAAATGCCTTCCCGTATAACAACACTGGTCAAGACGCCATAAGCAAGATCAGAAGAAGAAAACTAACTTCCTCCGGCAGGAAACAAGAAAGATGGTTGCAGCCACCATGGTGGAATGGAGAGGTCGAGAAGGTATGGCTGGGAAAGAAGCAGGCTGTCAAAGACTGGCAAAAAGCCAGAAAGGCTAACATGCCACAGGTTGAGTTGGCGAACCTGAAGACTGAGGTCCATAGGACGATGGCTTTATTCAAATCCTGTGCCAAACAGGTCAAGGCCGAGAAATGGGACGAGTTCTGCAGGTAGGTGTGCTCCGAGCGATCTCTTACGACATTCTGGCGCCTCCATATGAGCATGAACAGTGCTGCACAACGTAGGGGTATTTCAGACTTTCGAGGCACAGACCTCACATGGAAAAAGTCGGATGCGGATAAAGGTAAGGCCCTTCTTGCACGCTACATAGAGCAGACTGACTAGAATGACGAGACCGCCACACAGAGGACCACAACGACACTCTCTCAGTTTTGCGAGTGGGTTAGGACAGGCGAAGAATGCATAATCACAGCTGAGGCAATATGTGCGATACTCAAGAAATCACCTAACACCGTCCCAGGCCCAGACGGCATCAGATATGGTGACCTACTGGTGATGTCAGATGATGACATGGAAGAACTGGCCAGAGAATTTAACACCAGTATCCAAAGGGGTTAGATCAAATAGGAATGGATACACAGCTACTTGCTGCCGCTGCCAAAACCGAACAAAGACCATTCCAAGATAAACGGCAAAGGAATCTTTACGATGCAGAACGCTGCTGGCAAGCTACTGGTGAAAATTGTAGCACACAGACTTGCTTGTGACTTGGAACAACTCGGCTGCTTCCCGCCCACACTTGGAGGATACAGACGTAATAAAGAGTCATGGTTGAATGCGGCGGTCTTTGGTCAAGAATTTTACGAAGGATTTCAGGTCAGAGAAGAGACATGTGCGGCCCCATAGACTTAGAGGACGCATACAATAGAGTATCCTTCGAGCACTTGATGCAAACCCTCCTCAGAATGGATTTGCACCCTCACCTTATACGATGGATAGCTGCAGTTCTGCTCCAAAGGAAGGTGGTGCTAAGATGCTAAGAGTTGGTCTTCTGAGCCGATAACGATATGTCCCGAATTGCCGCAGGGTTCACCACTGTCACCAGTACTATTCAACGTGTATACGGTGCCGATCACTGAACAACAGTTGGACGGGAGGGGTAGGACTCTGTCATTTACTGACGAAATTCTCGTGTATCGACAGGGTCGAGATAGACAGGCTGTTGCCAATGATATGCAGGGCGAACTCGATGGAATTTCCTCATAGTGTGCAAAGGCATCGGTTACATGTTCACCCTAAACAACCATATTGTGACCACAGACCTGCCGGCAGTAAGAATGGATGGGAGCATTTTGAGTAGAAACCAGTCAATGACATATCTTGGCGTGAGGCTTGATCATAGCCTGTCTTTCAGAGATCATGTCGATTATGTCATAACGAACGCTCGAAAAGGTTTGTCAGCAATTAGAGTCGTGGGGACTGCCAATATCGAGCAAAGACTGCTAATACTTCTGTTCCAAGGACTGGTGCTTTCACCCATCGAGTATGCCCTGGCCATCCTCACTGTCAGCCCTACACAGATTGGAAGACTTGAAAAGGTACAAAACGAAGCCATGCGCATCATTTTGGGCTGCACGAGAGACACCAGCTGTGTAACAATGAAATACCTCCTTGACTTCCCGACAATAAACCACAGGATCAAGATCTGGAAAGCTCGTGCATACTTAAAAATAAATGCAGATGAGCAGCACCCTCTGCATGACGCTATATTCAGAGAAAAGGGTGACAGGCTAAAGAGGGGCAAATTATGGATGGGCCGGACGGAAGATGTCGTCAGACAGGTCTGCAGTCTTACCAGTATGAACCCCGGCAAGGAATGGGTGCCGGTGCCCCAAGCTTGTAAGTGCACTTTCTCCTGCATTATCACACTCGACAGAGGTGCAGAGAGCAGAAACCTGCCGCTGTCAACGCAGAGGTCAACGATCTCATCTATGAACACTCAGATAGCCCCGAAGTGCTCATCTATACAGATGGATCTGTTGTAAAGCAGCAGAGAAGTGCGTGGGCATTTACAGCCCGTTCAGCGGGCCGAACCGTTCAAGAATCCAGTGGTGCCCACTCTATGACCACGAGCAGCATGACGATGGAGGTGATGGCAGTTACACAGGCTTTCTTATGGCTGGAATCACAGCATTATACCAACGTGTGTGTACTAAGTGATTTAATTAGCATGATTCAGAAGGTCGAAGATGGATCTGTACGTAGACAGTGGACTGAGTCGCTGCGGAAGTCTGTTGTCCGTAAAGTCACCTTCATCTTCGTCCCGGGACATGCGGGAGTAGAGGGAAATGAACGAGCTGATAAACTAAATGAAATTTTGAGGGCAGCCGACAGATATTTGTTGGTCATGGTCTCGAGTTCACGACGGCAGGCAGAGGAACTCTTCTTGAGTCAATCTCTGCGGTCTCCGACCAGTGCGGACACTGCCATAGAGGAAAGCAACGGCAAACTACCTCTTTAAAAGTGCCTAGTACATCATGATTCGATTAAAGACTCATCATCGCAAGACAAGGACAGAGACGTTAAAATTAGCAACATGGAACGTTAGGACGTTAAACGACGACGAAAAATTAGAGAACATAAAAGAAGAAATTGAAAGGGAAAAAATTAATACATTAGGTATATGCGAAACTAGATGGACAGGTGCAGGCATTAAGATAGATGAAGATTTCAAGATTATTTATTCTGGAGGTGAAGATCGTCATAGGGGAGTGGCAATTATTTTGGACCGGAAAACATCAAAATCTGTTCAAGGATATTGGGCCGTGTCGGACAGAGTTCTACTAGTTAAATTAAGTGGCAGACCTTTTAGCATAAATATTATTCAAGTATATGCCCCAACAGGAGAATAAAGTGAAGATAGTGTAGAAGAATTTTATAATGACATAGAGTCTGCCTTAAAGAAATGTAAAAATTCAGAAATAAACATCATAATAGGGGACTTCAATGCAAAAGTAGGAAATCAAGGGGATAGATACACAGTAGGAAACTATGGTTTAGGAGAGAGAAATGAAAGAGGATACAGACTCGTAGAGTGGGCAAAAGAACAGGAAATGATTGTAGGAAACACCTGGTTTAAGCAACACCCTAGAAGATTATGGACATGGAGGAGTCCTGTTAGCAGGATTAGAAACCAGATTGACTACATTCTCATTAGCAGAAGATTTAGAAACGCTCTAACAGTAGCAAAAACAGTTCCCAGTGCTGATTGTTATAGTGACCACAGATTCCTCACAGGAACATTGAGGATAAGGTTGAAGAAAGTCAAGTATATAACAGGAAACACTAAATATGATTTGTGTACATTGAGTAATGACAAGGAAATACAAAACAAATTCAACATAGAAGTACAGAACAGATTTGAAATATTGTCTGATCTAGAGATATTATTCCAGGATGTGGATGATCAATGGGAAACGTTGAAGAATGCAATCAATGTGGCTGCAGAAACAGCTATTCCAAAATTAAAGAAGGTGGGTCGTAAGAAATGGATGACTGAAGAAATTTTATACCTCATGGAAACAAGAAGACTCAACAAAAATAATTCTGTCAAATATGAAGAAATTCACAGACAAGTCAGAATATTATGTAAGGAGGCAAAAGAAGCATGGCTTGAGGAAAAGTGCTTAGAAATTGAAAACCAACACAACAGTCAAAATACCAAATTAGTGCACAGAAGAATTCAGGAACTTACTAATAAAAGAACAAGTACATCAACAGGGTGTCTAAAAACTAAAGATGGGAAAATCATAAGAGAAAAAGATCAGATTCTACATGTATGGACATATTATGTTAAACACCTTTATGATGATAACAGAGACGTACAGTATGATATTAGATTTAATAATGAAGGACCACCAATTTTGGAGATGGAGGTTCGAAATGTTCTTAAGCATATGAAAGCTGGTAAGGCCCCCGGTGCAGATAACATCACAACAGAAATGATTAAAGCTTTAGAAGAATTTGGACTAGAGCAAGTCACCAGACTGCTGAACACATTATATGATACTGGAAATATACCTCCTGAATTATGTAACTCTGTATTTATTGCAATCCCAAAGAAATCAGGAACCTTGGAATGTGATAAACATAGAACAATTAGTATAATGAGTCACATCACAAAGATTATGCTAAGAATAATCATGCAAAGAGTGAGGAAGAAGATACAACCTGAAATAGGAGAAGAACAATGTGGGTGTGTGTCAAGGGCTACTGTGAGTTAGTGATTCCCTGATAAACTAGAATAGTAAGATTAATTGCAATGTATGAGGAGGGTTAACAATCGAGTACTTCAGTCTTGAGCGAGGACAAAATGTGGGTTATTGATTGAATGGTATAAAAATAGGATACAGTGTGAGGAGTCATTGACCACCGATGTCAACGGACAAAACAACGCGGAGACAGCGGGTTGGGGAACCAACGGGGGAACACACGAAGACGGTGATCAAATAGTTAGAACTCTTTGATGTACGACGAGTGGTGAACGCGGGGACCAGCGGAGGGACGAGACGGAGGGGCAACTAACGAATACGTGACTTCACAGACTTTTGATGTGGAGAATTACGGCAAATTTGATTGTGGATCAAAAACAACAGAGAATTGGACACTCGGTATAAATGGGTGGAAACTTGTTTTTGTGGTTAGTGTGTGCTACCAAACTGGACGGAAAACTGGATTTATGTGTCCTGTAATAGAAAAGAAATCATCCCTTATTGTTTAAAGGCGAAGGGATAGAAGTGCTGATGTGCTGATGTATTTCAATTCTTGGACTAACATAAATTATATAAGGTACTCTAGCCGTAGCGTAATAGTCTAGCATAGGGAAATAGGTGTGTGTGTGTGTGTGTGTGTGTGTGTGTGGTGTGTGTGTGTGTGTGTGTGTGTGTGTGTGTTTGGCTTTTACCATTTCTTTCTGTTAGTTAATCGTTTAGACTTTAGTGAACTCGTCTGTCTTATGTCAGAGTATCTTTCGGAAGTGTGATTACGGCTGGAGAAAGACTCTCACATAAGAATTAGTATGAAGCAGACTGATATCACCTGGTTATATATATATATCACTCACAGGTTTCACTAGAAGTATCATGATAAATCAGAGACGATAAACTCAAGGCACTTCACTTGGGCGGAGATCAAATACCTCACTAGAACAGTGAATAACATAGACAGGTTCTAATCGTGAGACGAGATAACCCTTAGCCCTAAATGAACTCTGAAAATAATAAAAGAATATCCAGATAACCAAAGTAAAATGGAAAAGGACGGTTAAACTGATGAAAGCAAAGCAAAACAAAACTGCCCACTTTTGCACGGTAGACTATTAGAAAAGATACAATAGATAAGTCAGAACATTTATAGTCAAATTAGACACTGTGTTGGACTGTGGTGATGTGGTTTCAGTGTTGGATTATTAACTTCGTGAAGCAGACTCTGGCGAAGTCATAGACTTACTGGAATATCATTATTTCACTGTGACCAGACTTTGAACAACTTCAAGATACGCCCAGACTCAATCGGAAAGGAGCAAACTCGGGTGAGAACTGTCCATATATGTGTGATGTATCTTTGACTGGCTGAATGCAGACGAGAGAAGGGATACGGAGATTAGACATGCAGAGTCCTATCTCACACTCACCATAGAAGACACTACCAATTACATATACACATTCCATACACACAACTGACATAGTTTTCAGCATTAAATATTTTATTAATTGTTTGAGGAAACTGTTGTCAGGGTATGTTATGAAGGAATAGAGAGAGAGAGAGAGAGAGAGAGAGAGAGAGAGAGAGAGAGAGAGAGAGAGAGAGAGAGAGAGAGAGAGAGAGAGAGTGAAAAGAAGACAGAAAGGAGGAGTGTAGACAAAAGTCTGTAAATAATTCCCAAGTATAAGGATCTTAAAGGTGTGCTTGTTGAATCCACGTTCCTCCTGGGACTACAAGCGACATTAAATGGTGGAGCAGCTGGGTAACTCAACTGCATAAGGGGACTTGCCTAGCAGGGTACTTGAAGAGGGTTAACTGCATAGGGGTATTTGCCCAGAGCGGCGTACTTCTAATGCATAATGGTAAATGCATAGCGGGGTATTTAATAATACCTACATTAAACAGATTGCATAGCAGGGCGTATGCATAGCAGGGTAGCTTACATTAAGCAGGGTAGCTTACATTAAGCGGGGTAGCTAATACCTATATTAAATGGAGTGCAAAAGAGGTTAAGACACATTACCTACTTGTGCACACGGTTACACGTCTACATAAGTCTTTATCCTATATCTCCTCTTGTGGTTGAGAGAGTGGTTGTGATGTACGGTGTGGTGTCGTAAATAAATAAATATTTAGATATACATAGATAAATTGATATATATTATAATAGATTGTCTGTTTATAGTGAGTACTTCTTTACTGCCTTGAGGTGTCTTTACTCAACTTGCTGACTTACCTTCTTTAACTATGGCCACTCCTAAACTAACGACGGCGGAACTTAGGGCCAACGGGGAAGAAATTGGTTTATCTGATTCGGCCCTAACTGATTACATACAAGAGAGGGAGAGGGAACTTCGCCAAGCAGAAAGGGAAGATCGAAAGGCCAAGTTGGAAGACCAAGATAAGAGAACATGAATACCGCATGCGAGTTGTCAGTTGCCGGTCTTCGTGCAAAGTCGTTACAGACGCGGTTTGTAATTCCGCTTACCCGCGTTAGAAACACAGCTGCAACCGATTTGGCAGCAGACCGTGTCGCGATGCGTTTTAACGTGATGGTATGGGAGTCGGTCGTTCAGAAATCAATGGCGAACCACTGAACGTAAACTTGCCAAGACATCAACTACAGCAGTGCTGGTGTTGACAGCGATGTCCTGTAAATATGATAAGAAAACAAAATTGCCAATGTTTTCTGAAAGATTGACACTCATACCATTCTATGAAAAGCAGCTCAAGCAGGTCTGGTTCCAATCGCACGCAGCCGTGTTCTGAACGCTGTAAGCGGGATTTTGATTTGCGTTCATATCCCATCTGCGGGCTTTCTCCACTTAATGAGTAGAATCTGAGGGTGAGACTACTCTACGGCTACGATTAGCTTCTGTGGTGTAGAGATGTCTGCCAATGCTTACCTAGTCCGTGGTCTGGGAATTATCCACACCTTCTCATCATCATTATCGACAACCTCATTATTATCGTCATCATCATCATTATGGTCATTATCATCATTATCGTCATCATCATCATTATCGTCATCATCAGTAGTATCGTCATCATCATCACTATCGTCATAATTATCGTCATTATCATCACTATTGTGCCCTCGCTAGCTTTGAACTCAAGCGTAGTCCATACACACAAATTCTAGTAGTGCTGGACTGCATTTTTCGTGTCGATTAGCTTTCCCTATTAACTGTGTCCCTCGCCATCAGGCTAAATCACTTCGACTTCATAGGTACTTGTAATTTACGTCCCCAAGTCCAGGTCGTGAGCTCGACATTTAAGTCCAACTGTCCGATGTAGAGGGTTAACCCCCCTTTACCTCAGCAGCAGCACGCCGGATGTTTAATAACACGCGTTCCTATCCATTCGACCATGCTGACATATGACATCATCATTATCGTCATCACCATCATGTTGCAGAACATTTACAGAACATTGGTCACAAACTGTCCACCCGATAAACTGTTCGTCGTCACCTTCCTTGCCTCCTGTATTTCTATTTTCAAGCTTTAACATCCTCCTAAACAGCAGGCGTCCTGATGCCAAGGTATCAATTCACTCCACTGATAGTCATCAAAAATGTTGATCGTTTAAGACGTATTCAGCCACAACAATGATACAGATAAGTAACCTTAATATTTTCGTGTAGCTGTGTCGGTGTGTGTGTGTGTGTGTGTGTGTGTGTGGTGTGTGTGTTGTGTGCTGACAAAGGCTTTAGCCGAAACGTCTATTTTGTTTCTTGTAATAGTGTTCTATAGTAAAGCTCACAGTCTATTTGTCGTTGTTTGGTGTTTCATTGATGCCAAGGAGGTAGCGGGTTCAACCCCTACACCGGTCAGTTGCACTAAAATGTTGACTTCTCGACATTGACTTGGGGACGTAAATGACAAGTAGCTCAGAAGTCGGAGTGGGTTCGCTTGGTGGCGAGGGACACTGGTAATAGGGAAATCTAATCCACCCATAACAAGTAGTCCTGAGCGCAAGAAGTAGTAGCACGCGTATGGACTACGCCAGAGTTCAAATCGAACGAGTGCAATAAACTGTGATGTCTCAAATGTTAAATATACTGAACACTTCTACATGATGCAGAAACCTGATCAATAAACTGTGATGTCTCAAATGTTAAATATACTGAACACTTCTACATGATGCAGAAACCTGATCAATAAACTGTGATGTCTCAAATGTTAAATATACTGAACACTTCTACATGATGCAGAAACCTGATCAATGAACTGTGATGTCTCAAATGTTAAATATACTGAACACTTCTACATGATGCAGAAACCTGATCAATGAACTGCGATGTCTCAAATGTTAAATATACTGAACACTTCTACATGATGCAGAAACCTGATCAATAAACTGCGATGTCTCAAATGTTAAATATACTGAACACTTCTACATGATGCAGAAAGCTGATCAATAAACTGTGATGTCTCAAATGTTAAATATACTGAACACTTCTACATGATGCAGAAACCTGATCAATAAACTGTGATGTCTCAAATGTTAAATATACTGAACACTTCTACATGATGCAGAAACCTGATCAATGAACTGTGATGTCTCAAATGTTAAATATACTGAACACTTCTACATGATGCAGAAACCTGATCAATAAACTGTGATGTCTCAAATGTTAAATATACTGAACACTTCTACATGATGCAGAAACCTGATCAATAAACTGTGATGTCTCAAATGTTAAATATACTGAACACTTCTACATGATGCAGAAACCTGATCAATAAACTGTGATGTCTCAAATGTTAAATATACTGAACACTTCTACATGATGCAGAAACCTGATCAATAAACTGTGATGTCTCAAATGTTAAATATACTGAACACTTCTACATGATGCAGAAACCTGATCAATGAACTGTGATGTCTCAAATGTTAAATATACTGAACACTTCTACATGATGCAGAAACCTGATCAATAAACTGTGATGTCTCAAATGTTAAATATACTGAACACTTCTACATGATGCAGAAACCTGATCAATAAACTGTGATGTCTCAAATGTTAAATATACTGAACACTTCTACATGATGCAGAAACCTGATCAATAAACTGTGATGTCTCAAATGTTAAATATACTGAACACTTCTACATGATGCAGAAACCTGATCAATAAACTGTGATGTCTCAAATGTTAAATATACTGAACACTTCTACATGATGCAGAAACCTGATCAATGAAACTGTGATGTCTCAAATGTTAAATATACTGAACACTTCTACATGATGCAGAAACCTGATCAATAAACTGTGATGTCTCAAATGTTAAATATACTGAACACTTCTACATGATGCAGAAACCTGATCAATAAACTGTGATGTCTCAAATGTTAAATATACTGAACACTTCTACATGATGCAGAAACCTGATCAATAAACTGTGATGTCTCAAATGTTAAATATACTGAACACTTCTACATGATGCAGAAACCTGATCAATAAACTGCTGATGTCTCAAATGTTAAATATACTGAACACTTCTACATGATGCAGAAACCTGATCAATAAACTGTGATGTCTCAAATGTTAAATATACTGAACACTTCTACATGATGCAGAAACCTGATGTCTCAAATGTTAAATATACTGAACACTTCTACATGATGCAGACACCTGATCAATAGAACTGTGATGTCTCAAATGTTAAATATACTGAACACTTCTACATGATGCAGAAAACCTGATCAATAATCTGTGATGTCTCAAATGTTAAATATACTGAACACTTCTACATGATGCAGAAACCTGATCAATAAACTGTGATGTCTCAAATGTTAAATATACTGAACACTTCTACATGATGCAGAAACCTGATCAATGAACTGTGATGTCTCAAATGTTAAATATACTGAACACTTCTACATGATGCAGAAACCTGATCAATAAACTGTGATGTCTCAAATGTTAAATATACTGAACACTTCTACATGATGCAGAAACCTGATCAATAAACTGTGATGTCTCAAATGTTAAATATACTGAACACTTCTACATGATGCAGAAACCTGATCAATAAACTGTGATGTCTCAAATGTTAAATATACTGAACACTTCTACATGATGCAGAAACCTGATCAATAAACTTCGATGTCTCAAATGTTAAATATACTGAACACTTCTACATGATGCAGAAACCTGATCAATGAACTGTGATGTCTCAAATGTTAAATATACTGAACACTTCTACATGATGCAGAAACCTGATCAATGAACTGTGATGTCTCAAATGTTAAATATACTGAACACTTCTACATGATGCAGAAACCTGATCAATAAACTGTGATGTCTCAAATGTTAAATATACTGAACACTTCTACATGATGCAGAAACCTGATCAATGAACTGTGATGTCTCAAATGTTAAATATACTGAAACACTTCTACATGATGCAGAAACCTGATCAAGTAAACTGTGATGTCTCAAATGTTAAATATACTGAACACTTCTACATGATGCAGAAACCTGATCAATAAACTGTGATGTCTCAAATGTTAAATATACTGAACACTTCTACATGATGCAGAAACCTGATCAATGAACTGTGATGTCTCAAATGTTAAATATACTGAACACTTCTACATGATGCAGAAACCTGATCAATAAACTGTGATGTCTCAAATGTTAAATATACTGAACACTTCTACATGATGCAGAAACCTGATCAATAAACTGTGATGTCTCAAATGTTAAATATACTGAACACTTCTACATGATGCAGAAACCTGATCAATAAACTGTGATGTCTCAAATGTTAAATATACTGAACACTTCTACATGATGCAGAAACCTGATCAATAAACTGTGATGTCTCAAATGTTAAATATACTGAACACTTCTACATGATGCAGAAACCTGATCAATAAACTGTGATGTCTCAAATGTTAAATATACTGAACACTTCTACATGATGCAGAAACCTGATCAATAACTGTGATGTCTCAAATGTTAAATATACTGAACACTTCTACATGATGCAGAAACCTGATCAATAAACTGTGATGTCTCAAATGTTAAATATACTGAACACTTCTACATGATGCAGAAACCTGATCAATAAACTGTGATGTCTCAAATGTTAAATATACTGAACACTTCTACATGATGCAGAAACCTGATCAATAAACTGTGATGTCTCAAATGTTAAATATACTGAACACTTCTACATGATGCAGAAACCTGATCAATAAACTGTGGATGTCTCAAATGTTAAATATACTGAACACTTCTACATGATGCAGAAACCTGATCAATAAACTGTGAGTCTCAAATGTTAAATATACTGAACACTTCTACATGATGCAGAAACCTGATCAATAACTGTGATGTCTCAAATGTTAAATATACTGAACACTTCTACATGATGCAGAAACCTGATCAATAAACTGTGATGTCTTCAAATGTTAAATATACTGAACACTTCTACATGATGCAGAAACCTGATCAATAAACTGGATGTCTCAAATGTTAAATATACTGAACAATTCTACATGATGCAGAAACCTGATCAATAAACTGTGATGTCTCAAATGTTAAATATACTGAACACTTCTACATGATGCAGAAACCTGATCAATAAACTGTGATGTCTCAAATGTTAAATATACTGAACACTTCTACATGATGCAGAAACCTGATCAATAAACTGTGATGTCTCAAATGTTAAATATACTGAACACTTCTACATGATGCAGAAACCTGATCAATAAACTGTGATGTCTCAAATGTTAAATATACTGAACACTTCTACATGATGCAGAAACCTGATCAATAAACTGTGATGTCTCAAATGTTAAATATACTGAACACTTCTACATGATGCAGAAACCTGATCAATAAACTGTGATGTCTCAAATGTTAAATATACTGAACACTTCTACATGATGCAGAAACCTGATCAATGAACTGTGATTTCTCAAATGTTAAATATACTGAACACTTCTGCATGATGCAGAAACCTGAACATTGAACAAGCACATAGAAAATTAAAATGATGCTGTGCAAATATGAACATAAAGACGCACGGCGCACTAAAATACACTAACCCCAGAGAGGCTGGAAATGAAAAGAGAGCCCAAAGAAGACCAAACAACAAAACAAAAGAGAGACAAATGAAATATGTCGGCCCCTTTAACAGACGAAATACTGATAAAAACAACACTCGATGTAAAGTAGAAAACGGGTGAGCAAGAGAATAAAAATAGCAATAAAAATGAGAAAATGATACCAAGAGATTGACGAATAGCACAGCAGCCTGTCAAATATAAGACCAAGGGGTGAGCCAAAGAGTGTTGGATATACAGTGCAGCCACCTTTCATTGTGGAGAAGACGCCTGAGTGATTGATCGTTTCCTGTACTGCTTATTCCATGGGCAGTAGGAAACTAATGATGTCTCGATTTGTTAATTACGATCACATTTCAGGAGCTAGCTGCACTGTAGAGATCACATTGTATTGTTTTGTCTGCGGAACTTCAGATTTGTCTGTGATCTTTGTTCTATTTGTTTTTATTTTTTATGTGCGTTTGCTCGCTTTTTAACTCAAGCGTATCCATACACGTCCTACAACTTCTAGTGTACGTGACTGGTGTCTGCGTGTAGATTATATGTCCCTATTACCAGTGTCCCTCGCCATCAGGCCGAAGCATCTCCGACTTCAGATATACTTGTATACTTGTATGAGTGCTGGTCACTCAGAAAACAATGGCGAACTATTGAAATTAAATTTGCCAAGAAATCACACCAGCCAAATAATGCTGGGGTTGTATGCGACGACCTATAAAGGAGATACAACTAAACAATCTTTCAAATTGTCTCTCTATAATAAGCCAGAGGCAGTCAATAACAATGAGTACTATTCACAAGAAATCAGACGTAGGATGAACAAAACAATACAGAGATTAAACTGTATTAAGAACCCAGTGTACAATACAGAGAAGACAAAAACTGAACAAGCGGACAGGTTTGTGGAAAGAGATAGAAGAGGACAAGGAGAGAAAATTCTTGAGTCTTGTGCCATGGCAAGGAGGGCGATCAGATAGATTTGCAGTCATGTTTCCGAATGACCCCTCTTGGCTGGTTGCCTTGCTTTATTTTGTTGCTAATTGCGTTGGTCACTAAGCTGCTGATACTGAGTCGTATGAGAGGAAAGAGAGAAAAATGGCAGAATGTCAGACGAGCCTGCGTGCCCAATTCTTAAACCTTTGAAAATAATGTTTGTTCGTTCGTTCGTGCTACTCTCGGCAGCTTAAAGTCATTCTTATAAATATGCAAAGCAAAATAATACAGCTTTACAGAAGGCAATGACATAAAAGAAAGAACGTTGCGGCTACTGGACTTCATCTGCAAGCAAATGGCTAAATCACAACAAACAAACATGGAGAGGACACCAGCAGTGACTACATTAAGGCATAATAACTGAATGAGAAGAATGAAAATACGAAAAAAATAAAATAAGAACAATCAAAAGAAAATGAAATAAATGAACGAAATGTGCTACATATCTCTGAATCCCAGGCTAATAAAGATGCAGGACTTCTACATTTGTTCTAGTGCCCCGTATAGTAAGTTTGTAACTGACGGAGACGGATGTGGTAGCTTTTCCCTGACCTTTGAAAGTGCAGAGCATTTATAGAGAAGGTGGTTTCACAAGGGCAAGAACAATGAAGTTACACGTCGTAACACCCGTTCGGGAGACACGCGTTCGAAACCTTGGTACGTTGAAGGATGTTTTTTTTCTCCTGGGACAAAAAGAAAACCCTAACCTGTACAGGTCGGAGACACTGCACCAGCCAGGCAGCCTTAATACCTCAGGCTCAACAGTCCTACACCACTTGGTACGTTGTCCAGTAACAACAGCTGTTTATTTTATATATGGTTAGTCCAGCTATTGTGGTAAAGGTGTTGTGAACGGAATTCTTTATCCCGTATACCGCATTCGAAACACAGCTGCGGGAGATTTGGAAGCAGATCAGTATGAGTGCTGGTGGCGGAGAAAGCAATTGCAAACTACTGAACGCAAACTTGCCAGAATATCACAAACAGCAACTCGAAAAATACTGGGGTTGGTTGCGACGTCATGTATAGGATTGATTGATTGATTGATTGGTTGATTGATTGATTTAGCAACCGACATCACACCATTCGGGGCATTCCCATAAGCGTCCGTTCCACTTCCTCAGAAGCCAGCGAAGAGTTCCAACCCCAATAATACCAGTAGCAATCTGATTATATGTGCGTCTCGCCTTTCCTCTAAGCGTCGAGCATCGGCCAGATCCCCTCGTCACTCCACGCTGTCGCATTCTTTCCAGATCATGGTGATCCATTTGCCCCTCCGAGGTGTATGTATAGGAAATACAGCTAACTGAGTCACCTTATCTTACGTAACTCTTGTTCACGCCACGTCACCACGTGCATACCCCCGGGGAGTTACATGGACCAGACACGCTTACCAGAGCAGCGTTTACTCCAGGTCAGAGTCTGGGTGTGTTACCACAGAGACAGGGATTGTGAAACTCTCCACATACATCTTCTCCTGGCACACAGTCGTGCACGTTACACTCGGATGTTGCCTCTAGAGCTGTGGCAATCTGTGAGGACACGTAGTGAGACTCTGTTGTGTTTGTCTGTGCTGGGTTAAAAAGTTAGTTGCACATCCTTTACAGGACGTCGCAGTCAACCCCAACATATTTGGGCTGTTTGTGATTTCTTGGCAAGTTTACTTTCAGTAGTTTACCATTGCTTTCTGGACAACCGGAACTCATACCATTGTATGAAGACCAGCGTAAAAAAGTCTGCTTCCAAATCGCCCGCAGCTGTGTTTCGAACGCTGTATGCGGAATTACGAGTTGCGTTAGGAAGCTCTTTGCCACAGAGCCGGCCTGTGTTGAGTACAACTCGAATATTGTCATATCTAAATATATGTCGTGAACATAGATAGCCATTGCAACTTCTCTCATGACTAATATTTCGTAGCAACCATAACGTTTTTCTTTACATTAGTTAGTGAGGTAGTTTGTTAGGTAGTTTGTTAGGTAGTTTGTTAGGTACTTTGGTAGTTAGGTTGGTAATTACGTGTCAGGTCTTAGAAAGGATTGGGCTACCGTATAACAGTTTGGTTTCTGCTCACCAAACCCGACACCCCACATTGTGACAACGGCTTCGGGGAGCGCAATTGGGAGGGTGCAAGTCTTACCCTAGTGCGAGGACATGCAACCTAAAGACTAAATTAAATGTCATGGCAGAGAATACCAGGCCCTAAGTCTTGGTCGGCAACTGGTCTAGGATGGAAGATCCCAAATGCTGACAGTTAGAGCATTGCTTTGCTGATTCGGCAACCTCTGCAGCTTGTCTTGTCCCAGATGTATTGACGTTACCTTTCAACTGGAGTAAACTAGACAGACCGAGAGAGGAGTCATGCTATGTGGCAACACATAATCTCTGAATTCAGCCCAAGCTGTGTGCTATGGAGAGGTATAACTTCATTTAGAAACTCGTATATCAAGACGGCGCCAGTCCGGTAAGTAGTTAGGTAGGTTGTTGGGTAGTTAGTTAGTTAGTTATATAAATAGTTAGTTAGTTAGTTATATAAATAGTTAGTTAGTTAGTTATATAAATAGTTTGTTAGTTATTTAGTTATATAAATAGTTAGTTAGTTAGTTATATAAATAGTTAGTTAGTTAGTTATATAAATAGTTAGTTAGTTAGTTATATAAATAGTTTGTTAGTTATTTAGTTATATAAATAGTTAGTTAGTTATATAAATAGTTAGTTAGTTAGTTATATAAATAGTTAGTTAGTTAGTTATATAAATAGTTAGTTAGTTAGTTATATAAATAGTTAGTTAGTTAGTTATATAAATAGTTAGTTAGTTATATAAATAGTTAGTTAGTTAGTTATATAAATAGTTAGTTAGTTAGTTATATAAATAGTTAGTTAGTTAGTTATATAAATAGTTTGTTAGTTATTTAGTTATATAAATAGTTAGTTAGTTATATAAATAGTTAGTTAGTTAGTTATATAAATAGTTAGTTAGTTAGTTATATAAATAGTTAGTTAGTTAGTTATATAAATAGTTAGTTAGTTATATAAATAGTTAGTTAGTTAGTTATATAAATAGTAGTTAGTTAGTTATATAAATAGTAGTTAGTAGTTATATAAATAGTTAGTTAGTAGTTATATAAATAGTAGTAGTTATATAAATAGTTAGTAGTTTAGTTATATAATAGTAGGTTAGTTAGTTATATAATAGTTAGTTAGTTAGTTATATAAATAGTTTTGTTAGTTAGTTAGTTATATAAATAGTTAGTTAGTTATATAATAGTTAGTTAGTTAGTTATATATATAGTTTGTTAGTATTAGTTATATAAATAGTTAGTTAGTTATATAAATAGTTTGTTAGTAGTATATAATAGTTTGTTAGTTATTTAGTTATATAAATAGTTAGTTAGTTATATAAATAGTTAGTTAGTAGTTATCATAAATAGTAGTTAGTTAGTTATATAAATAGTTTGTTAGTTATTTAGTTATATAAATAGTTAGTTAGTTATATAAATAGTTAGTTAGTTAGTTATATAAATAGTTAGTTAGTTAGTTATATAAATAGTTAGTTAGTTAGTTAGTTATATAAATAGTTTGTTAGTTATTTAGTTATATAAATAGTTAGTTAGTTATATAAATAGTTTGTTAGTTAGTTATATAAATAGTTTGTTAGTTATTTAGTTATATAAATAGTTAGTTAGTTATATAAATAGTTAGTTAGTTAGTTATATAAATAGTTAGTTAGTTAGTTATATAAATAGTTAGTTAGTTAGTTATATAAATAGTTAGTTAGTTAGTTATATAAATAGTTAGTTAGTTAGTTATATAAATAGTTTGTTAGTTATTTAGTTATATAAATAGTTAGTTAGTTATATAAATAGTTTATTAGTTAGTTATATAAATAGTTTGTTAGTTATTTAGTTATATAAATAGTTAGTTAGTTATATAAATAGTTAGTTAGTTATATAAATAGTTTGTTAGTTATTTAGTTATATAAATAGTTAGTTAGTTATATAAATAGTTAGTTAGTTATATAAATAGTTTGTTAGTTATTTAGTTATATAAATAGTTAGTTAGTTATATAAATAGTTAGTTAGTTAGTTATATAAATAGTTAGTTAGTTAGTTATATAAATAGTTTGTTAGTTATTTAGTTATATAAATAGTTAGTTAGTTATATAAATAGTTTGTTAGTTATTTAGTTATATAAATAGTTAGTTAGTTAGTTATATAAATAGTTAGTTAGTTAGTTATATAAATAGTTTGTTAGTTATTTAGTTATATAAATAGTTAGTTAGTTATATAAATAGTTTGTTAGTTATTTAGTTATATAAATAGTTAGTAGTTAGTTATATAAATAGTTAGTTAGTTAGTTATATAAATAGTTTGTTAGTTATTTAGTTATATAAATAGTTAGTTAGTTATATAAATAGTTGTTAGTTATTTAGTTATATAATAGTTAGTTAGTTAGTTATATAAATAGTTAGTTAGTTAGTTATATAAATAGTTTGTTAGTTATTTAGTTATATAAATAGTTAGTTAGTTATATAAATAGTTTGTTAGTTAGTATGTTAGTTATATAAATAGTTAGTTAGTTAGTTAGTTATATAAATAGTTAGTTAGTTATATAAATAGTTAGTTAGTTAGTTAGTTAGTTAGTTAGTTAGTTAGTTAGTTATATAAATAGTTAGTTAGTTATATAAATAGTTAGTTAGTTAGTATGTTAGTTATATAAATAGTTAGTTAGTTAGTTAGTTAGTTATATAAATAGTTAGTTAGTTATATAAATAGTTAGTTAGTTAGTTATATAAATAGTTAGTTAGTTATATAAATAGTTAGTTAGTTAGTTATATAAATAGTTAGTTAGTTATATAAATAGTTAGTTAGTTAGTATGTTAGTTATATAAATAGTTAGTTAGTTAGTTATATAAATAGTTAGTTAGTTATATAAATAGTTAGTTAGTTAGTTAGTTAGTTAGCTAGTTAGTTAGTTAGTTAGTTAGTTAGTTAGTTAGTTAGTTAGCTAGTTAGTTAGATAGTTAGTTAGTTAGACTGTTAGTTAGTTAATTGGTTAGTTAATTGGTTAGTTAGTTAGTTAGTTAGTTAGTTAGTTAGTTAGTTAGTTAGTTAGTTAGTTAGTTAGTTAGTTAACTTATTCAATGCCGAAGGATAATATATACTGAAACGTGACCTCCCATTTGGACAGAAAGACTACATATCGCTATACTAGGGTCATCGTGTTATTTGTTTTGTTTCGTGGTATCTTCCGCAATTTCAATGTTCAGTGAACGGAAATTGACATTATAATACTTGCTCATTTGACTGTGTACCATGTTTGATCCAAATCTACTTTTAGTTTGGTGCTGAATCAGTTAATTAGTTTGCATCTTCTAAGCCTACTTGATCAAGAAGCCTGGTAAAAGGACCATACTCCCATACCATGGGAACGAATACAGTCCTCTTGGCAGAAATCCTTTCTAGTAGCATTCTGTTTGGAGGAATATTTATGATGAAATTATAATCGTTATTTATTGTGGCTCAGGAAAGGACGTAATCCCTAGCGGAGGTTTATGGGAGGTTGTGAATAATGTATGGATGGTGGTAATGGGTGGAGTGCACGGATTTATGGATTGCCTGAACACAGTGAACGACACGGATTCCTAGACTCTCACAAAGTATGGGGAGGGGGTGCGCTAGCGTAGTTGACAGTGAACTGCGCTGGTCGTATCTGGAGCACGGTTGGGCAAGGGACGACTCCTGGGTTTGCCGATGCCAAAGAGAGGGAAAGATTGGCCATCTATTCCTCCTTGCTCTAGGCCTACAGAACATGGAAAAGCTATCACATTATAGACTCGTAGCCAGCAACTGCTTCGTGACAATTTCAGTTTGTAAACAAGGGGAGATGAAAGTGTTCAACAAATGAAGACAGATAAATATGATGTTTATATATACACGCTCTATTTGAGGACACACTCTATGAAGATGCCCACTACTGGAGGATACTTGTTGTTTTATTTACATTTTGTTGTACTGGCAACTTGCAAACAATAGTTTGTTACATTATGCTTTAACAACAACAACAACAAAACATAATAACTACAAATTATAATAACGGTAGCGAATGTGACTGATCAAACCGATTTGAGCGATACATGTTCGTCCACATTGAAGGCAAGTGAAATGATGGTCATTTCCACTATCACGCACAATTTGACAGCACTCATGATCTATCTACAATCATTTTCTCCTTTGTCTTTTTTCCATTACTGATTTTCTCCCTCCATGCAACGTGATCAGCGGCGACTTGCTCCCAATGTGCAATATCAATGCCTGTATCAATCATGTCCCGCTTACACACATCTTTGTATCGTAGTAGAGGCCGACCTCGAGATCATTTACCCATCTGTAATCCACCAACAAAAAGATGTTGTTTGGTATTCTACTATTGTCCGTCATCCTGATGTACCCTACATTACTTGCAGGCTTAAATATGAAGACATGATGGATACAAGGAAACTAAATTGATAACTGGAAAGCACAATCGTGGATAAAGAAACCGTTCAGATCTGTCTTTGTTTTGTCGTCTCAAACTTCCAAGTCAAAAACCCATAATGCGTATTAATATCAATTCTTTTAGAACCCTTGGGCTACTAATACATTTGAAAATAAAATTAGTTTTGAATGTCCTTTACAGGAGGTCGCAATCAACCTCAAATTTTAGACTAATCATTTACTAGATAGGTTTTTATTTTCTTTTTTTTCGGATCAGTAGTTTTGGCATTGCTGCTTCAATGACCGACGATCTCTTCTCATCTCATATTGTTCCTCTTGTACCTTGCGGTTTCGAGGTAAAACTTGAACGCCGGGAGAGTGCCTGTTTATGGGCTTCATGTATCGAGATTCCCATGGACTCTGTTATTCCTTCTATCCATCATTTACGTAATCGGCCTCTTCTTCTGCTTCCATTTTGTCTGTTCATCATTGCTTGCTGTGGTATACTGTTAGCTGCTAACCTAGTTACATGGCCAAACCATTTGACTTGCTGCGTTCGAATAAAATCTAACGCTGTTATAACTCTCACTATAGTCCTGATTTCTTTATTTCTGATTTTTTCTCTCCTTGATACATTGAGTATTCTTCTCAGGAATCTCATTTCTGTTGATGGAATGTTTTTCTTGTTCTGTCATTATTCAGGTTTGGCATTGCTAGCATAGAGACGATCATACCTTGAAATCAACGCATGGCAGTCTGCTTCCAAATCGTCAGCATCTGATTTCGAAACATTCGACTCGGTGTGTCGGGTAGTTGCGAAATGCGTTCACTACTCATAGGCGACGGACACCGACACTAAGACAGTCCATCAGTACATTCGCAAGTATTGATTCGAGCTCGCAGAAGTATAAGTAGGAAGTAGATATTAAAGGCCACACTAAACAACATACGAATTGATAGATATCGTTAACAGTTCATGATGATCACTGGTACTGATGGGAGCCGTGATAGGTGTAGTGTCCCTACACTCGCCTACTGGCATGTTGATCACAGTTAACGATGGGAGCTGTGGTAGAGTAGTGTCCCTACACTCGCCTGCTGTCATGTTGATCACCGGTAACGATGGAAGCTGAGGTAGCGTAGTGTCTCTACACTCGCCTACTGTCATGTTGATCACGGGTTCCATTCACAGCGAGGATTTTTAAAACCAAACTGATCTGGGCTCCCAGGTGGACCCATCCTAAAATGGGTACCAATTAAGTCTTGGGAAGTGAAGTCGGCCGGCGTGATACTGACCACATCAGCCACCGAGTGCCGGTTGGTCTATGAAAATATGGGTCTACTGCTGTATGTCCTATGTTTGTGTTTTGTTCGCGCGCTTTGAAATTATGCGTAGACCGTGCGTTCTAGTACATCTAATACCATGGACTGATCTTTATGTTTGGGTTATCTTTCCAGTACCCCTCGCGATCAGGTGATCCCGCTCCGACTTCAGAGGTACTTGTAATTTACGTCCCCGAGACAAGGGGAAAAAATCAACATTTTAGTCAAATGATCGATGTAGGGGATGGACCCGCTACCTAAGCATCAGCGGACCGGAAATTTAAGAAACAGTGCTATGTTCCATTGGCCAATTTTACCTCCTGTGCCAGATGTTCATTAATGCCTGTAAAAGTGTCCTTTACTACACTTGTAACGGTTAACAGTAGCTGCTCATTTGTGTGTGTGTCGATTTCATCCTCGAATCTCGACTCTTTCTTCTATGTATTTAAGCGTTAGTTAATAGTCCGGATGTTGTGTCTATGAAACGCGTGATAAAGTGTAACCTCAATATCTAATGTATGATTCTCACACAAAGAACAAATAAGCACATGCGATCATATCAGTACATACATCTAGAGAGAAAACAAAAACCATGTAAACAGAGCCCACACAAGTCTGGAAATGAAAACAACCAAGAAACAAACATAACACAAAAAGTATGGACTAGAGAGGAGACTCGTTTGAACATACCATTCAATAGTCTACAAAGAAAAATTTACGAAATTGTATAAAGAATGAGAAGACAGATTAAATTTAATACAAAGGAAACAGTTAAGAAGAAAAGGATAGACAAAACGAGTGAGTCATGTTTTATATTTTCTGTAATGTTTGTAAAAGACAAAGCCTACTTGAATCTGGTGTAGATGTATTTGTGGGCAGAATGAAGAATTTTCTCTGTAAAAGACTAAGGCTACTGGAATCTGGGGTAGATGTATTTGTGGGCAGAATGAAGAATTTTCTCTGTAAAAGACTAAGGCTACTGAAATCTGGGGTAGATGTATTTGTGGGCAGAATGAAGATTATTCTCTTTAAAAAAGTCGCTTAAAAGTCGACAAGGTCGACTTCATTGCACCGGGTTTTTATCCCATATGGCTCGGTCTCTTTCCGCAGCGCGGAAAGCGTCGCACAAAGCACGAACTCCGTAGCTCTAGCGACGACCCACAGGAGTCTTCGAAAAATTTCACAGATGAACCGAAGGACGCGGCTCGGAATCGAACCCACAACCTTCGGAGCCCGAGTCAAACGGCTTGACCACTTCGCCACGAAGACTCCCAGAATATTCTCTGTAAAAGACTAAAGCTACTGGAATCTGGGGTAGAGGTATTTGTGAGCAGAATGAAGAATATTCTCTGCAATTTATCTTTGTCAATCGAGGTGACGAAAAGAGTTCTTCAGATCTATATTGAACCAGCGACAATTATGGACAATCATGGACAAATAGTAGGCACATGAGAAATTATGTGGAGCTGTGGATATGAGGTTTTATAGAAGAATGATAATGACATCGTGGCGGGACAGAAAGAGCAATGAGATGACTTGAAAGAAGGTAACTCACACAGATAACAAGTTTCATATATGCATCCGCTCTATTTTTAAATCAAGCTTTGTCCATTCCTGTGGTACTACTTCTAATGCACTGGAATGATTTTTGCTTGTGGATTAGTTTTCCCTACTACCAGTGTCCCTCTCCATCAGGTGAACCCACTCCGACTTCTGGGGTACAGAACTGGTACCTTACATCGAAAGAAGTATTGGAGGTCAGCATGGCCGAATGATTAGTTTCTCTTGCGTCTGATTACGCGTGTATGTGTGTGCGTGTGCCGAATAATAAACTTGCTTTGTTAGATCCCATTTAATCCCATTCTGTTTGTAGCTATAAGTTGAGTTGAGTTGTGTTGAGCTAAGAACCGACATTTCTGCACTCAAAACAGACCCACGCGTGCTCTGTCCCCTCGTTCAACAGCCAGCGAAAAGCTATTCTGCTGATCGCTCCAACTGCCATCTGATTGAAAGCTCTCCTGGTCTCCACTCTGTTTTGAGATTCGTCCGGAACCCCTGCTGATCCCCCACCATAAAAATTATTATTTATTGGTAATAAGCTGGTCTCCCTGGCCAAGGGGATTGCGACTTTCTCCGTAATCCCCCACCATAAAAATTATTATTTATTGGTAATAAGCTGGTCTCCCTGGCCAAGGGGTTTGCGACTTTCTCCGTAATCCCGTTTATCCATGTGAGCAAACGCAGATGCGCGACAGTCGTTAGCGGTTCTCGCAGCGCACGTTACTTGAGGATATGTGAGCCGGCCACTCAGAAAGCAATGACAAACTACTGAGCGTAACCTTGCCAAGAAATCAACAACAGTGGTAAAATGCTGGTGTTGATAGCGATGTCCTGTAATAAAATATGCGATAAAAAATAATTGCTAGTTATTATTAATAGTTATTACCTATTAGTAGATAATATTGACCTCATAACTCAGTCTATATTCAGTAAAAATAATAATGGTGACAAAAGACATCCATGTCGTACTCCTGTTTTCATTTCAAATTAATCTGTCAGTTTTCCCTCACGAAGTACTGTACTATACATGTCATATCTTCATATGCTGCCCTGACTAAGTTAATGATTTTCTGTGGGATCCCATAGCGCCGCCTCATCCTCCAACGGGATTTCCCATCTATGCTGTCAAAGACCTTTTCATAATTCATAAACCAGGAATAAAGTGGCGAATGCAGTTGAGTACTTTGTTCTACTATTATGAGTAATGTGACTGATTGGTCGGTGCAAGATCTGTGTGGTCGGGAGCCCGCCTGTTCATCCCTTAGAAGTCTGTCAATGACATCACTTAATATCTCCATAGTGGTGCTGTTTAATACTTTACCAGGTTCTGGAAATATAATTATTCCTCTGTAATGTTCACACAATGTCGGTCCACTACTACTACTACTACTACTACTACTACTACTACTACTACTACTACTACTACTACTACTACTACTACTACTACTACTACTACTACTACTACTACTACTACTACTACTACTGTTTCGATGCGGGAATCCTGGGCTTATGTTCATATGTTTGGCTATTGACGAAATCCTATACCAGGACAACACAACTCAAGTGAAAGCACCAACAAGTCGTTCAGACTATATGAGACGAACTGCAATGCCGTTATTGCCGGCAGACATCCAAATACAATCGTGAGTGGAGAGCAAGGTCTAGTCTTCAGTCTGTCACTCACTACTCTCACTCTTGTAATGTTTCTACAACTCGTACATACATATGTAGCTGAACTGTTAGGCCACAGAGTGATAACGCCTGCATTGGAGGTGTAATGATGTCTAGGGACAAGTACATTTGCCCATACCTCCTCACGTGCTCTAACGTGGTCGCGTTTGGACAATACCTACTGCATGGTATCGTACTGACAAAGTATGATCCTACCTTGATATGTTTACACTGATGAAGGAATATAGACTTCTGTATTATCTGAACTCTAACTATGGAAGCTGGTAGATCTGTAGCGTCTAGACCTTGGAAACCCAATATCATCGACTGTATTGTGTGAAGGCTGCTGGTTGAATGCCCCAAAACTACCGTTGAGTAGTTATGCTACGTACCGTATGACGTGGCATTCGTTTATTCTAAGTGCAGCATTGTGCACCTTTCTAAAACTTTCCTATTTCTAATTATTGATGCACTCACTCATCAAGTTAACTCATCTACGCTGTCATCAGCTATATGACAACAACTACTACTACTACTACTATTACTACTACTACTACTACTACTACTACTACTACTACTACTACTACTACTACTACTACTACTACTACTACTACTACTACGCATTTGGCCTGTAGTAATTACTCCAGCTTTTATAGATCATTCAGAAACGGCAGTTCGATTGTCTAACCCAGACAAGTCTTGGTACCAGTTTTAGGCTGATCGACCTGGCAGCCCATGTCATTTTATTTTTAATTCGCATCCGCACTGATGCGGATGCCCGTGACCACTGAGACGACAGGCAAGTGCCTAGCCACTTCGTTACCACGTCTTCCGACGTAGAGGTAAAAAAAAGTATATCGTAGGCAGAACAACCGACGTACAGACAGATATCAAGAAAGATTGTCATGTCCTCAAGTGTTGGAAGTATACGTCCATTAGCACGCCAGCCTCCTCCCACTATAAATCACACAAGTGAGTTCTCAACACAGTGCACTAAACTCCCATTAACATTTTCAGTGCCGAAGGATAATATATCGTCAAATGTAACCACCCATTTAGACAGAAGGACGATATAACGCTATACTAAAGTCAACGTGTTATGTGTTTTGTTTCGTGGCATCATCCGCAAATTCAATGCTCAGTGAAAGGAAAGTCCCATTATAATACATGTTCATTTGATTGCGTACCATGTTTGGTCCGAATCTACTATTCATTCGGCACTGAATCAGTGTCACAAAAATAAAACACCGCGTTTAACCAGTTGATTACTATAGAGACTTTCTGATTAACCGGCCTATCTGCAAAGCCAAAACTATTTTAACTAACAGAAAAAACAAATTGGATGTCAAAATCCCCAGGACGGTCAAAAGTTGCAGCTGCACGTGTTTACATGGGGTCGACAAAATGGGAACATTTGGAAGTGAGTGAGATGAATCTATACACCACTTTGACAGTTCATAAACAGGTCGGATTGAAAGCGGAAGTGGTCAGCTCGGGAGAAAAACAGTCCGTCTGTCATTTAGAGTTTCCGGACATCAAGCTAAATGGCGGCTTGTTATTGAAAACTGTTGTTGGGATCATACAGTAACTCGCTAGCTTGGTGTGGGAGTCAAAACAAGTGATGACAACTCTGACATTGATTGAGCCAGGGAGGATAGATTCTTGACAATGGATGATATGCCCAAATAACACCTGTGTGGACATAAAGAATACCGTCACGTGACCAATTTTAGGAGTTTGTCTAAAACCATGATTGGGAGAAACAGTGTTGACCAAAACCGTGGATTAGGATGGACGTTTGTTGGAGAGCTCTACAGTGTTAGATTAATTTTAAATTAACTAGCATGTGTCGTTATGGCAGAGTGTAGCAGCCATCCCGGAATGAGGCGGTTTTGCATAAGGTAGTCAATATAGTCTATTTAGGCCTAATTAATATAGGCAGTAGTCTTGTTAAAACTAGAGTGTGATGATTAGCACTGTTAGTTGAAAACTAGTTAGAGTAGTGAAGTGATAATTGGCTCTGCTAGGATAAATAGGATAGAGGGGTGATAATTGGAGAGATTTTAGATGGAGAAAGTGTCCAATGGGGGGATCTTTCAATGGTTTGCCCACTGAAGTTGTGCACTCTGTTTATGGGTCTTTCCTTGTCATCGCCTGATTCGGACGTAGGTGAGGAGCTAATATGCTCTATGACAGAGTTTAGTTAGCTATAAAATAACTGAGCAAGGCAATAGGCTTACACTCAGCCGGTGGGATCAGTGACTAGTACTATCACAAGATGTGTTGTTTCTCTCAGCCGGTAGGATCAGTGACTAGTACTATCACCAGATGTATTGTTTCTCTCACAGGTTCCATACCAGTTACGAGGAAGTTCAACACTGGGTTTGATGAAGTGCAACGTCAATTAGACATAACACCAGTTGGTCACAAAAATGTTTCTTAAAAAAAGGAATAACGTCCGAGAAGAAAGATGGTTCACCTAAGATGGGTGATGATCGTTGATGCATCACACAGCATAAAAACATTGGTACCTAAACAAGAACATTAAAATATAATAGTCACATGGTGTGATATATTCTAGTGAAATAGTTCAAAAGACATGATACCTGAACCTAGATAGACACTAGTTAGGTTCAAGTATATTAACAATAACAGTGATACCTAAATACTCACTACAAAGGATTTGTGCATTCTTTAAGAACGATAGGAAATTATGTGCATTGGGCAACCGGTCCATGATCAGCTGTAATTTACAAACAGTATCTATTTCGGATGATCAGGAAGATGGATTACCAGGTAGCTACAGATGACAGTCGGTGTCCGGCAGGAGAGATATAGTACCGGGTGAGGTGGACTTGTTCTGACTTAACGTGCTGTGGTGTGTCCTTGCAATGATGAACTGACTATGCTATTATCTGAGAGTCCGATCCTACACACATTATAGAACACATCACACATTTTCTTCGCATACACGTCTCATATACGTTACACTTTTCTTTTAATAAATTAATCTTTATTAATTTTTAGAAGCAAGAGTTGTTGAATATGTTGCGTTGGGGAAGTATGAGAGGGGGCATAGTACGACAGTGAGAGAGTGATAGGAAAAGGTGTCCATGGGCTGATGGAGTGTGTTGGACGGAAGCTGGTGGATTCTCCAGGATATTGATAGGAAAGAAAAATTATAATGTGGGTGTTGTCTCTCCTCACTCCAGGGACGACACTTTAAAGGAAGACACGACAATCAGTTAATTCATTATCCTGGAATGAACATATTGTGAAGGCAGCAGATTGTCCCTATTCGTATACTGAACTGGGACGCAGAGGTGTTTCCAAGGCACCAAGGCCAGGTTCTATACTGGCAAAGACCTACTAGCACGTCCTAGCCGTGCGTCCTGGGCAACAGGTCCCTTCGGGGTCCTGGCTAACATAGTAGGATCGCTGATTCTTCCGAAGTCGGAAAGTGTCTGCCTGCACGGCGAGGAACCACCAGTCTGCACACCAATAAGCCAGACATGGGACAACGGATACCCACGCAAACCTCAGGTCCTGTATGACATCACACTGATGTTGGACAACAGGATGTCTTCATCCGACATACAGGACTTCACGCTGGAGTTCACAGCCAGCGAACACAAGCAAGCAAGCAAGTATACTGAACTGACTCAGCATGTGTAAAACCTTAATACTCCACACGCCCACTGGAATATCTGACCTACGATTAAAATTACCCTGTGCTCAGGCAGGTCTCTTAATGTATACACACAGCCTTGTTCACAAACAGAAAGCTGATCCGCGAGAACTCCAGACAAATTTTTACAAAGAACTGCCAGAGAAATCTTTCTCTTTGCAGATTAAGCGGAGCTGACGCCTGGAGACAGGTGATGCTGCTCTTCTGAAAACCAACCTCACACATTTCACAAGTACATCTCTGAAGCTTCGTTTCCTTTTTCCCTTAAGAAAAGAATAAATACAATTCGGCAAGCCACCCATGCTTAATGTGTGTATCTTTTTATCAATGGTTTTCCCAGGTTTTTATTTTTTTTAGGGATTCTTTTTGGTCTGAAGTGGTAAAGAAATCTGCTCACGTCCATGCATATTCCAAACTGGCATGACAACGGTGTTGGAGAAACGGGGCAGGGAAGGAAAGGTGGGATACAAGAGTAGAGATTTGAAATCTGAGCTGAGCTGATAAATTTGAGACACGCTGCGGTGAGGGGGACACACACGCACACATCAGACACAAACATCAGACACACATATATTAGACACATACATCAGACACACACATATACACAAATCACACACACACACACACATACACACACACACACATACACATCAGACAGACAAAAGAAAGATAAAGAGAGAGGGAGAGGGAGAGTTAGAGTGAGAGAGATAGAGAGGTGAGCTGTGCCTGCTACTGTTGTTTTCATTCTTTAAAGCACGTGTGAGAAAACAAAAGCCGGGCGATTTCCTAAAGCATCACGTGACAATAATGGAGAAGGCAACGTTTGTGTCATCCTGCAACAAACATCAGCAAATGTTAACACAGAAACACAGATACACGAGAGAGAGAGAGAGAGAGAGAGAGAGAGAGAGAGAGAGAGAGAGAGAGAGAGGAGCCAGAGGGAGCGAGGGAGAAAGAGAGAGAGTGAGAGAGAGAGAGAGAGCAGAGAAAGAGAAATATTCAGAGAAAGAGAGATACAGTCAGGGAAAGAGATACAGAGACACAAAGATACAGAGAAACATAGACAGAGATAGTGAAAAGAAGAGTTATACAGACATAGAGAGAGAGAGAGAGAGAGAGAGAGAGAGAGAGAGAGAGAGAGAGAGAGAGAGAGAGAAGAGAGAGAGAGAGAGAACGGAAGAGAACTGAGCCATGCCCGCTGCTTTTCTTGTTATTCTTGAAAGCATGTCTGACAAAACAAAAGCCAGTCGATTCCTAAAAGCATCACGTGACAAGAATACAGACGGCAACAACTTGCAACTAACAACAACAACACATCTCCACACACAGTTCACATGGAATACAACTGTCTAAACATGAACAAGCCTCGGGCTTGTGTGCGTTTAAAAAACAAAAACAATTATACTTGTTTAATTAGCTCTGTTTGCACTGTTCTTAAAGAAGAATACACGGATAAAAACGTCGGATGCATGTTGTGGTTTAGTTTATCTTTTATATATTTGCTTAATATTAATTTATTATTATTATTATTATTATTATTATTATTATTATTTTCATTCATTCATTCATTCATTCTTCCTATTAATTTTCCCCACTATGATTTCTATTCATCTGGGCCGAGTTCGTTGATTGATTGATTGATTGATTGATTGATTGATATAGGAACCGACATCACAGCGTCCCATAAGTGCTCCGTCCCCATCCTCAGCAGCCAGTGAAGAGTTCCAACACCAATAGTACCAGTAGCAATCTGATTATAAGTCCGTCTCGCCTTTCCTCTGAGCGTCGAGCGTCGGCCAGATCCCCTCTCCACTCCTCGCTGTCTCATTCTTGCCAGACCATGGTGATCCATTTGCTCCTCCGATGGTGTACACGTGCTCTCTCAAGGGCGCAACCACGTCTGCCTTGCCATGCATCAATACTTCACCAAATTTTGCAGAGCCAGCCAATCTGTCTGCCTGTTCATTCCCCAGCACACCGGCATGCCCCGGAGAAAAGATCCACGCGATGCTTGCCACCCGTGACCTCCGAAGCATTGTAAGGTATGTACATCTTTTTGTGTTTGTTTTCTCTCTCTCTCTCTCTCTCTCTCTCTCTCTCTCTCTCTCTCTCTCTCTCTCTCTCTCTCTCTCTCTCTCTCTCTCTCTCTCTCTCTGTGTCTCTCTCTCTCTCTCTCTCTCTCTCTATCTCTCTCTCTCATGATTTCTCCTCTATTATTTGTTTATTTTTTCATGGTATTCTCCGCCCATGATTTATTCTTTGCCAGATTGTAGATGAAAGCGTTTTACTTTGTCCATGTTATCTCATCCTACAGCGTTCGTGTTCATTGTCATTTTTGTGCCAGAGCAAGCGGTTGTGAAACGAACGGGAATATAGACATGCAGGCTTGACTGCTATAGGGAAATGGACGAGCAATGGACGAGGCTGACAACCTGGGTGCCCTCGGGGAGGCTGGACGAGTACATGACTCATGTGATGAACATGATTCTGCAACTGTGAGCAGACTGCAAGAATATCAAGTCCAACGAGGAGAAGCTACAAGAGCACTCGGGGGAAAAGGGGGGGGGGGGGGGGGGGCAAAGAAGACTAGTTAACCATCCCAGACAGAACTAGTGTCGCGGTGTCGTCAGTCGATAAATAATGGAAATAATGAGGAGGAGAATTGAGCACTTATGTACCTGCCTTTCATTGTGCATTATAAATTAAATGGTTTGTTGAATAACTAAACTAATCTACATTAAATTAAACTAAACTAAACTAAACTAACTAATTAACTAACTAACTATAGTGCATTCGCATTTGTTTTCCTCCATATAAAAATTCATACCTCAGTAACCAACTGAGGGAAAATTATGAGATTTAGCATATAACCTTATCATCATGTTCACCCAACAAACATTTTTTTCTGTTCTGAAGATTGTACAGCAGATTTCAATGTTTGTTTATATGCGATATATAATTTACGGGTCAGAGATTAAGTCCATAATTTTAAATGTATTACACCGTCAGCCAGAAAATCAGCGTTCAATGTTGAATATTCTCCGTGGTTCACAAGATTGGCCTTATGGCAAAAACCCCGCGCTGTTTAAACTGGGAGTGTTCAGAGGTGTCGTCAATATGTGGGTCCTTTCATGAAACCTGATTATTATTATTTTTTTTAAATCTTACCACTTATCGCTAACATTGAAATGTGTGAATATTGTTCAATGGGATTGAATGTGAAATTGTGTACACTTCAAAGCATCGCTATGAAGTTGTACACATATTTTTGTCAAGAAGCTGATAGCAGGAAACTGTTTTATACTATTACAAATTTCGAGAAAAAAAATAACAGTGCATGCATTGGGTTTGAGTAAACGGTCATTTCGTCGATGGGTGCAAGAATCTGGAATTAAACCACCACGCAATAAGCAAACGGTAGGTAGAAAGGTTATTGTAGACAGCTTTGACAAGGATGTCATAAGGCGAGCTATTATAAAAATGCTTTTAAAAAAGTCGCTTAAAAGTCGACACGGTAGACTTCATTGCACCGGGTTCTATACAATATGGCTCGGTCTCTTTCCGCAGCACGGAAAGCGTCGTACAAAGCACGAACTCCGCAGCTCTAGCGACGACCCACAGGAGTCTCCGAAATATTTAACTCGTGAACCGAAGGACGCGGCCCGGAATCGAACCCACAACCTTTGGAGCCCGAGTCAAAAGGCTTGACCACTTCGCCGCGGAGACTCCTAACATTATAAAAATTTTGGATTTTATATCCAGGATTATCCAGCATTTAAAAAATTCTGGATGCCAAAGAAACAGTGACTGTAAGAAAACTTAGGGTTTGGTTGAGAAAGAACAATAACATAGAGCTATCCAAAACAAATGTGTGGAATATTATAAGGACATTAGGCTTCACTTTTAGAAAGTACCAGGGAGGTAGAAATATCCTTTGCGAGCAACCGCATTTAGGAGCCATGAGAAGCAGATACATACGTGGAATAAGAGAAATGCGCAAAGAAAATTATGGCATAGTGCATTTGGATGAAACGTGATCAATATGGACCATACAAGTGATAAGGAATAGCAATCAGTGGATGGACAGATAAAGTGATATGTGCCCAGTAGTATAGGACAGCTTTTGGTCATGGCCCATGCTGGTAATACGCATAATGGCTTACTACAGAATGCTGGGCTCGTGTTCGTATCAAAGCATACAGACAATAGGGATGATCATAATAAGATGAATGGTAATGTATTTAGAGATTGGCTCGAGAATACAGTGCTTTAATCCCTAGATAGACCGTCAAATCCAATGATGGACAATGCATGATATCGATGTTGTTGCCCAAGAAGACAAAATAGCTACAGCATCGAGCACAACGGAAGCAATAAAGATATGGCTCCGAATGGAAAACATACCATTTCCAGAAACGTATTTCTAGCTAGAATTGTTGTCCTTTGTAAAACAGACGCCAAAAAGCAAGAAATATAAAATCGACAAGTTGATAGAAGAGCATCGTCATGGGTGCTTGAGACTTCCGCCGTACCATTCTCATTGTAACCCTATAGAACTTGTGTGAGCTAAAATTAAATGACAGGTGGCAGCTGACAATACTATATTCAAATTGTCTGAAGTCAAGGTACTAACACCGTCCGCGCTATTAAATATTGATAAAAGTTAGTGGAAAAAATGTGAGGACCATGTGTTGAAAGAGGAAGAGGACTATTGGAGAAAGGATGGATTGAATTTTATGCAAACGAGAGCAGTCATCAACCTACTGGAATTGTCCGATACAGATTAAGGTCTGAGCAGATCGCAGACCTTAATCCACGTGCAGACTTACTGGGATATTTTGCTCCAACTATTCAGACGAATTGCTGGCCCTAAACATTACACCATTAGCACAATGACCATAGCAACAGTTTGTATTCCACAGTGATGAATTTTCAATTCCGCAAGCCCTCAGCGGTGACAAACAACTGGTATTGGAAAAAGAAAAAAGAAAAAAACACTAAACGCGTTGAATACCAATAGAAGAGTAATATTGCGGTGGAAACTGACATATTGTGTCATAACAAGAAATGTGAGAGCAAACACGTTATCAAATGAGGGGAAAACACACGTGCATACGGATCAATCTATAAACTTCAATGAAAAGAAGACCAACGTCTTGGTCGTTAAGAAGAAACCCCACTACAGAGACACTGACAAATATTTTCATAGTGCAAAGCAGATAAACATGTTCCGTCTCTGAACGGTAAACAGCAGAGTAGACAATCTTTCACAAAGACTCAATGCGGGTCTGTCACCCATGTGTACGTGTGAACAAACTACATAGACAGCTGAACAGATCCTTACAAATGGACACATGATGACTAAATTGCGGTATCATTTCTGGTCACTCCATACGCACATTAATGCACAGCTATTTGGAAGCTTTCACGAACTCAATATAAAAAAAAAGCTAAATGCATCCTAATAACATGAATACTTGTGTACACATTATTAACCAGCAGCTAAAGAAACAAGAAGAAAATGAACAATAAGGTAACACATATATTCCTTCTACTTTCATGTCAATTTACACATTATTTACCCAATGCCTCTGTAAATTCTCTGTCTTTACTAATAGTACACATTGCACCCCTCTCGGGAGTCTCCGTGGTGAAGTGGTCAAGCCGTCTGACTCGGGCTCCGAAGATTGTATGTTCGATTCCGGGCCGCGTCCTTCATTTCACGAGTGCATTTTTTTTTAGCTACGGAGCTGGAGCTACGGAGTTCGTGCTGTGTGTGACGCTTTTTGAGCTGCGGAAAGAGACTGAGCATATGGGATAAAAACTCGGTGTAATGCAGTCGACCCTGTCAGGATGATGATGACTTCTTCGAGAAAGCCCATGAAATGCTTGACTTCTTCCGCAGACGGGCCTACCCAGAGAACATCTTGTCCACAGCTTTCCGTCATATAACCCAAGTCTCGCGTGAAATGTCCCTTGTCCAACAAACGCGACCTCCCAACGATGAACCCAAGCTTATCCTCACCTTCCATCCACATGCCTATGCCATCAAGCACATTTTTCTCCAGCACTGATACAAGAGACAACATTGCAGTTATAGACATAGTTTAGGCGAACGAAAGAAGAAGCAGATCTATCCTGGAATCCGATCCGGCCACTCGTGAGGTATTCTCTAACGGTCCTGGGGTAATTTTCCGCCGAAACCAGAGCCTCAGAGACCACCTTGTGCATAGTCACCTCCCCACATATACTACAGATACGTCATCTGTGGGCACAATCAAATGCCACCGTAAGAACTGTCTGACATGCCCTCACGTTTTTCAGACACCGACGATTGCATTCCCCCTAGGCACCTTCTCCCTTACAAGATTCTTTCACTTGCACATCCCGCAATCTGATATATGTCATCATCTGCAAACGATGTGACATGAAATACATTGGTCAAATTGGTAGACGCCTTGCTGGCCGTTTTAGGGAACACCTCAAAGATATTAACCAGGGTGTCAACAAACCTGTCCCCAACCATTTAATTTTTCCAACCATAATGGGATCGACGATGTATGTGTCACTGCATTGAAACCTTGCTTCTCCAACAGTTCCATGAAGCTAAAAATCGAAAGCCAATTAATAAACTCTCTGGGATGCTTCCATTGAGCAGGTATCAATACCGCTGTGGACGCTACTGTATAACTGTGCCATCTTCCCTCTATACACTCATATCTAACTGTTCACACGCCTCCGCCTATGCATATCCAACTGTTTACACTGTTAATAACTATGCTGTCCTCCCCCAATACACTCATACCCAACTGTCTGTATTCATATCGGACTGTTCACATTTGTTTTTCCTTTTTATTTATCTGGCGCTCTGGCATCCTTACTATATTTAAACTCTGTAGCCAAAGAGTGCCTTCTCAACCGGCACAACCGGCATATTTGCTAGTAGTTGTGTCCTTGTGTTTTGTTTTTCGTTGTTTTGTCTATTTGTGTTGTCCTGTCCTTGACAACGATTCTTAGAATCGAAACATCGGCCGTTCTGTGTTGTCCTATTGTACTTATTTGTTATTTTATTATTTCATTTTATATATTTATTGAATACGATGGATTTTCTTAACTTGTAAGGTATGTAAATGTGCATTGTGTCTGTGTTTAGTAAGTCTCTTCTTTTCGCAGGAGCAAAATATACCTAATTGTTTCCAGTTCATATTATTATTTCTTGCTGCAGCCGCTGCTTTCTCTTTTGTTCCATATGAGAGAGAGGTTCTGCAAAGGACATGCTACTGAATGAATGAATGAATGAATGAATGAATGAATGAATGAATGTCCTGTTTGTCGACAGTCCGTTATTCTGTCTTTCTGTGTATCTCCTCACCTTTCTGTCTGTCTGTATGTCTGTCGGTCTCTGATAAAGCAAACACTGATCGTAATCTACAAAACAACATTACCAGTCGCTGAATTCGCTCTAACGATCGCGAAAAGCCATTATCTTCAAATGTTTACAATCGACACAATGCAATCAACAAATATGATTGTTACAAAAATATTTACTTGCAGAGAATTTATGTTTTCCTAGCATTGAGACAAACAAAATGACCCAAATATGCCCCGCGTCTATCGTGAGGAAAGACGCGGAAAGAATAAAACCAGAACTCTAGAATCGATGGGACATGCTATATCCGTTTAATTAACAACAGCAGTATACGAGAGTCGGAATGTGCCTCTGGCGAGAGAAATCTGACAATATGAACTCCATACATTTGTAATTGTGTAATATGTGGATCAATACACCAGTAATTGAATGTAATTGTGATTTGTGTTGTGGTTATTAATCATTTCTAGGAAACCATTTTCACCAGCTTGTTGATTTTTGTAATGGTTGGAGACAATTGTCAATGAAAGGTTTGGATGGATAAAGGATAATGTGAAGGTATGGTTGCGGCAGCTGTGTAGCTGTTATATGCATCTTCTTCAAGTTCTGGATAGGTGTAAACAAACACGTCATAAACAACATAATACACGCTTTCTTGCTTGGCATACAGAAACTGTTTCGCTATATGGCAATGAATCTTGGGATGTAATGAACACATTAGGATTAACTTGAAGCAACAGATATGTTGTGAATTCCTTGGACTGTCAAAGTAACTAACGACAATTGCCTGAAAGAGGCTAATGAAATCATAACATTATATACAACAATATGAATGAGACAAACAGCTTTCTTTTGTCAAGTGAACGAACGAACGAACGAACGAACGAACGAACGAACGAACGAACAGACTTTATTTTAAAAGGGTAACAAATTGGGCAAGCAGGCCCGTCTTATATTCGGCCCTTTCGATCACTCATCTTTCATTCATCAAATGTGCATGTTACATTTACATAGGTAAAAAGAAACATTGTCAAATGGGTTTTGTAAGCATAAACAATGCATATTACGCATGGTACATTCACATGGGGGGAAAAAACCATTGTCAAATGAAAGTTGTAAACATAAACAAGTGCATATTGCAATGTTGTGCGACACATCCCCCATCCACCCTCACACCCCGCAGCCATCCACACATCCCTCAGCCACCCACACATCCCCCACCCACCACACCCATCACCCACCCACACATACCTCCACGCACTCACACAGACTCAGGCAAACATACATGTCGCCACAAACCCACTGATCCCCCACCCACACACATTTCACAACCCACACATACATCCCCCACCCATCCCATAACCGACACGCACACACCCACCCACATATTCTCCACCACCCACCCACACATCCGCAACCACCCAGAAAAACACACATCACAAAACCACACACACATACGTGATGAGAAGAGAGGCATTGGAGAACATCATGATAACTGGAAAGATCAAGGGGAAATGAGGCAGAGGCAGACCAAGAGAAATGATGTTGGATAGACTGAGACGGTGACATGGAGGGATATCAGCAGCAGAGTTTATCCAGAACACCACAGACTGAGACGGTGACATGGAGGGATATCAGCGGCAGAGTTTATCCAGAACACCACAGACTGAGATCTGTGGAGAGGCATGAATGCATTCACCAGCTGGCATGGCACTTGATGATATTTCGCTGCATCTGATCAGGTGCATACTGCAGAATTATATATTAAATTAAGTGGACAAACAACGAATAATTGGGCAGAAATACGAAGTATTATCGTTGATATTGCTCAATGATCGAGAACGTTAGCCCCACAGGAAGTCTTAACACTTTGTTTTGAATTTCTGCGTAGGCAACGGATAATGTGAAAGTTTGAATGCGACAAATCTGTAGCTTTTCTATTTATCGTCTCTAAGGCAATGTAGAACAGTGCTTCCCAAAGTGGTGGTACGCGGACCGGTGCCAGTCTCATCTTTGCCGGTCCGCACCGTGAGTTGAAAAAGGTAAGAAAGCATTTTAATGTTATCTCCTCTGAGGATTATTTAGAACTTTTTAAAAACAAAATTGTCCTTTTCTCAAAACATGATAGCCCTCACCGTTTTTAAGGTGATTTAATTTTAAAATAGATTGAGCCTGCAGCCGTATAGCCCAAGGAGTATTTATTTTTAAGGACAAGTGAATAACTGGTTCAATGGGAAAGTTAAAATTAATAACCAGCTAAGACCGATACTAAAAGCCGGCCCGGTTGACGACATTTGTTTGTTGACGACGCGCGTTTCTTTTGTTTCCTATGTGACGAAAAGTGAGAAAGATGCACATTATAATTTGCTGATTGTCATAAGATGCAGAACATACGTGATCTTCTTCGTTATACGATTATAATGCGTTTTGCCATCGTCTGAGCGAGTGAAGGTGTTAGATATATCTGCAAAGAATTTTTCATTACATCTGAACGAAAGCACGGACGTTGCCAATTAGCGATTCTGATGGCGTATGTGAGATATCGATACAAAGTTAACTTGAAAGAAGAGTATTTCTTTTTCGTCAATGAGCATATTAAGACAAAATGCAGAAACAGTATGGAAATTTGTTCCCTTTGCAGGTAGCGCTGTCTACAAGCGAGCCACGATTTGATAAGCTTGTAAATAATAAACAGGCCCACCCCTCGCATTAAATAGTTACTGTTAGCAGCTGATCATTAAATAATTTTTATTACAACATACAGTAATTTTGTCAGATTGTTTACAATCTGATTTGGTATGGTTTTCCAAGATATATTTTATTTTTTATTTTATATTGGTGTTCATTACTGTCGGTGTATACGAGTATATACACCTTTACAAGAAGACCTAAATGTAGTTTTGACATTTGAAAAATTTTTTGTTACTCATGAAAATAGGACCACCATTAAAAAAAATCACCGTCATCCAATAATATTATGGAGCAGTATTTAGCGCACCTGGACAACACCTGCAATTACGTTACATCTTATATTTATATTAAAATGTATATTGAGGTCATATAAAATTCCTGATTACAAGGAGACATTTTTTCTTTTAAACGGCACAGGTCCCTGGTGCAAAAGGAAAATTGTACGTCGGTCCGCGGAAGTGAAATGTTTGGGAAGCACTGATGTAGAATATACAACTTTGAATGCGACATCTGTGTAACTGCTCCATTCATCTTCATTAAGGTCGTCATAGGTAACGCATAAGAGAAAGTCTGGATGCGGCAAATCTGTAGCTGCTCAATTCGTCTTCATTTAGGTCCTGAGATGTAAGTGAGAAAATGAAGGTCTTAATAAGACAAATCAGTAACTGTTATGTACAGTTCTGGATAGGTAACGGATACTATGGAAATTTGAAAGCGACAAATCTGTAAGTTTTCTATTTATCTTCTTGATGTAATGTAGAACAAGGAAAGTCTGAATGCAACGCCTCTGTAATCGTTCCATTCATCTTCGTTCAGGTCGTCATGGGTAATAGATAGTATGAGCATCTGAATACGACAAATCTGTAACATCTTTTTTTTTAACCTCCTGGAAAGATAATGGATAATGTGAAAGTCAGAATGTGACATATCTGCAATTGTCTCGTTCATCATATTTATTGTTATGTGAAGTAACATAGAGTATACAATTTTGAATGCGACATCTGTTTACCTGTTTCATTCATCTTCTTTCAAGGCGGCATAAGTAATAGATAATATGAAAGTCTCAGTACGACAAATCTGTAACTTTGTCTATTTTTACTTTCTGGGTAGGTAATGGATAATATGAAGGCCCGGATGCGACAGATATCTATACACGTTCAGTGCATGTCCTTGTAGGTCTGGATAGGTAATTGAGAAAATGAAGGTCTTAATGAGACAAATAAGTAACTGTTACATTCAACTGTTTTTTTACAGTTCTGGATAGGTAATGGAGAATATGATTTTCTAGATGTCACCGCTGTGTATGTTGTAAAGCTTCTTTAAGAGATTCAACAATCAAGACCAAAAAACAAACAAACAAATTTGGAGATCTCCGTAGGCGAAGTGGTCAAGCCGTTTCACTCGGGCTCCGAAGGTTGTGGGTTCGATTCCGGGTCGCGTCCTTCGGTTCACGAGTGACTTTTCTTCTGGGACTCCTGTGTGTCGTTGCTGGAGCTACGTTGTCTTGCTTTGTGCTACGCTTTCCGCGCTGCGGAAAGAGATCGAGCCATATGGGATAAAATTCCGGTGCAATGAAGTTGACCCTGTCGACTTTAAAGCGACTTTTTATCAATCAAAAATAGAGAATATATGTTGGATTTTCCCCTAGGAAATGTTGGTGTGGTGGGAACGAACAGGTAAACAGGCTGGCTGCGTCTGCACCGCTGGATAGGTATTGGCGCATGATAAGGTAAACGCGGTAGGGCCCTTTGTGATCGTGGTACAGTGTGGGAGAACAGATAGATAGATCATCACATTCTGGCGAGAATGGTGCCGCGTGGAGTGACCTGATGATCTCGCTCACAATCAGGACTCCGAGGAAAAGCCAGGCGAACACATAATCAAACTGCTACTGGTACCATTAGAATTGTGACTCTTCTCTGGCTGCTAGCGATGAGGACAGAGCATGCATGGGAATGTCCTGAGTGATATGATATAGGTTCTTGAGAAAACTTAAATTCTGGGTAGATAATGTGGAATATAGTTAGTAAGTTAGTTAGTTGCGGTTCCAACTTCACGACAAATAGTCGCTCCATTATGCGCCTTTTTCGTGGTAGTGAATATCACACAAATTGCTCCTCACTGCCCCGTATGAAAATATGTGAAATATGATGGTCTTTATGTGATAGCAGTGTAACTGTTCTATGTGTCTTCTTTAAGGTCAGGATAGGTACTATGAATTTCTGAATGCGACAGCTGTACAAATGTTTCTTTCATCTTATTTAAGTTGTGGATTTATAAGAGTTGTTAAGTCCATCCATCATGTGCCATGCCGGTAAGCGTGGGCGGTCATGTTCTGCCATCTCACTCTATCACCAGAGTCGTGGATCAGCTCCGTGTTTCTGTCTCGACCATGCCACAAGGCCAAGCCATCCAGGTACTTGCTTCTAGGTCTTCCCCTTGGTCTGTTCCCCTCGATCTTACCAGTTGTCACCAAATTCTCCAATCCATTTCTTCTCATAACATGCCCAATAAATTTTGACTGTCTACGTCTAATTTCTCTAATCAATTTACGATCTTCATTTGTTTCTTGAAGGACTTGTTCATTGGTCTTTCTGGCTGTCCATGGTATTCTTTGCATTTTCCTCAGAAACCACATCTCTACAGCCATCAGATGTTTTTCAGCCTGACTGCTCATTGTCCACGCTTCACATCCATATAAAAGTACAGGTTCTTCTTCTTCTTCGTTCATCCGGAGTTTTTTTTTCGGACGTGATTGCGTTGTGCCTGTTTACAGCAGAGCTGCGTTCTTGCGCCGTTAGGCCGACACATCCGACTTCTGCGGGCATTTGTTGACCGGGTTAACCTTCCCGGGGGTTTCTTAGGACGTTAGACTCTCACTGTTGTGGTGTTATCTCCCATCCCAGCTGGCCCATATAGAACAGCCAAAGGCATCCTGGTCGGCCCTCAAGGGAAGGCAGGGGCAGACCATGGGCATTCCCCGCCATCCAAGGAGGCTTCCATAATTGCAAAGCCATCACACAGCGCTCTGGTACTGGGCTCACCCAAGGAATCGTCACGTCCTGCACATGGCTGCTTAGCCTCACTTCCGTATATTGGGCCTTCCGTTCACCATAGGCTGTTCTTCCAGAAGCCAGAAGAATGCAGTTTGCAGATGACATCCACACAGTGAGCTTTCGATTCGGACTTTCCACGTAATGGATTTGCTATCCAAGCAATATTCCATTTTGTGCCACTAGGACACTTTTCCCGCCTTTTATGAAGCCCACACAGTGAGCTTTCGATTCGGACTTTCCACGTAATGGATTTGCTATCCAAGCAATATTCCATTTCATGCCTCTGGGAGGCTTGTGTAACCGACATTCCTATGGTATGAAGTGTGGCAGTCTAAATACTTCTTCATGTACATTTAAATGTCAACCTGAATACAGTTAAAGTAAGCTGCAGTCGACTTGAGCTTGTTGATATCTCCATAGAGTTTGTCCTCGAATGAAGCAGGTGTGGGCCAAAATATCTTTCTCTGTTCTGCATATATTGGGCACTCTTGCAGCAAATGTTTAGCTGTCATTTTACCAGTTCCACAATTACATTCATCTGTATCTCCTATCTTTAGTTTGTTGAACAAGTGGTATTTCAGCCTGTTATGTCCTGTGCGAAGTCTGAAGATTGCTACTTGTTCTCTTCGGTCGAGTTTGTAATATGCATCATCCTTCTGGTGGCCTGGATGCTTTGATTCCCATTTGGTTCTATAAGTGCTTTTTATCAACCTCTTTGCCTCATTATAGGTTATGTCTATGTCTGGCTGTGGTAGTCGTCCGCTCTCTTTTGCCAGTCTGTCAGCCTCTTCATTTCCAGGTATACTGCAATGTGATGGGATCCACTGTATTACAACTTTTTTGGATTTCTGGCATAGACCATGGAGTGCTGCTCTTAGGTCAGCTAGTTCTGTGCTGTTTTTGCTCTTCAGTATTGAGACAGCTGACTTTGCATCTGTAAAGATAGCTATTTGCGTACTCTTATTTTCCTCCATCAAGAGCATTTCTGCTGCAGTTTTCAGAGCCTCTACCTCCGCTTTGAAGTTACTTGAGAACTTTCCAGTTGCCACTGAATGTGTTTTTTTCACTCCATTTTTTAAATTTAGGAGAATTCCTCCTCCTCCATTCTCTACTTGAATTTTTGGCTGATCCATCTGTATATGCATGGGTCCAATTGCCTGCTTGGGTAATGTTCTTTTATGTAGTTTAGGGTTATTTCTCTTCTTTCGGTTTCATGCTGAGTGTTCTTTTTCTCAATACCAGGAATGTTTTCTATCATCTCAGGCAGTTGCTGCTGTCTCCAAGCTGGGAACTTGTCTGCATTGTAAATGAGTTTGACTGTTGATATGTTAAGTATGGGATCTGCCCTAATCTTTCGTTTTGCAGTTTCTACAAAGTTGCTACGCTTCAGTCTTCCCTTTCCAAAACCACTATATACACTTTTATACATAGGGTGGTCTGTCAATCTTCTAAATTTTTCTGCTTGTTGCTGGGCTCTGCTATCTCTTCTATCCTGCATTGGTTGTAAACAAGTGATCTTTTCTAATTCATTAATAGGCGTTGTCTTCAGGCTTCCAGTTATGATTCGCATTCCTTGATTTTGGACTCTACTTATTTTGTTAAAGTTTGACTTAGCTGCTGTTGCCCAAGCTGCAATGCCATATTCCAGTACTGGCCTCACCCGTCCAGTATATAACTTCTTGAGAACTTTCTCATCTGCTCCCCACGTTGTACCAGCAAGCTTTTTCATGATTGCCATTCTTTGCCTTGCTCTTGTTCGATTTTTCTCAACCTGTGTCTTCCATGTCAGGCGACGATCAAAGGTGACTCCTAGATAGTTTGAATTTTCTTCATGGCGCAATATTTTTCCATTCAATACCAGCTTAGGTTGCTGAGTTTTAGTTGAGAGGGAGAACACTGTGCATGTTGTTTTCTCCTCACTTATCTTCACTAGCCATGATTTTGACCAGTCCTCTAGCGCTAATAGGGCTTGCTGTATTCTGCTGTTAGCTGTACTAATATATTCTTCAGATGTCCATATGGCTAGGTCATCTGCAAAGGATGATGTGTGTACTCTGGCTGGAAAATTTTCCGTGATGTCGTTTATATATGCTAGGAATAATGTTGGTGAAAGAACTCCTCCTTGGGAGGACACCTTGCTCCAACAGCATCATTTTGCTGGTTTGTCCTTGTACTTTTGTCCTGGCAGTTCTGTTCTCAAGGTAGTGGCTGATCCATTTGTACATTTTCCCACAAACATGCATTTTTTGCAGTTTTACTTTCAGTCCTTCCTTCCATACTTTATCAAATGCTTTTTCTAAATCTATCCAGACCACTAGTGTGTGCTTTTTCTCTTGGAAGGCATCCTCTATTTCCTGAGCTATATAGGTTATTTGATCTTCAGTAGATCTGTACTTTCTGAATCCTGCTTGGTGAGGTGTTAAGAGTTGGTTTTCTTCCAAATGCCATGTTAGCCTGCCATTGATAATGCTTTCCATTAATTTTCCTACACAGCTAAGAAGACTGATAGGTCGATAGCCATTTGGTTCTTCCAGGTCTTTTCCTTTCTTTGGGACTGGTATTAGTATAGCTTCCTTCCATGCCTGTGGGAATATTCCCCTCTTCCAGCTGTAATTTAGGACTGCTAGTAGTTTCTTTTTTTGCCTTAGTGCCTAGTCCTATTAGCATTTCATTTGTGATTCCATCCTTTCCTGGTGATGTCTTCTTTTTTAGGGTATTCATTGCCTGTTCCATTTCTTCCATTGTTAGATTTGCCATCATATATTCTGCTGCTGTCTCTGTATATCTATGATGTATCTGTTTATCTTTGATTGCTTTCTTCTGTTCGGCTGTAATATCAATGTGGTTTGCACTGGCATAGTGTTCCATTAGTGCATTTGCAGCCTTTTTTCCTGTAAGCAAGGCATTTCCTTGTTTAATTGTTATTTGTTTGTTTCTAGCTCCCCACTAGTTTCCATAGTTTGTTTCCATCCCTGTCAAAATTCAGGTTTTCTGTTTTTTTCCTCCAACAATCTCTTGTTGTTTGATTTACTGTTCTTTTATATTTTGCTGAGATGGCTTTGAGAGAGATGTTCGCTTCAGTTTTTTGTTCTCTCTCTGCGGTCTTCCTAGCATCTTCAACTTTGTCCTCCAAAATTTGTAGTTCTTCAGTCCAGTATGGTATGTAATTTTTCCTCTCTCCTCTTGGAATAGACTCAGTGGCCGCCTGTATTATTGCTCTGTTTAGACTTTCCACCATTTGCTTCATGTTGCCATATCGTGTATTTATGTTTTCACAATATTTGTCTGTTAGTATGGCAAATCTGTCCCAGTCTGCTCGTTTGTAATTCCAACGGGGCAAAGGCTTTTGCTCCTGTGGAACATACTTCATATTTATTACAAGCTTGATTGGTCTGTGGTCACTACCTGCTAATTGGTCAAGCACATGGCGATCGATTTTGTGGAGGATGTCTCCTGTGCAGAAAGCTAAGTCTGGAGTAGAAGTGGTAAGAAATCTTCTGGAGTAGAAGCTCGGTGTGTCATCCGCTTTGTTGAGTAGATGAAGATTTGAGTCTATTTCCCAGTCCTCCACTTCATCTCCTCTTTTGTCAGTATCTGGGTATCCCCACCTTTCTGAACGGCTATTAAAGTCTCCGACAACGATGCAATTTGTGTCAGTTATTTCCATGTTTGAGAGTGTAAGATCCTTATCTGCCGGGCTATGCAGATTGTAAATTCTTATTTTTACGTCCTTTATCATTATATCAACACCTATAATTTCCGTTTGGTTGTCAGAGATCACAGATACTTCGCTGCAAGGTATTGTATTTCGTGTAAGTATTACAACTCCTCCTTTGTGTCCTTCACGGTCGAAACGTGTGGCCTGATATCCCTCGACTGAAAATGTGCGATTGGCGTTGAGGTGTGTCTCTTGAATGCATGCCACATCTATTCTATCTTTATGAAGACGCTGTGTTAGGGAGGCTTTCTTGTTAAAAGTACAGGTTTAATGTAGCATCTCAACACTCTTTTTCTCGTTTCAATTGACATCTTTTTATTGGTCAATAGTTGTTAAGTACGAATGTACAAAGTGTTACAGATGTAGAGAGTTTGAAAGTTGTACACAAAGTTGTACACAGTATGAAAGATGTACACAGTGTGAAAGTTGTACACAGCATGAAAGTTGTTCACAGCATGAAAGTTGTTCACGGCATGAAAGTTGTACATAGCATGAAAGACGTACACGGTTTTTAAAAAAAAGTTATAATTGAGGGGGGGGGGGGGGGGGGGGGGGGGGGAGGGGGGGGGGGGGGGGGGGGGGGGGGGGGGGGGGGGGGGGGGGGGGGGGGGGGGGGGGGAGGGATTTGAGATTTCAACATTTAGCACAACCCACTACTGGCAACACTTTCGTATTCCGGTACGAACCTAAGGCCTTGTCCGCGTCAATTTGGAAGCATTAGACTCAAGTTTCGCTGTCGTTTGAACTCGTCAGTAGTGCATATCCTTAACTGAACCCGGGATCAAACCCGGATTACTGGCGTGTGTTTCCAAATTGTGTTTCCTATTGCTTCTAGTGCTTCCAAATTGACGTGGACATGGCCTTAGGTTCGTACCGGAATACGATCAGCCTTGCCAGTAGTGGGTTGCGCTCAAAGTTTAAATCTCACATCCCGTAAAAAAAAATAATCAATCAATTTGATTATTGCTCTCTGACCTTTAGGCGGCCTGGTGCGCCTTTGCCGTCGAGAAGACCTGATCATTCGGGCCACATCGATTGACATATGCCCCCCCCCCCCCTTTCCTATCAAAAATTTGGCCCGTGCCCCCTTCACCATATTTTCAGAACGTCATTCCCCCCCCCCCCCCCTTTCATATTTCCTACCTAAAAATCCCCCACCCCTACACAGTATACGTAAAAATGGAAGGTAAATATTTTAAAACAGGTCTAGACATCCACATAAAACTGATTTGTGGGTCTACTTACTTTATAAAATGAATTTTAGAAGGATGAGACGTGCATAACTGTAAAGTATGAAGGGAAAAGCAATATCAAGTAATCGATCTTGTATTAACGCGATCTTGAAATGATCTTCATTTCCCCCCCCCCCCCCCCCCCCCCTGGAAACCCTAAAATTCCACCCTGAGGGGGGGGGGTGGATTCCCCACCGGTTGAGAACCACTGTTTTAGTGTGATAATTTCGTCGCGTCTAGCGTGTGCCGCGTGGTCTAGTGGTTACACACCCACCTAGCCCGCCAGTGATCCCAGGTCCACTCAAGGATATCCACTACTGACGAGCTCAAACGAGAGTGAAACTCAGTCTAATGCAGTGGTTCTCAACCTTTTTTGGCCCATTCCCCCTTCACCATATTTTCAGAACGCCATTCCCCCCTTCCTATCAAAAATTTGGCCCGTTCCCCCCTTCACCGTATTTTCAGAATGTCATTCCCCTCCCCCCACCCCCCCCTTTCATATTTCCTATCTAAAAATCCCCTCACCCTACACAGTATACGTAAAAGTGGACGGCAAATGTAATAGCATATACTAAAACAAGTCTAGACATCCACATAAAAGATGATTTGTGGGTCTACTTACTTTATAAAATGAATTTTAGAAGAACGAGACATACATAACTGTAAAGTATGAAGGGAAAAACTATGTCAAGTAATCGGTTCTTGTATTAACACGATCTTGAAATGGTCTTCATCCCCCCCCCTGGAAACCATGAAATTCCCCCCGGTGGGGGGGGGGGGGGGAATTCCCCACCGGTTGAGAACCACTGATCTAATGCTTCCAAACTCACGTGGACAAGGCCTTATGTTCGTACCGGAACACGATCAGCGTTGCCAGTAGTGGGTTGTGCTCAATGTTTAGAAAGATATGAAATAAAGTGATCATTCCCCTTTCCACTCCTTGAGCCAGTTGGATCTATAGTGCTAACCGCATATTTCCACTGAGTAACCGCCACTGAATACGCGATATGGTCAATACACTGGCTACCTGTACTTCCCACGACTACCATCTGGTACTCGTTTCAGGCTCGGTCGCCCAGAGATACCAGGTTCATTTGTAAAACACGGCCTCCTTGTTGGGGGACTGTTTTACTCTCCTAACCACATTCACATTAGGCCTCATCGCGACAAAAACGTTCCTCTTCATTGTTCTTCTTACTATAATACAAGCGATTACTTACTTGGTGTGCATGTGGCATCGGTTTAGTGAACCAGAGGTTCACAATTCCATCATGCCCGGTTCGAAATCAGACCTAGTCCATTTGTAAAAGATAGTGCTGTGTTGATTTTGAAAATAGTGTGTGTTCAGTAGTTTAGAAAGCAGTTGTTTGTCCTTTACAGAACGTCGCAATCAACTCCAGTATGTTTTTTTTGTTTGTTTATGATTTACTAGGCGATGTTTTTGGATTCAATTGTTTGTCATTGCTTTCTGAACGATTCAACGCTCATACCATCGAAATCAACGCAAGCGGTCTGCTTTCAAATCGTCTTAGGCTCGTTAAGTCGGGGAATTGTGAAACGTGTTCCCGTACATCTGAAGCCACAGAGCAGGCTAATGGAAAACTACTGAACATAACATTGTCTAAATAGACGAAATCACAAATAGTAAATAAATGCACGGGTTGATTGCGACGTCCTCTAAAATTAAAAAAATAGTGTTTAAAAGCCAAGGGATCGACTTCATTGCACCAGTTTTATCCCACATGGTTCGGTCCCTTTCCGCAGAGCGACCTGCCGACAGCCTAGGTACAGTGCACAAACTCCGAACCCCAATGCGGTTTGGGACTACGACGACTGCCAGGAGTCTCCGAGAATACTACACTCGTGAATCATATGACGGAGTCCAGAAGGGAACGCACAGCCGTCGGAGCGCGAGGCCGGCGTTTTATCTACTTTACCACAGAGACTCTTGTCCTGTTAGAAAGGACATGCAACACCTTTAACATAAATACATACTTTGCTTGTACTGCTAATCAACACCACTATTGCCTGGCATTGTTAGAAAAATATACAAAGAGCCAATAAATGCTGGGGTGGATTGCATCGTCCTGTACACACAAAGCTAGCTTCAAAATAAGTATACGTGTTGCGTGTACTATAACCGAACATGAGAAAGTTGAGGTCACTCATGCTTCTGGACGAGTGGCAGGCTTCATTTAAAAAATCGAAGTCAGGGAGCATCGGTTGGATCTCTTCCCCAGGCCATGCTGGTGTGATAGGAAACTAGCCGGGAATACTGGCTTATCTGCACTATTTGGGTCTTGTATATGTGCAAGATCAAGCAGACACGGTCAGGGCACTTTTGGGATCGATTGACAGCTATAGTTACCGACCGAGATTCGAACCTGTCAACTCCATATGACAGTTCCTTGCTGCAGGAACAAGTGTACTTCAAAGAATGACCAAAATGCGTCCTCTAGTATCTAATTCTTACCCTTACTTCTATGAGCGCCAAACAAACACTTATGTATTTATTTATTAACTGTCTAATTGGCTCCAAAGGGTTCCCCAATTGATATTTATTTGTAATCAGTGTACTTCTAGGAAAGGCCAAACTGACTATCGCATAAATTCTTGGAGATGTCGATCGATGAAAGACTGTTGTGCCATGCGTCTACAAGCAGCCGTCATTCTTTGATGTGTTGTCGATCGAGGAAAGACTGTCGTGCCATTGGTCTACAGGCGGGAGCCACCCTTTGAAGTTGGAGACACTCTGACTGGATGTAAGTCGGCAAGATCTTTTGTTGTGGGGAAAATATTCTCCAGATTACAGTCGGCCAGACTTTTTGAAGTACCGGGACAATTCCCCATATGAAAGCGGATTAGACAGCCAGTTATTTACATCCAGTCGGAAACGGAGAGAGAAAAATAGCTTCTAGACGCATACTGTCTAGACAGACTTGTGACGTCATTCAGACACAGTATTAAAACAGTCGGAATAAACAACTTTGGCGGGAGTTGACCAAATGTTGTGAAACAATAAGGACGTGTGTGATATTCCGGGCTTGATTCTGGAGAGAGACTACAATGTCTTCTGTTGATTTACATCGGCGGACATTTTTCCTTTGTGTGATTTAGTAGTCTCAATTTCAACCGGAATAAATATATGGTATTTAATTTAATAGACATAAATTAAATTGTTCTTAGGAATCGAGTGTAGTAATGTGCGTTGGGAGAATGTATTATAGGAGCGTCGGCAACAGTAGGCTGTCGCGTTGCTTAAACTAGCTTGTGTGAGATATCAATTATCTCAGTGAGTTAAGAACAATGTAGTGGGATGATGTTTAGGGAGATTGAGGATGGTTGGGGGGATAAAGGAAATGTAAAGTGGTAGGATCTTCCAGTAGGGTGTCTACTGGGTTTCTGCACTTTTCCTTTAGTCTTTCCTTGTCTTACCATGACTCAGACCAATGCGATGAGCTCCTCTGCATTATGACAGAGTTTGGTTCTCTGTTATATATCTGAGAGCAGCCGTTGGCCTACACTCACCTAATAAAGGTCGGAATCGGGTTGCTCTCACCAGGTGTGTTCTCTCTTCAACAGGTTCCACTAGGTTTACCAAGAAGTAGCAGAAAAGTATGGCTCGATTATTGAAGGAAGTTTTTTTACTCAGCGGCTTTTGCACTGGGCCCATAACCCAGAGGGTCTGCAAGAACCTGGCCTCTGCTGAGCAGGAACTGATGATCATTTCAGAGTGATTCCTCGGTGGTGGTTCTTATTATATTAGAATACATATACTTACAATACCACCAGTAACAGGAACAATAGTAGTATATAGAAAACTGGAAAATTAACATTGTGTTTTCTAAATGGGGAATTCTTGTGAAACATTACCAATTAACTTTGAGTTTTCTAATTGGTGAATTCCTATGACCTTAACTACTAACATTTAGTTTCAAAGTGACAGTAAACATTGTTTTACGGTACGAGTGTTATCAGATCACAGAACTTTTAGTGACCTATTAGTTACATTGTGTGTGTCAGATTCATGGTCAGTATTGGACTATATCCACTATTGGTGACCAGGTATCCGGACTATCCAAGAACTATTGGAGGAAGTCGACATTTGGCCGGAGAGACGCATCATTTGGTAAGGTCTTCTTGTACATGATCTATGGTGCTGTTGTGTGGCCAGTACATGTGATGAAGCAGACTTTGATCCTGAGCTGTTCGGTCTGATTCTGCATACACACTAGATTATACGACAGACATTCTACACATACACTTTGCACACACCTGACACTTTTTCTTTATTAAATTAATTTGTCATTTGTGTTAGAGGCTAGTGTTGTGTGGGTATGTTTTGGAAAAGAATGAGAGGGGGCATGGTCCATTGGTAAGAGAGAGAGAGAGAGAGAGAGAGAGGAGAGAGAGAGAGAGAGAGAGAGAGAGAGAGAGAGAGAGAGAGGGATCCGAAGACTGACGGGGTGTTGTGGACAGAAATCCAGAAGATCCTCAAAATAATGATATGGGGTTAAAAGAATGTGGGTGTTGATTCCCCTCACCCCAGGGTGTGGGTGTTGATTCCCCTCACCCCAGTGACGACACTTATTACGACACAGACGCAAAATCAGACAGCTGCTAGTAACATTATTATTGAGACTCTTCTCTGCTTGTTCGAAGATGAGGACAGAGTATGAGTGGGAATGTCTCGAGTTCTGTGATATCAGTTCTTGACTCAACATAGGTGACTCACTTAAACTTTACTGCAATCAACGCGACCATTTATTTGGACTGCTATATAACCATGCCTACTGAAATAGATGCTACGTAAAACCTATATGGATATGAAGCGTGGACAATGAGCAGACAAGCTGAAAAACAACTGATGGCTGTGGAAATGTGGTTTCTGAGGAAAATGCAAAGCATACCAAAAGACAGACAGAAAAACCAATGACCAAGTCCTACAAGAAACAAATGAAAATCGTAGACTAATTAGCGAAATTAGACGTCGACAGTCAAAATTATTTGGTAACGTTATGAGAAGAAATAAATTGGAGAACTTGGTGACAACTGGCAAGATCGAGGGGAAGAGAACAAGGGGAAGGCAGAGAAGTAAATACCTGGATTGCTTGGTCCACGTGGTTTCGTCGAGACAAGAACACTGGGCTGATCCACGACTCTGGTGGTCCGAGTGAGAGGGCGTATCATGACCGCCCACGTTTATCGGCATGGCACATGATGGATGAATGAAATGAAAGGATGATAAATCACTCAGCGTATTATTTACTTATACTGCAGAATCAGCCATAGCATACATTACGACTATCTCCAAGGACGGTGCGAACACCCTGAAAGGTTGCGTTTATTTGGGAAGCATGAATATTGCATGGCTCAGATATTACTCGGATATTTTCATGCCGTATCGAATAAAATATGAAGTGAAGAGCAGTTGTTTTCAGCGTGTCGGTTGCTCTGGGGCGTGGGGTTGAGTGGGAATGAATCTGGGTGCGGGATTTCACGCCATGATTGGGGAATCTTTGAGATGGATTTTCCAAACTGGCAATTGTATGGGGACCTAATGTTGTTAGTGGGCAATGTTGCCAGATAGATTTATCACATGAAGACCAACATATTTACATAATGTATGGTATTCTCATTGTAATTAAAAGTTGAATGTCCCGTGCAGGACCTTATGATGAGCCCAGTGTTGATTTTTCTAAGCGATTTTACGCTCAGTAGTTTGCCATTGTCGGCTCTAAGGACACTTCATCATCTAGTTGAATTATTGTCCCCGAACGTGGATCGTTGAAGGAAGCATCAGCAATCAAAGTCCCCCCGAAAAATTGTCTGACCTCAGCAACGTTCATGGCTGTGGAAACAGTACATCGTATTCACATTTTTCTTGGCCAGCATGGCCGAATGGATGCGAGAGCTCACTTTCAAACATATAAGTTGCTGACTCCAGGGTTCAACCATTACACTGGTCAGTTGGACTAAAATGTTGACTTCTCGTACTTTGACTTGGGGACGTCAATTATAAGTACCTCATAAGACGGAGTCGATTCGCCTGATCTCGAGGTTCACTTGTAGTAGGGAAAACTAACTCAGTCTAGAGCACTAGAAGTAGTAGTATCACGTGTATGGACTTACGCGTGAGATCAAAGTGGGCGTTCACATAGCATCTATTCAGAGAAGCGAATCAGTTGAATCAGAACTGCAATTGTTTTAACCGTGTCATACCACTAGTAAATTCTATTTATCGAGTTACCACCACGGCAGCATTTCTCGTACATTCCAGAACTTTAGATAAATTTATCACCATAAGAGCAGTAACTACCGTTAGTTCCTTTAAGCCTTTTCTTGTGTGAAAATATCCAAACTATAAACCAAAGTGTTAGAACAAATATTTAAGTAAAGAAACAACCAAGCTATACAAAAACCGCGACAAGAAAAGAAATGGAATAAACACCGCCCACATAAAAGAGCTGCCCAGGTGAGAGGTAATCGTGAGCACAAACATCTCTCAAATCAGAAAATTCTGTAACCCTTTTATCTGGGAAACATCTCAGCCTTGACAGCTTTAAAGTCAAGGTTTCTCAACACAGAGTCGGGTAAACATTGCGATGGAAAGGTCACTTATAGCACTGCACGTGCATCAACTGTTACACGTAAGACAAGATCATAGTCTTGTGTTTGTCAATGTTTTCTGGTCTACACACATTCAACCATAAATACGTATCTGGGTGCTCTCAGAGATAAGATAATTGTTTAATATTATCCTGGTTGTGTAAAGGTTAAGAAGTATGTAAACCCCAACAGCATGAAAAGGTAGTGTTAGTTAGTCTGATGGGCAGAAACTGCGGTTTGGGTCTAAAGTGCTGTAGATAAAGAAATAAAATGGTAAGTTAAGATCCTGCTGTAAAACTTCTTCTTCTTCTTCTTCTTCTTCTTCTTCTTCTTCTTCTTCTTCTAGAGAAGAAGGGCAGAATGTCAGACGGGCCTGCATGCCCAATTCATAACCCTTTGAAAATAAAGAGTGTTCGTTCGTTCGTTCGTTCGTTCTTTCTTTCTTTCTTTCTTTCTTTCTTTCTTTCTTCTTTCTTTCTTTCTTTCTTTCTTCTTCTTCTTTAACTTTATCCCTCATTCGGGCATAGGCCCTTGGTGCAGAATTCACCAAACATTTAAAAAGCTGACGTCAACAAACATACAACACTTAAATTCACCAACATATCTTCTTCTTCTGCTGCGTTAATCCGAAGAGTTTTTGCGGACGTGATTGCGTTGTGCCTGTTTACAGCAGAGCTGCATTCTTGCGCCGTTAGGCCGACACATTCGACTTCTGCGGGCATTTTTTGACAGGGTTAACCTTCACGGGTCACCAAGCATATAAAGAGTTGAAGTTAACAGAAAGCACTGGAATTCCCCAAGCATATAACGAGTTGAAGTTAACAAACATACAACACTCAAATTCACCAACATATACAGAGTTGAAGTCAACAAACATACAACTCTCGAATTCACCAAGCATGTTAAGAATTGAAGTCAACTTACATACAACACTCGATTTCACCAAGCATATAAAGAGTTGAGTTAAAGTCACCATACACTAAAATGCAGACGCAACATACAAAAGTTGGTGTCACCCAACAATAGTGAGACAAAGTCACCAACCACAAAGAGCACATAAATACTCTACAACTTCCCCTCGGTACTGACCCAGACTCGTGTCTGCGGGGTTTCTCAACAACCCAACTTAATACCCCCTGATATTTGTCCAGGACACATTAGTCAAATACCCCAGTCATACTTCAGTCAGTACTGTTTCCATAACTGCGACATTATCTTTCTCCTCCAGGGGACATAAATCCAGCACCCGAGAGATCTAATGCAAGAGTTATCCAATGTTGTGTTTGCAGATTACTCCGAGTGGAAAAGAATTGGGTGACTGTTATCGTAAAAGGTCAGCGTTGTTTGACACTTGCTTGTTGACTTAATTCTTGACGTAGAGAGTAGGCGAGGTGTGGCTGGGCTTCCAACGCAGAAGAATTGTTGTTTTATCTTTGTTGTTATTTCTAGATATGATCTTTAATGAGTGATGAAGATGTATGAATACTTAGCGGAACATATTTCACATCACTATCAACATGTGCCATGGAGATCAGATTCAGCGGTAAAGATTCGCCATCTCACACCACCACCAGAGCCTTCGATCAGGTAATTTACTGTCTACATTTCTGCTGCAGGTATCACGGTCTCCACTTCTACTCTTATGTTACTTGAGAATGTTCAAGTTGTCACTAAATGTGATACACGAACGACCAAGTGTTAATAGCCGAAGACGGAGACATAATTCAGAACCATCTAAATCAAGTGAATTCCAAGTATGAGAAACATAACACGAAAATAAGCTTTGAAAAGACAGAGATAAGGGTGATAGGCAGACAGTCAGAAACCCCAGGGGCGTCACTAGGGGGGTGAGGGGGGTGCGGGCCGCACCGGGTGACACCATCAAGGGGTGACACCAAAATAAAAAAATTGCAAATTTGACAAAGCAGACATAGCTCTGTCTAGTCGGGTTTCATAACCGTTCATTGTTAATTTGAGAAATTTTAATATTAAATAACAAAAATTTAACTTTGTCCGAGTTTGTCGAAGTTCTTTATTTATGTTTTACCTGAAATATTGAAGTTATATTGTTCAATTTGTTTTCTTTCTTATGTCCTTATTAACTTTTTGACTTATTTTACAAACATTACTATATGCGATTATATATGGTACAGGAACACTCGGAAGAAGACCATGGTGAAAGTCTAGAGGGGTGACACCAAGAGTTTACCGCACTGGGTGACACCAACCCCAGTGACGCCACTGAGAAACCCTGTCAATAAAAACTTCAGATGAAGGAACGGATAGAGAAATCAACACACGTTGAGCAAATCAAATCAAATCAAATCAACTTTATTTTAAAAGGGTAACAAATTGGGCACGCAGGCCCGTCTTACATTCGGCCCTTCCAATCACTCGTCTTTCGTTCATAAAGAGCATTATACATTTACATAGGAAGAAAGATAAACATTGTGAAATGAATGTTGTAAACATAATCAAGACAAATTACCATGTTATGAGGCCCATCTCCCACCTACCGATACATCACCCCACCCATACACACAACCCTACCTACCCACACACACACACACACCCAGGGACACATACAAACCCTACCAACCAACCCATCCCCCTCCTACCACATCCCCCACCCACACACACCGTCAGCAATAGAAATGGAATGAGGAAATTAGAATTAGAAGGTCTAAAACCAGTCATGCACTTCATTAAAGAATAACGGATTAAATGGTTGATGGTTTGACCACCTCATAAGAAAGTCATGGAACCAACTACCACATACAGCAATATTGAGGAAATCTAATGGATACAGAGCAATGGAAAGTCCACGTAAAAGATGAAGTGATCGTAGTAAAACAAAAAACGTTCTGAAATTAATACTAACTTGCAAAGAGTATTAGAAAGAGCGCATGAAAAATCTTTACACCACCCCCCCCCCCCCCCCACCTCCCTCACCCCAACACTTCACTGTGGTAAGTGGGGGTAGAGAAGATGAAAAACTGCTAGTTAATTACTCACGCACATGGTTATCATTCTGCAGAATACCTCCTTGCAGAAGGCCAAGCCTAAATTGAAGGCGGTGTTCTATCCTCAAGAGAAGAAGATGAGTTTGGCATCATCATTATCATCAAGTGCCTTGCCAGCTGGCGTAGGCGTTCATGTCTCTCCACATATCTCGGTCTTTGGTGTTCTGGATCAACTCTGCTGATGATATTCCTCCATACCACCGTCTCAGTTCATCCAGCATCATTTCTCTTGGCCTGCTCCTGCCTCTCTTCTCCTTGATCTTTGCAGTCGTCGAATTTGTTAATTAGTTGAAGATAACGATCTATCTCACAGACCTCTATGTCACCTTCTTCGTTGTCAGCATCTAGATTTGTACACTAACCATATCTGCTTATAAATGCCGCGACATTTAAACTGTTAGTGTCATGTGTTTCCTTGTTTGAGTGTTTGATTTTTGCAGGGGTTTTGCACATCTTTTATACTGATAGCCTATTCTATGAGGAAGAGGTTACGGAAGCAATTCGTACTCCCTTATAACGCGTTTGGGACGTTTGAAACACAACTACAGACGATTTGGCAGCCGAGCGCCTTGTGTTAGTTTTCATACAATGGTATGAGTGCCGGTCGTTCAGAAAGCAATGACAACCTACTGAACGTAAACTTGCCAAGAACTCACAAAATGCCAAAACATGCAGGGGTTGACTGCGACGTCCTGTAAAGGAAGTACAACCAACATTAACTTTATAATGATATCAAACTTTCTAACCTCTGTCTCGTTGTTTAAATTGGCAGATATTTCACCGCTTTGCATTGAGTTTTTCGTTCTTGTATTCTTTGAACCACGTTGCTTTCTACGCAGAACTTCCGACCTCTGCGTGTTATTGATTTAATATCGATTCTTCTGTCCTGGTGTCTCGTGCACTATATTTCTTACTTCTGTGAAGGAATGGTGTGTGGATCATGTGAAGCCCATCTTTGCTGCATTGCATTAACTTGTATGGATGTTTCCATTGATTTAGCAGCTAGAGTGTGTTAGGACTGTTCATCTTTCTTCATTAGGTGGTTCTGAAAAGTGGACAGTGAATCATCATCAAGTGCCATGCCGATAAGTGTCGGCAGGTCATGTTTCACCATCTCACGCGGTCATCAGAGTCGTGGTTCAGCTCAGTGTTCTTGTCCCGACCATATCATTTGGCCATGCAATCCAGACATTCTTCTTCTTCTTCTTCGTTCATCCGGAGTTTTTTTTTTCGGATGTGATTACGTTGTGCCTGTTTACAGCAGAGCTGCGTTCTTGCGCCGTTAGTCCGACACATCCGACTTCTGCGGGCATTTGTTGACCGGGTTAACCTTCCCGGGGGTTTCTTAGGACGTTTGACTCTCACTGGTGTGGTGTTATCTCCCATCCTAGCTGGCCCATATAGAACAGCCAAAGACATCCTGGTCAGCCCTCAAGGGAAGGCAGGGGCAGACCATGGGCATTCCCCGCCATCCAAGGAGGCTTCCATAATTGCAGAGCAAACACACAGCGCTCTGGTACTGGGCTCACCCAAGGAATCGTCACGTCCTGCACATGGCTGCTTAGCCTCACTTCCGTATATTGGGCCTTCCGTTCACCATAGGCTGTTCTTCCGGAAACCAGAAGAATGCAGTGTGCAGATGACATCCACACAGTGAGCTTTCGACTCGGACTTTCCGCGCAATGGATTTGCTATCCGAGCAATATTCCATTTCGTGCCACTAGGACACTTTTTCCACCTTATTTGAAGCCCACACAGTGAGCTTTTGATTCGGACTTTCCACGTAATGGATTTGCTATCCAAGCAATATTCCATTTCGTGCCACTAGGACACTTTTTCCATCTTTTATGAAGCTCACACAGTGAGCTTTTGATTCGGACTTTCCACGTAATGGATTTGCTATTCGAGCAATATTCCATTTCATGCCTCTGTGAGGCTTTTGTAACCGACATACCTGTGGTATGAAGTGTGGCAGTCTGAATACTTCTTCATACACCTTTAAATGTCAACCTGTATGTAGTTAAAGTAAGCTGCGGTCAACTTGAGCTTGTTGATATCTCCATAGAGCTTGTCCTCAAATGAAGCAGGTGTGGGCCAAAATATCTTTCTCTGTTCTGCATATATTGGTCAATCCTGCAGCAAATGTTTTGCTGTCATTTTTCCAGTTCGACAATTACATTCATCGGTATCTCCTATTTTTAGTTTATTGAACAAGTGGTATTTCAGCCTGTTATGTCCTGTGCGGAGTCTGAAGATTGCTATTTGTTCTCTTCGGTCGAGTTTGTAATATGCATCATCCTTCTGGTGGCCTGGATGCTCTGATTCCCATTTGGTTTTATAGGTGCTTTTTATCAACCTCTTTGCCTCATTGTAAGTTATGTTTATGTCAGGCTGTGGTAGTCGTCCGCCCTCTTTTGCCAGTCTGTCAGCCTCTTCATTTCCAGGTATACTGCAATGTGATGGGATCCACTGTATTACAACTTTTTTGGATTTCTGGCTTAGACCATGGAGTGCTGCTCTTAGGTCAGCTATTTCTGTGCTGTTATTGCTCTTCAGTATTGAGACAGCTGACTTTGCATCTGTGAAGATAGCTATTTGCTTCTCTTTATTTTCCTCCATCAAGAGCATTTCTGCTGCAGTTTTCAGAGCCTCTACCTCTGCTTTGAAGTTACTTGAAAACTTTCCAGTTGCCACTGAATGTGTTTTTTTCACTCCATTTTTTAAATTTAGGAGAATTCCTCCTCCTCCATTCTCTATTGAATTTTTGGCTGATCCATCTGTATATGCATGGGTCCAATTGCTGCTTGGGTAATGTTCTTTTATGTAGTTTAGGGTTATTTCTCTTCTTTCGGTTTCATGCTGAGTGTTCTTTTTCTCAATACCAGGAATGTTTTCTATCATCTCAGGCAGTTGCTGCTGTCTCCAAGCTGGGAAGTTGTGTGCATAGTAAATGGGCTTGACTGTTGATATGTTAAGTATGGGATCTGCCCTAATCTTTCGTTTTGCAGTTTCTACAAAGTTGCTACGCTTCAGTCTTCCTTTTCCAAAACCATTACACCTGTTATACATAGGGTGGTCTGTCAATCTTCTAAATTTTTCTGCTTGTTGCTGGGCTCTGCTATCTCTTCTGTCCTGCATTGGTTGTAAACAAGTGATCTTTTCTAGTTCATTAATAGGCGTTGTCTTCAGGCTTCCAGTTATGATTCGCATTCCTTGGTTTTGGACTCTACTTATTTTGTTAAAGTTTGACTTAGCTGCTGTTGCCCAAGCTGCAATGCCATATTCCAGTACTGGCCTCACCCGTCCAGTATATAGCTTCTTGAGAACTTTCTCATCTGCTCCCCACGTTGTACCAGCAAGCTTTTTCATGATTGCCATTCTTTGCCTTGCTCTTGTTCGATTTTTCTCAACCTGTGTTTTCCATGTCAGGCGACGATCAAAGGTGACTCCGAGATAGTTTGGATTTTCTTCATGGCGCAATATTTTTCCATTCAATACCAGCTTAGGTTGCTGAGTTTTATTTGAGAGGGAGAACACTGTGCATGTTGTTTTCTCCTCACTTATCTTCACTAGCCATGATTTTGACCAGTCCTCTAGTGCTAATAGGGCTTGCTGTAGTCTGCTGTTAGCTGTACTAATATATTCTTCAGATGTCCATATGGCTAGGTGTCGTGACTTCCTTTAAAGTGTCGTCCCTGGAGTGAAGAGAGTCAACACCCACATTATAATATTTTTTCCCCTATCAATATCCTGGAGAATCCACCAGCTTCCTTCCAACACACTCCATCAGCCCATGGACACCTTTTCCTATCACTCTCTCACTGTCGTACTATGCCCCCTCTCATTCTTCCCCAACGCAACAATTTCAACAACTCTTGCTTCTAAAAATTAATACAGATTAATTTATTAAAAGAAAAGTGTAATGTACGTGAGACGTGTATGCGAAGAAAATGTGTGATGTGTTCTATAATGGGTGTAGGATCGGACCTTCAGATAATAACATAGTCAGTTCATCCTTGCAAGGACACACCACAGCACGTTAAGTCAGAACAAGTCCATCTCACCCGGTACTGTATCTCTCCTGCCGGACACCGACTGTCATCTGTAGCTACCTGGTAATCCATCTTCCTGATCATCCGAAATAGATACGGTTTGTAAATTACAGCTGATCATGGACTGGTTGCACACTACGCACAAGTTCCTATCGGTCCTAAAAATTGTACAAATCCGTTGTTGTGTGTACTTAGGTATCACTGTTATTGTTAATATACTTGATCCTAACTAGTGTCTATCTAGTTTAACGTATCATGTCTTTTGTACTATTTCACTAGAATATATCACACCATATGACTATTATATTTTAATGTTCTTGTTTAGTTACCAATGTTCTTATGCTGTGTGATGCATCAACAATCATCACCCATCTTAGGTGAACCTTAACACGCAGGAATCGTCATATTGGTTGGCTCTTCTGAGTCATGTTATGGTGAACCCTCCTGATTATGAGTCCAGCGTAAACATAATACCATCTTTCTTCTCGTACGTTATTCCTTTTTAGTAAGAACCATTTGAGTGTCCAACTGGTGTTATGTCTAATTCAAGTTGCACTTCATCAAACCCAGTGTTGAACTTCCTCGTAACTGGTAGGGAACCTATGCAAACCCGCCTCAGTCCTGGATGGCTGCTACACTTTGCCATAACGACACATGCTAGTTAATTTTTAATTAATCTAACACTGTAGAGCTCTCCCACAAACACGTCCATCCTAATCCACGGTTTTGGTCAACACTAATTGTCCCCAAATCAGGTTTTTGGCAAACGCCTAAAATTGGTCACGTGACGTTATTCTTTATGTCCACACAGGTGTTATTTTAGGCAGATCATCCCTTGTCAGGAATCTATCTTCCCTGGCTCAATCAATGTCAGAGTTGTCATCACTTGTTTTGACTCCCACAACAAGCAAGCGAGTTCCTGTATGCTCCCAACAACGGGTTTCCACAACACACGCTTGATGTCCGGAACTCTAAATGACAGACGGACTGTTTTCTCCCGAGCTGGCCACTTCCGCTTGACTCCGACCTGTTTATGAACTGTCAAAGTGGTGTATAGATTCATCTCACTCACTTCCCCTACACATCTGCAGCTGTTATTTTTGTCCGACCCGGGATGGTCTGGTATCTGATTGTAACCAGGATCTGACGGGTTCTATCTGTATTTTGTACAACTGTTGTGGCCTAGAAAATATGCGCTAAGCAAACTTTCTGTATTATCATTATCTGGTTAACTCATGGCGATCTCGTGACACTAGGTCATCTGCAAAGGATGATGTGTGTACTCTGGCTGGAAAATTTTCCGTGATGTCGTTTATATATGCTAGGAATAATGTTGGTGAAAGAACTCCTCCTTGGGGGACACCTTGCTCCAACAGCATCATTTTGCTGGTTTGTCCTTGTACTTTTGTCCTGGCAGTTCTGTTCTCAAGGTAGTGGCTGATCCATTTGTACATTTTCCCACAAACATGCATTTTTTGCAGTTTTACTTTCAGTCCTTCCTTCCATACTTTATCAAATGCTTTTTCTAAATCTATCCAGACCGCTAGTGTGTGCGTTTTCTCTTGGAAGGCATCCTCTATTTCCTGAGCTATATAGGTTATTTGATCTTCAGTGGATCTGTACTTTCTGAATCCTGCTTGGTGTGGTGTTAAGAGTTTGTTTTCTTCCAGATGCCATGTTAGCCTGCCATTGATAATGCGTTCCATTAATTTTCCTACACAGCTAAGTAGACTGATAGGTCGATAGCCATTTGGTTCTTCCAGGTCTTTTCCTTTCTTTGGGACTGGTATTAGTATAGCTTCCTTCCATGCCTGTGGGATTATTCCCCTCTTCCAGCTGTAATTTAGGACTGCTAGTAGTTTCTTTTTTGCCTTTGTCCCTAGTCCTATTAGCATTTCATTTGTGATTCCATCCTTTCCTGGTGATTTCTTCTTTTTTAGGGTATTCATTGCCTGTTCCATTTCTTCCATTGTTAGATTTGCCATCATATATTCTGCTGCTGTCTCTGTATTACTATGATGTATCTGTTTATCTTTGATTGCTTTCTTCTGTTCGGTTGTAATATCAATGTGGTTTGCACTGGCATAGTGTTCCATTAGTGCATTTGCAGCCTTTTTTCCTGTAAGCAAGGCATTTCCTTGTTTAATTGTTATTTGTTTGTTTCTAGGTCCTTCATTGTTCATGGCTTTCACTAGTTTCCATAGTTTGTTTCCATCCCTGTCAAAATTCAGGTTTTCTGTTTTTTCCCTCCAACAATCTCTTGTTGTTTGATTTACTGTTCTTTTATATTTTGCTGAGATGGCTTTGAGAGAGATATTCGCTTCAATTGTTTGTTCTCTCTCTGCTGTCTTCCTGGCATCTTCAACTTTGTCCTCCAAACTTTGTAGTTCTTCAGTCCAGTATGGTTTGTAATTTTTCCTTGCTCCTCTTGGAATGGACTCAGTGGCTGCCTGTATTATTGCTCTGTTTAGACTTTCCATCATTTGCTTCATGTTGCCATATCGTGTATTTATGTTTTCACAATATTTGTCTGTTAGTGTGGCAAATCTGTCCCAATCTGCTCGTTTGTAATTCCAGCGGGGCAAGGGCTTTTGCTCCTGTGGAACATACTCCATATTCATTACAAGCTTGATTGGTCTGTGGTCACTACCTGCTAATTGGTCCAGCACATGGCGGTCGATTTTGTGGAGGATGTCTCCTGTGCAGAAAGCTAAGTCTGGAGTAGAAGTGGTAATCCATCTTCTGGAGTAGAAGCTCGGTGTGTCATCCGCTTTGTTGAGTAGATGGAGATTTGAGTCTATTTCCCAGTCCTCCACTTCATCTCCTCTTTTGTCAGTATCTGGGTATCCCCATCTTTCTGAACGGCTATTAAAGTCTCCGACAATAATGCAATTTGTGTCAGTTATTTTCATGTTTGAGAGTGTAAGATCCTTATCTGCTGGGCTATAAAGATTGTAAATTCTTATTTTCACGTCCTTTATCATTATATCAACACCTATAATTTCTGTTTGGTTTGTCAGAGATCACAGATACTTCGCTGCAAGGTATTGTATTTCGTGTAAGTATTAGAACTCCTCCTTTATGTCCTTCGCGGTCGAAACATGTGTCCTGATATCCCCTGACTGAAAATTTGCACTTGGCGTTGAGGTGTGTCACTTGAATGCATGCCACATCTATTCTATCTTTATGAAGATGCTTTGTTAGGGATTCTTTCTTGTTATAAACTCCTTCGGCATTCCACTACATATGTCTTGTAGTATGTTGAGTGTCCTTGGTATTTGGTCAATAGCTCTTAACCTACTCCTTTGTGCCTTGACTCCACAGCACAGGGGAAGGTGACCACCAGTAGTCATGGGTGGACCCCCTCGATTAATTTTCATCTGTGGCATCATGAAATGATAAAGTTACGTTGCACTTCTTTGTCAAGCCTGTGGCTCAGTACATCCGATTTCGACAAGCATTTTTCGGGATGCTTTCCCTAGCCTTTGACTGTCCCCAGTCTACCTACAAGGCAGCAGGTTTGTGCGTCACTTCGTCTGGTCCCTCTCCCTTGACCTGTCCGACATGGGTGTCCCTACCAGTAGCTGTGCTACCGTCGGCATAGCTCTTGGGGTCATTGGAACGCGCAAGCCCCTCTACCTCGTCAAGGGGATCCTTCTCTATCTTCACCCTGTTCTTTTCCCCTCAATCTTGTCAGTTGTCACCAAGATCTGTAGTTTATTTCTTCTCATAACTTGCCCAGATAATATTAACTATCTACGTCTAAATGTTCTATTCAGTTTACTGTTTTCATTTGTTTCTTGTAGGACTTGCTCATTGGTTTCATATAGGACTTGCTCATTGGTTTCGTGTAGGTTGTCGTGTGTAAAGAATGAATGTCGTAGTAGTTATTTGTTCTTCTTTACCACTTTAGTGTCGTCCCTGGAGTGAGGGGAATCAACACCCACATTTGTTTTAATTCAATATCTCTATCCTGGAGATATCCAGCAGACTCCGTCCACAACACTTCCTCAATCTGAAGACACCTTCTTCTCACTCTTACTCACTCCTGGATCATGCCCCCTCTCATTCTTCCCCAACATAACATACGTGACAACTCTCGCTTCAACAAATAAAAACAAGAAATTTATTAAAGGAAAGAGTATATGTAGGGGAAGTGTGTGTGTGTATAGTGTGTAGAATGTGTGACGTATACTCTAAAGTGTATATAGACTCAGATCAGTGTTCAGGAGTATAGTCATTCTCATCACTGTGCTGAGAACACACTAGCACCATGTATTCCAGACAAGCAACCTCACCAAGGTGATGCTCCTCCGGTCACGTGAAGACTCCCTCTGTTGTCTCTTGAACCACTAGGATGCTTGGACACCCATGACAAACACTGTCTAATGAGAGTCTTCAATCTGATTTACACTATGAATTTCGTCTGTTATTTAACTGATTGTTAATCAGAAAATTATAACCCTATTGTCACTGTTATTGGGGAAATCTTAATGGATCTAGTGTCACTGGTTTTAAAGATTCCCCATATTAACACCACACTCTGAATGTTCTAGGTATCAGTATAAATTTGTATGAATGTTCCTGGTATCAGTAGTGTATTTATACAATGTTCTGACTGTTCAGTGATACACCTATCACTTGCTAAACATAAATCTCATCAGCATGTCCTGCTCAGCAGAAGCTAGGCTCCCACAAACTAACTTGGGTATAAGCCCAATGTAGTGGCCTCTCAGCAACTTCTGTCTTCAAATTCTGAACCATCATCTTCTAAATTGTGTTCTAACTTCACTGTCGAATATCATAGCACACATACGTGGACCTGTAAATGGAACCTGTAGAATAGAGAATACTGTGGTGAGGGCAACTCAGTCCTGGCCGGAATTAGGTGAGTGTAAGGCCAATAGCAGCACTCAGATCTAGAACAGAGATCCGATCTCTGTCATACGGCCAAATAACTCATCATATGATCTGAGACATGGCAACACCAGGAAAGAATAAAGGAACGGGTAGAAAACCAGCAGATGCCCTACTGGAAGATCCTACCATTTCACATTCCTCTCCTCCCTCTCAACCATCCTTAATCTCTCTAATTATTATTCCACTACATTGTCCTCAACTCTCTGAGTAAAATAATATATCACACAAGCCAGTTGAAGCCACACAATAGAATACTAGTGCCGACGCTCCTATGATACTTTCTAGCACCGTACTTATAGAACATTCTATCACTAATCATAATACACTATATCACCACACCTATAATACATTATATCACCGCACAGTACTGTACTGTATTCCTAATCATACTCTAAGTTACCCAGGAATGCTACCTGGTCAAAAAAGCACGCTTAAGTCGATGTGTTGGCCTACGGGTTTCGGCCCAAGGGCGCATAACAGACACACCGCAACCACATCTGAAAAAACACTCCGGATGAACGAAAAAGAAGATACTCTAAGTTAGATATGATTAATAGCCTACCATATGCCTATTCCGGTTGCTAATCGAAACTAGGCAATCACAGACGGGATCTATGTCCGCCGATAAATATCAACAATTTGACACCCTAGTTTCTTTCATTGAACACAACTCGGAAGACTGCACCGATCTTTCCCACTTCAGAAATCTTGATCGACTAACTCCACTTGTTTACCGCAACGCTTTTTATATTGGGCTGGAGTGACGTCACCAAAAAGTCTAGACGCTTATCCGTCCAGAATCTGGTTTCCTCCTCCTGTTCTAGACTAACTGGAGTCAATCCGCCGTCAAATTTGCTTTCATTTGGGGAAATTCTTTGTCCCGTACATCAATAGTTCAGTCTGTCTGTGAACCACAGAATTCCCCACATCGCAGAATTCATCCCGCGTCTGTCCAGACTTTCCGTCTAGCACTTCAAAGGCTACTACCGCCTTGGCAGACGTTTGGCGTTGTTATTCGTTTCTCGAACAACCCACATCATAACGATTCGCCGACCAAGGGTAGACATTTTGACGCGACGTATCTTGTTTCTCAGTTAGAAATGCCGATCGTGTGCAGACAGTTTTAACGACGTATTTTTCTCAGTCTGTACAACATCCAAGGGTTGGTTGTTTTTGCAGACTAATGTCGGGTCTTGTTTGTCATCGATCGCAACTAACAAGTTTATTTTCCGTGACATAGGTCATGCTCATTGGTTTCTTGTAGGTCTTCCTCATAGTTTTCTTGTGGAACTTGCTCATTGCAGTCATTAATGTATGACCACAGCTCGCTTTCCTTAGTGTTCTAGATCAACTCTGCTGATATTCCTCCATGCCACTGTCTCAGTCCACCCAGAATCATCTCTCTTGGTCGACCTCTGTTCCCCTGGATCTTTTCAGTTGTCACGAAGTTTCCCAATGTTTCTCTTCTGATCACATGACAAGAATTCACAACATCTGTCTCAGAAACCAAACTCTGTTGCTTCCAAGTTCTTTCCTTTCTAATCTGTCCATTTACATTCCTAGATTCACTGACATACAGGCTATATATAGCTTTAGTTATTTCCATGACTTCCATAGCCAGGCTTCTAGTTGTCACGACGAAGTCTGTCATCACCCGGAACTTCTTCTCTTCACTCTAGCTTCTCTTCCTGTTGATGTTGACATCGAGCACAGAGCACGCACTCCGTAGCTCCGGCGATGATTCTCTGTATAGATTCAGGGCCTACCTTGTCTCCGAATATCTACGGAGCATCCATGGGAAAGGTGGAGTTCCCGTTTAGCTTCCCAACCTGAGAAACGTAAAACCACGAGAGCAAGTCGAGATCCAATCTGTTCTTGTCATTAATCATAATCATCATCACCTACCATGCTGATAAGCGTGGTCGGTCATTTTTCGCAATCTCGCACGATCTTCAGAGTTGGGGATCAGCTCTGTGTTCTTGTCTCAGCCATGCCAGTTGGCGACGCCATCCAGTATTTACTTCTCCGCTTAAAGATTCATCAATGTCATTTGTGGGTGCTTGATGTACTCAGAATGGACAAGACAAGACTCCCCTACCAAGCCCTCACGTGGACACCGCCTACCGGGGGAAGACCAAGAGAGACCCTGCGTAGAACCATCATCAGAGAGGGCTCATTCAACGGCCAAACAAACATCCAAGATCTACAACAGGTGGCAGCGAACCGCCAGACATGGAGAGCCATAACTTCTGCCCTATGCGCCGCTTTGGGCTCAAGAGGTAAAACTAACTAAGTAACTAACAATGGATTAACCCGCTCCGTGGAGACGATGTTACGGGCGCAGTTCGTAATCCGGCATACCGCGTTTGAAACACAGACGTGTTGATGTTTGTTTTATGAAATGGTATGGGTGACGGTCGTTTAGAAAGCAAAGGCAAACTACTGATCGTAAACTTGGCCAGGAATCACGAAAAGCGAAAAAATGCTGGGATTGACTGCTACGCCTGTAAAGAACATGCAACTAACTTTAACACTGGCTTAAACAATGTTTACGTTTTTGTGTGTTTATAAATGTTGCAGTTGTAATTATCGAACTGGCTGCCTCCAATTTTATTAGTGCCTTTCTTTACCTCTTCAGATATTATTAGCGACTCTTCTCTTCTCTGGTGAGACCCCAGAGAATGGGGAGAGGGAGGGGTAATTCCCCCCTGGCTGTTCAAACAAAAGAACTGTTTCACCTGAGCTTAAAAGTTGTTTGCTTGTACCATTCTGCCTTATTTCGCATGATCATAATATGTTAATCTCGCCTAGCCATACAGCACACTATAAATGGTTAATATCTGAATGACAAGAATGGAAAGATGAAAAAAAAATGAGAACAATGAAAAGAACATTAGAACAAATAAAAGAAAATGAAAATGAAAATAAAAACGTGCTACTTATCTCAGAATTCAGTTATTATGCCTCAATGTAGTCATTGTGGTGTCTTCCGCCTGTCTATATGTTATGCTTTGTGTATTTGTTTGTTGATGAAGGCTAGTCGCCGCAACGCCATATGTTTTCCGTAATTGTGTTAAAGCTGTATTTTTAAAGGTGTCATGTCCCTTCCAGGACGTTGCAGTAACACCAGTATTTTTCTGCCGTTGATGTCTTGGCAAGTTTACGTTCAGTAGTTTGCCATTGCTTTCTGAACAATCGGCTCCCATACCAACACTTTAAAACCAGCGCGACACGGTCTGCTGCCAAATCGGTCGCCATTGTGTTTCGAACACAGTTAAGCGGCATTATGACACTGCATTACTTCGTCTTATTTTATATTGTCTACAAATATGGCCAGGAACATCCCTTCCTCTTATGGCACATTATATCCCTTCCATGAATGCCAAAGTCTTCTTTTCATATGTGTCGAATAATATCTCTTCGACTATAGGCAAGTAATCTCCCTTTCACTTACAGCGTAGAATATATAACATTCTTATGTAGAATAATCTCTCTTTGACTTTTGGCAAGAAATCTCCCTTCCACTTACAGTGTAGAATATATAACATTCTTATGTAGAATAATCTCCCTTCGACTTTAGGTAAGTAATCTCCCTTCCACTTACAGCGTAGAATGTATAACATTCTTATGTAGAATAATCTCTCATCGACTTTAGGCAAGTAATCTCCCTTCCACTTACAACGTAGAATATATAACATTCTTATGTAGAATAATCTCCCTTCGAATTTAGGTAAGTAATCTCCCTTCCACTTACAGCGTAGAATGTATAACATTCTTATGTAGAATAATCTCTCATCGACTTTAGGCAAGTAATCTCCCTTCCACTTACAACGTAGAATATATAACATTCTTATGTAGAATAATCTCCCTTCGACTTTAGGCAAGTAATCTCCCTTCCACTTAAAGCACAGAATATTCCACATACTTATGTCGATTAATCTTCTTTCGACTTTAGGCAAATAATCACCCTTCCACTTATAGCAAAGAATATGCTATTCACTTGTGTCGAATAATCTCCCTTCCACTTAGTCTAAGAACGCATCTTCTATTTGCAGCAAGTAATCCCACTTCTCTAACACAATGTACACACTACCTCCTGCCGTAAAGAGCATACCTTTCACTTAGGGCACAATAGATCTCCCTTCCATGTATGGCTAAGAATACACCTTCTATTTCTTGCAAATAACCTCCCGTCCTCTTTCGACAAACTATATACCTCCCACCTATGGGCAGGAACATCAAATCCACTTGTAGCAAATAATATCCCATCCACTTGTAACAAAGTTCTTATTTCCACCTGTGGGATTATTCTTCGCTCCGCCTATGGGATTATTCTACACTCCAAGTATGGGATTATTCAAACGCTCCACATATGGCATTATTCTACGCTCCACCTATGGGATTATTCTACTCTCCACCTATGGGATTATTCTAAGTCCCATCTATGAGATTATACTACGGTCCGAATATGGGATTATTCTACTTTCCACCTATGGCAAAGAACTTCCTTTAAACATGCGTCCAAAATCCACTCATGAAACAATTTTTCCAATGACCACAGCTAACTTAATTTCCGGTTAAGCAGCCTCTGACCTGATGCCCGCCCTTGATCTAGGCGACTGAGCCTAACATGATCACTAACCAACCAACGACAGACCAGCAACAATGTCCTCAGGCTGCCAGAGACACTGGCTGGAACCAGATGAAGCAAAGTGTATTGATTACTCATTGCCAAGACACAGAGCAGCCCATTGGGGATGCTAATTTAATGATGGGCTATCGTGCTTGCAAGTGACAAGAAGGAATCTGTTGAATATGTCCTCACCTTGGCCTGGGCGACAGCATAATACATACATTGGACGTGCTTATTTAACCAGACATGCATACCTATATTATATACTCACTCACACACGCGCGCATATATACAGAGAGAGAGAGAGAGAGAGAGAGAGAGAGAGAGAGAGAGAGAGAGAGAGAGAGAGAGAGATATGAATACATACACACACACACGCAGAATTAGACATATGAAAGATATATAAGGAGATATGAATATTTGCACAAAAAGACATAAATGGTTAATAGATTTAGCAATTTACACAGGCAGACTGACTAGATATACATTATTTATCAGACTTAATACATAAACACATATACAAAATTAGACAGACAAACATAAGATATACAGATTTACACAGGCAGACATAAGATATAAACAAATATGCAGAATTACACATAGAGACATAATAGATGCATAGCTATAAAAATATACACAAATAGACAAAATCTAAAAACGTGTATACATATTTACACAGACAGACAAAATGTATATATAATATAAAGACACAATATAAGATTATAAGCTTGTGTACATATTCATACAAGCAGACATACCATATATATCATACATATATAGTTAGATATAAGGGATACAATATTTTCGGCACAGCTTATAACTAGTTCAGAAAATGCTAAGGGAAGTAAATCTAGCCTTCGTGATAATGACCACTTTACCAATCGAGTGCCCACTGGCCTGACATTGATGGTCAGCACCATATATTCAATACGTCTTCAGAAGTGAAGAAGGTTCCATTTACCAGCAAGCAGTGGAAGCGTCAGGGCGATCGGATTCAAACCTGTCTCCTCCAAATGACGACGGCGCCACTCTGCAGGAACAAATGTACTTCGACTCATGACCAACTAGACACCCCTTTACAAATGGTGTCTTCGTTGGCCAGGTCTGTCATCTACATGAACCCACAACTATGGAATATGGACGAAATTAGTATCTAACCATTGAAATAGTACCATAGGTCTCAGAATGTAATATAAAACCAGCATAGGTCGAATAACAACCACACAAACACATGGGGCCGTAATGCGAGAGAGCACGAGAGAGAGAGAGAGAGAGAGAGAGAGAGAGAGAGAGAGAGAGAGAGAGAGAAAGAGAGGAGAAGGAGAGGAAAGAAAGAGTTTGAGAGAGAGAGAGAGAGAGAGAAAGAAAGAAAGAAAGAAAGAGAGAGAGAGAAAGAAAGAAAGAGAGAGAGAGGGAAAGAAAGAAAGAGAGAGAGAGAGAGAGAGAGAGAGAGAGAGAGAGAGAGACATGAACATATACGCACCATTGTAAAGACACTAAGTGAGTGAATGTAAGTAGCCGCTCCTTTCACTCCTTGAGATGTACGGGGTATATGGTGTTAAACCCATATTTGTATTCATCAATCAACACTCGACTTTTGATATTTTCAATATTGTGACGGCCCACTTGTACTTCCCACAACTGTTCCTGGTTTCAATGTTAGACTTCAGTCAATGTATCAAATCTCCACCTGGAAAAGGAATCGAACACAAGACCTTAGGGAGCTGCAGGCAAGACTGCTAGCCTCTGCGTTATCATGCCTCCGTAATGAATGAAAAGATGAGAAGATTGTTCCGTGGCCAAGTTGTTACGCCGCCTGCTTGCTTGGCTTTCCGAAAGTCGTGGGCTCAATTCCCGGCTAAGGCATTCCGTTCATGGGTGCAATTTTCTCGGAGACTCCTGGGGGGAGCGTCGCTGGAGTTACGGAGTTTGTGCTTTGTATGACGCTTTCGGCAGGTCTCTCTGCGGAAATAGACCGAGCCATATGGGATAAACCCGGTGCAATGAAATCGATCATCGTACCCTTAACACCCTTCTTGTTTGTTTGTTTGTTTGTTTGTTTGAAATTTGGAAAGCCGAGAGGTATATAAAAAGAGCGATATCATTTTTAAGAAGAGAGAAATGCTAGAAATAAATACAGAGTGTGAAAGATGCTGGGATAAAAAGAAAATACTTGAAGATAAATAATAATACCAGGCATACAGACAATGATTGAAAGCTTAAAGAAAAGCGTAACAGAGATACCCAGTTTTGTGGAGATAAAGTGGCCGCCTATGCAAATGATAATGAGGCAGAAGAAGTGATAGAGCGAGGGAAAAGCAAAATAAAGAAATAAAAACAGCATTACAAAAGTGACGGAAGGAGTAATTAGACTGGCAACTTCAAAAGATACATATCGCCAGTAAGGATTGACTCGGGTATACATGTCATGAGGCATATGTCAAGATCCCGTTTCTCCTCTGGTCACGTGACTCGTGTACGAGATATCACACACATTCTCGTGCAAACGCACACTTACACCGACAACGGGCTGATGTTAAATTGCTCAGACATGCTGATAAGATAAGCATGTTTGGCGTGTACACCCCGCTCTATAACTAATGGATTTGTACTCATTGTTGCTTGGGTTCTGGCTGTGAGCTCCGCCACAGAGGTTTGTATTCACTCTTGACTATGTGAGTTTCGCCACAGGTTTGTTGTGCTAATAGTTGAATACGTCCTGATGGTGAGTTCCGTCACTGAGTTCTGTACTCAGTCTTGACTATGTCATGTCTGTCAGCATGTCCAAATAGATAAGAGCGCTCGTTCTTAAACATCCGGTGTGCTGATCCCGAGGTAGCGGGATTCAACCCATACACCGGACAGTTGGACCGATATGTTGACTTCTCGTCCTTGACTTGGGTGCCAAGTAGCAGGTGTGACGTAATAAGACAAATTAGAAATATCAGAGAATCCCAAAGCCAAAACGCAAAAAAAATAAATCTAAGGATATGACGTGTTAACACGGAAACGTCACGAAAGATTGTCAACAACAACAACAGACGGACTTGGGAGCTTCTTAGGAGCGGTAGCTTATGTTGTTTTGGGAACGATAGGTTGGCTAGGCGCTGGCTTTATATCGCATTTGTGGCTGAGTTAATACTGGAATGGACGAGACAATCTGTGGAGACAACATTCATATAAGCCACAAATAAACAGGCAGACGAACGCAGAAAACTCGATGTCAGATCAACGGCAGGAAGGACACTCAGAAGATAGAGAGAAGGACGCCGTGTGGACGGACAAGGACATTGTTTAGAATTCGAGTGGAGATGGCTTGGGATACATTATTCGTCTTAATTATAATTGTAATAATGTCCAGCTTGGTCAGAACAAGCACAGTATGTTATTATTTATTATTGTCGTTGCTACAAGCCTGTGCGCTGCGAAAATAAACAGCGTCGTAACTGCCAGTCTAACGGAGTAGACTTAGTTCTTCAGTTCCGTTTTGGCTTCTGAAACCTGCATTTGACGACTGTTGTTTACGAGCTGTGTTTTATTATCAAGTTGCATTGTTTGAATTATTATATACCCCGAGATGTCGTCTGGCATTGGGGACGTAAATTGCATGTACCTCAGAAGTCTTAGTGGATTCACCTGATGGCGTGGGACACTGGTAATAGAGAAAACTAATCCACACGCAAAATTCAGTCCAGTGCTACGAGACGTAGCGATATGAACTACGCTTGAGTTCAAAGCGAGCGAGCGCAAACAAACACCCAATGAATACTGGGTTTGACTGCTGCGTCCTGTAAAGGACACGCAACTGTTAAAAGAATAAATAGCTCCGGGAGAAAGCAAACGGCAACCCGAGACATTGTAGGAACGCTTGAATGAATGATCGCCACAGAAGACGAAAAACAATACAACCCGGTTGAGAGAAGCAAACAATTTGAGGAGAGCAGAGAGATGCATGACGAGTCCAGGACCAACGACCTGGGAAGCGCGAGGCACGTGGCTGGCTGACTGACAGCCTCGGCTAGGGTCGGGGCCACAGCTTTCACAGGCGCTAGAGTTGGAGAAAACGAGAGTGTCGATAGTCCAAGTCTTCGTTTGGACACAGCGGGTTTGGCTGTATTTGTCCTAGCGAAACTTGCGCTGAATGTGTACAGGATTGTTCGGCAGTGTTTCTAATACTGGATTCATACGTTTTTGAGTTGTCCTTGTGTGTTATTTTATGTTTTCGAACGTAAGGATTACACATTTCCTGGATTATACACGTTGCTTCTGTGTTTGTGGATATGTTTTCTTGTGACAACTAACGGATTTACATGTTACTCGTGGTTAAATTTCGCGCTGTTGCACACACTAAAGATTAATTCGTAACTAGCACTGACAATCTCGCGACATGCAGTGTATCACATATTTATGTAATGTTATGATTTACACCATATTTATGTTGTAATATAACAAAAGGATATTTCTGGAAGTAATGATTAGGCGGATGTGTAATAATAGATGAATGTTTGCTATGACAAGCGAAACAATTGTATGACATTGCGGTATTAATCTATTATTTGTATGCTTCTACAATTTAGTGGCTGCTTGACATTTACGAGGCAATTTTTAGGCACAGTAGCTTGTCATGGCTTTCTGAACGCCTGACGCTCATATATTTGTGAACAACGCACAGTGATCAGTTTCTAAATTGCATATGACTAAATTGCATATGACTAAATTGGAACCCCCAATCCCGTATTTTGGCGACTTATAAAACCGGGTTCTCCAATCCCCAGAGCCGTTGACGCTGACAGAAGCGGGGTAACCATGCAATACTGAATGATGTTCATTGGCGATTGATATATAACGGGGAGTATTGATGGAACTGGATGAAAAGACTGGGATCGAGGACACAGGACAATGTAGACACCGCTTATAAGATGGTGAATAAGGAGAGAGAACTAGCAAGAGATGGAGAATAGCACAGCTGGCCGTGATGAGAGCAACGTTTTGCAACGGTCATGCTGTAGGGTGTATTTTTAATGACTGTGGGTTTTTAAAAAAAAATATATTGCCGTTCCAAGTTTTGTATTCATCCTCTGTAAACTCATGCAACATAAAAGGTAAATACAAAACTTGGAACGCCAATATTTTCAAGAACCCCAGTCATTAAAAATACAGTACATGATAATGAATGGTAGAATAATGTAATATTAACTGATTCATTGCCAAACAAAAAGTAAGTTTGGGCCAAACATGGCACACAATCAAATGAACCATTTTTATTATGTAAATTTCCGTTAACTGAACTTTGAAATTACGGACTACATCGCGAAATAAAACAAATAACACGATTGCACTAGTAAGGCCATATAGCGTCCGTCTGTCCAAATGGAAGATCACATTTTGACGATGTATTATCCTTCTGCCGGTCTCTCTGGCTGTGGGGTTACAACACTTTCTCTCTGTAATCCCGTTTATCACGCAGAGTCTCATAGCGGAGCGAGAGCTGAGGCGGTTCGACCCCCACTCGTGACTTGCGGGATACTGAGCCGGCCGCTCAGAAAGCAATGGCAAACTACTGAGCGTAATCTTGCCAAGAGATCAACATAAAGCTGAAAGATGCAGGTGTTGACAGCTAAGTCCTGTAAAGGATATGCTAAAAAAAAAAAATTATCCTTCTGCACTGAATCAGTTAAGTGACAATCGAAGCGGTCAGTTGGAAGTTATCGCGGGCTTCTCTTTCAGAAGACATTGCCAAACTAAACGCTGTGGCAAACTACATGTTGCATGTTCTTGCAGGACGTTGCAAACAACCATCTCCCCAGGTTGAATTTCTAAGTATTTTAGGTTCAGAGGTTTGCCATTGCTTTCTGAAATAGAAGTCAACGTTTAAGTCCAGCTTACCATCGCAAACCCGCCACCAGAGCATAGAAATTGTATAGGAAATCAACCTAGGGTTGATCCCAGATTCCTACAAAGGACATGTAACATTTAAGTTTTAGTCTCATGACAGAGGTATGACGTGCAAGCTCTTCACATATTGTATATACAAACAATCGCATGCCCTTTGCAGGACGGCGCAATCACACCCTGCCACTAGTGGTTATTTGTGATTTCCTAGGCGATTTAACGTCCAATAGTTTGCTAGTGAACCCGCGTCTGTGGCTCAACTCCAGCATTTATTGGCTTTTGTAATTTACTAGGCAATGTTAGTTCAGTAGTTTTCCATGTTTTTTTTTTTACTGCCGACGCCTCATCTCATCTTTCTCATCAGTTCCTCTTGTACCTTGCGGTGTCGAGGAGAAGTATAAACAGCGGGAGAGTGCCCGTTTATGGGCTTCATGTATCGATATTCCCATGGACTCTGTTATTCCCTGCGTCCATCGTTTACGTGGTCGGCCTCTTCCTCTGCTTCCCTCTGGTCTGTACATCATTGCTTGTTGTGGTATACTGTTAGTTGGTAACCTACTTGCATGGCCAAACCATTTGACTTGCTGCCTTCTAATAAAATCTAGCGCCGCTATAACCCCCACTTTAGTTGTGATTCCTTCATTTCTGATCGTATCTCTTCTTGATACATTGAGTATTCTTCTCAGGAATCTCATTTCTGTTGTGATTTTTCGTTCTCTTTTTCTGTCATTGTCCAGGTTTGGCATTGGTAACATAGAGTTGGTAGGAAGATTGTGTTGTAAAGTGCTTTCTTAGTAGTTATTGATACATGTTTGTTCTTTGCTATCTGTGTCATTTGTCCAATGAGTTGATTTGCCTTATTGCACCTATTTTCGATCTCGTCTTCTTATTTGCCATTTGATGATATTATACTTCCTAGGTACTTGAAACTCTTTACTTTTTTCAAGGGATGTTCGTTTAGGTGAATTGTGGTTGTTGTTCTTCTTTAGTTATAGTCATTACCTCTGTTTTGTTTGTGCCCGGGAAGGTTAACCCGGTCAACAAATGCCCGCAGAAGTCGGATGTGTCGGCCTAACGGCGCAAGAACGCAGCTCTGCTGTAAACAGGCACAACGCAGTCACGTCCGAAAAAAAATCCGGATGAACGAAGAAGAAGAAGAAGAAGAACAAGAAGAAGTTTTGCTTGTGCTAATGTTCATGTTATGTTCCCTACACATTTCGTTTAGACTGTTCGTGTGGTCTTATAATTCAGATTCTGATATGAATACTCTTGGAACTATTTCTGTTTTGAAATCCTCTTGCTAAACAGCTTCAATAAACGAGTTTTAAGACAAATAAACAAATAATTAAAAAAATAAACAAGGAAAGCGGTTACTTCAACACATCAAGCCTCTACTTAGTAGATGTTACGTGCCAAGCATATCACGCTATTACGACAGTATCTGCTGCGGGGAGTATCATTCGCTACTCATCCTCCTTCGGTCATAATGAACAATCCTCCAGCTGCGGCACATTGTGTTGCCTTTAGCAGGACTTTGATGCGATCAGACGAAGCAGTTTGACTCAGAATCAGGCCACACAAATACAGTGAACTAGAACATACTGGAATATATTTTCACAATCAAATGAATACTCCTTCTTATAGTCAATACCGTGTGGCGTAGGTGCTGTCTTTCCACTGCCTCCTGTGTTTCTATACTATTTTATAATACAATTGTATTCAGTGCCTGGAGGTCAAACTGTAAAGCATCTTCGTTCTTGGTCTTCCCCTGCCTCTCTTCCCTCCAGCTGTCCGGCTGTAAGGACATTCTTCAGCTTTCTCCTCATAATATGGCAAGCGAATATGGACTGTCCTCTTCTGATGCGAGGAACAGGGTCTCTTTGTGAGTAAAATTGAACACTACATTACTGTATGTCAAGGAAATAAATATGTTCGTTTGCTGAGATACAAGAGCGCAAAGACACACGAGGTCGCGCTTGTGGTTTATTTAAATAACGTCACGCGATGATTTACTTAATAAGTCGTCGTTAATTATATTGACTTTCTTGAGGAAGAATGTCAACATTTCCTGGTAACGTAACTGATATAGTTTCTGTGTGGCGGGGGCTGCGTGGTCTCGAGGTATGGTGTCCGCCTCGAATGCTGGAGGTCCCGGGTTCAAGTCCCGGTGAGGACCGGGATTTATTTCACGTGGACTTCTAGTAATAAAATTTCCCCTGGTCTTTGGGTAGTGAGATCGGACGCCCGTGTGTATTGTTGCGCACGTAAACAATCCCTTGATAGTTGGAAATCGAAAAAGAGTAGCCTAACGGCGCTCCTCTGGCAAAATTTTGAGTTAAAAATCTACCCAAAGTATTTCAGGATCCTCGCCGGTGCTACGGAGTTCGTGCACTGAGCTGAGTTTCTCCAAACACAGGTCTGAGTTAGGAGGAGAACGGAGCACTTACGGGTTACACCCGTGTGCCGTGATATTGATCCATCGACTAAACTAAACTAAACTAACCTTCACTGTGAATGAAGATCTGATGGTATTTCCTTATTCCACGTTCTTCATTCCGCTTTCCTTCTTATTCCTTTGATCGCCAGGCCATAGAACGCTTTTTGTACAAGCCGTTTGTGTCGACTGCTTGGCAACGTGCAGCTTGTGGCCTCGGCTATTCAGTTTATCCATCTGGCTTTTTTTCCACTGTTAAAAGATATGGACACGTCCTTTACTGAGCTTTTCCGTCAACCCCAGCATCTGTTGGCTGTTTATGATTTACTAAGTAATTACACGTTCAGTAGTTTGCCATTGCTTTCTGAACAGCCGACTCCTTTACCACCGAAATCAACACAAAGCGGAGTGCTTCCATATAGCCAGCGGTCGATAATATGTCGAGGAATTGAAACTGCGTTTCACTTGCCCTAAAGCCTTTTAATGTTAATGCTGTGTGTGGTATGCTGTTCCATAGCAGCCTTCTTACGTGACCGAATCGTCAGACTCAGCGTCTTTCTAAGGAAACAATTGCCCATATCGTCTACGTGTAGCATTGTTATTTGTATGCACGTGAACGCGGGTGTAAGTAGAAACGGTCGAGCAAATAATAGTCTTGTGCTGTTCGAAACTGACGAGAAATGGACCAGGCTGTCATCCTTGACGACCTCAGGAAGGCGGGACTAGTAAATGACTCAAGGGATGGGTTTGATTATAAAAGATTTGACCAGTCTGCAAGAACATCAAGTCAAACGAGGTAAAGATAGACAACAGCGCCACGCGTGGTTGAGGGCTTATGCTCCAATGGTGCATATAGGGCAAACATATAAATAGTAGTAATTCTGTAGATGAACTACATCCGGGTGACATTGATGTACCCAATAGCTTCAGCCAGCGCATCTAGCCAGATGAAAATTGATCTCGTTCCAAGGTTGGCCTTTGTTCTTCTCTTTGGCTTCATCCTCCAGGCAGGCCCGCGGGGACTTGCTTACTTTGATCTGTTTTCAAAGTCTAGTAATTGTGATAAATAATTCATGCCTACCATTGTGGCCTTTTCTTATTCCCGCGGGGTCTGTATGCAGTAGACACAGACAGGGGGATGCTGAGAGAGAGAGAGAGAGAGAGAGAGAGAGAGAGAGAGAGAGACAGAGAGAGAGAGACAGAGAGAGAGAGAGAGAGAGGGGGGGGGGTAAGACAGAGGGAGAGGGATAGAGAGGGGAGACAGAGGAAAATACCGAGGTTGCAATTACACATGCGAACGTAACATGGTTTATCTGTCTGTCTGTCTGTCTGTCCGAATATCCATCCATCCAGTCAGCCAGCCATCTACCCACCCATCCATCCACCCATCCAGTCAGCCAGCCATCTACCCATATCTCTCTACTGTTCCATCTACCTATGTCATCTGTCACATCTACCTACCTACCTTCCTACCTACCCACTTACTTACATGCCTACCAACCTACCTTCATCCCAGCCTTCCTTCTTAGCAACCCACCTACCCACAACCCACCAGCCAACCTACCTGTCTACACTACAACTCACCTTCCTACCCACCCACCCACCTACCTACCTACCAACCTACCTTCATCCCAGCCTTCCTTCTTAGCAACCCACCTACCCACAACCCACCAGCCAACCTACCTATCTACACTACAACTCACCTTCTTACCCACCCACCCACCTACCTACCAACCAACTTACACGCCTACCAACCTACCTTCATCCCAGCCTTCCTTCTTAGCAACCCACCTACCCGCAACCCACCATCCAACCTACCTGTCTACACTACAACTCACCTTCCTACCCACCCACCCACCTACCTACCAACCAACTTACACGCCTACCAACCAACTTACACGCCTACCAACCTACCTTCATCCCAGCCTTCCTTCTTAGCAACCCACCTACCCACAACCCACCAGCCAACCTACCTATCTACACTACAACTCACCTTCCTACCCACCCACCTACCTACCAACCAACTTACATGCCTACCAACCTACCTTCATCCCAGCCTTCCTTCTTAGCAACCCACCTACCCGCAACCCACCATCCAACCTACCTGTCTACACTACAACTCACCTTCCTACCCACCCACCTACCTACCAACCAACTTACACGCCTACCAACCTACCTCCATCCTAACCTACCTTCTTAGCAACCCACATACCCACAACCCACCAGCCAACCTACCTATCTACACTACAACTCACCTTCCTACCCACCCATCCATCCACCCATCCAGTCAGCCAGCTATCTACCCATATCTCTCTACTGTTGTCATCAACCGATGTCACAGGCATTCCGGGATAACTTCTCTCCGTGAATCATATTTGACAAATACTCGTAAATAAATAAGTAATTGCAGAAATAAATGATACAAAACTATAATAATACTTACAAATCAGAAGAAAACATGTTCATAAGCACAAAACAATTCAGTAAGCATAAATAAACATAACTTGGTCACGATGGGCACAGCTCGCACTTTGTTCTGTCTGCACACGCCATTATCACTAAAATAAATTAACCCCTGTGATTATCTAACCGTAATTACTATTTTAGAGCCGTGGGTGAGTGTTTTAGCTTGAACAATTGTCCAAGCTCCACTTCTGACACCACTTTATCCTAACCTGTCATCAACCGATGTCACAGGCATTCCGGGATAACTTCTCTCGCACCACACAAAAAGACTTGTCAGTCGTACGAGAGGAATTGATTACACATTTTTATTGCCACTGGCTCTTTGCATCATATCAATGTACAAAATACAGTCGCTAACAAATCACACAAGAATGCACAGAATTGCCTATCACTAGTCGTTTCCTAACCCTACTGCTAATCTATCTACTCGGCTAACGAAATAAGCATCGACGCTAAGCGATGGGTTAACTACGAAGTCTGTGTCCCGTCTGATCATTCCTCCCGTGCTGTTTACACAGTACGCGGAAGGACTTGGGGCGCACTACGGCTTTTGCGTGCGGCATCATTCAGCACGCTAGAGTAGTGGCCTCTCTTGAGTTTCAGTTTAGTTCTCCGTGTCTATCACGTTGGCGTGATTATGCCGTGACCAGAGTGCTTACTCTCTGGTTGACACCTCCGTGTCCCATGAGAGAACTATCTAATAGTTCCCCTTCTTATTTATTCCCTACACCTACCCTGCCCTCATGTAGGGGCACTGGATTACCTCTATTCTACTTGAGGTAGACCACTCTTTTAGGGTGGTCTTCATTCCTATATAACTGAGTCTTTGACAACTGTTCCATCTACCTATGTCATCTGTCACATCTGGCTATCTACCTTCCTA
>JACEFZ010000897.1:397500-425000 GCA_014155875.1 Cepaea nemoralis
GATCCCCGCCAGAGCCTGGGCGAAGCCGGGCCGGGCAGCTAGTAGTTAATAAAGCAACCTTCACATGTATCAAATAAAGCAACGGTCACATATATCCGATAAAGCAACGTTCACATATATCCGATCAATATAGTTGCTGCTACTGGGTATGGTGATGGTGATGATGAGGAGAAGGGGGATGAGGAGGATTATGATGGTGATAATGATGATTGCGAGGAGGAGGAGATTTATCATGATGATAATGATGATGATGAGAAGGGAAGGATAGTGAAGGTAATGATGACGATGATGTTTAAAAAAGAAACACATTAAGCCAGTCGACGGAGACTAACATCTTCTACACAGAGAACAACATACTCAATGACAACCAATATCTCGTAACGTGAAATCGACAACAGATGTTCATTTATATTTGACGGTATAGTTGCTGATACTGGGTATGATGATGATGGGGTAGAGGAGGAGGAGGAGGAGGAGGAGGAGGGTCATAATGATAATGATGATGATGATGAAAAGGGGAGGGGGCATGATGATGATGTTTTATAAAAGAAACACACGAAGCCAGTCGGCAGAGACTAACATCTTCTACACAGAAAACAACACATCCAGTTACAACGAATATATCATAACTTGAAGCAGACCTCGTTCCCACCTGTTGCTTGTCGACGGTCATGCATTTTTTGTTGTTGCATAATTGATCCTATCAGTTTCTGCTGTTGGAGATATACCACTCAGGGCAGGCTTGTAGGGGATATGCGGGTCGCTCCGGTATGTCGCACGGCTCGCTGCGCAGCTGAAATTATTATGTTTATGTTAACACCTTATATTTTTGGAGTTGACAACCGATGTATTACTTGACATCCAGTGTGTAACCGCAAGCTGTGTATGAGATATGCAATACTGTTAAGCGAATGTCAATAAATGGACTAGCAGCAGTTGGCTATTTGGAATATGCTTTCTTTTTCTCAATATAGTCCATGCTGTGAGGCGTTATGTCTGTCAAGAGTCTTCTGTCTTTTGTACTGCTAGTTATATATATCAGCTCTGTATTGTACCTGTATGACATGCAAAGTTGTAAGCAAATATTCTAGAAAGCATGAGGGATTGCTTAGCACGGGGAACATTTTTGGATATCAAAAGAAATTATGGTTCATGGAAACAGTCTGGTGTCGACCAGCATGAAGGTGGACAAAAGACATTGCAGACATATTGGACATGAGGGTTCGTGAGGCGGGAGTAATGACAGGAGATCCATAGGCTTTTCGACATGCTCTGATGAGAGCAACGCTCTGCAAAGGTCAAGCTACATGATGATGACTGGTCGAGTGGCTAGGACGCACGGTTCTCCCTCAGGAGACCCGAGTTCAAATCCTCGGTTTGGTGTGGATTTTTTTTCTGATGGGGGAAAAAAAGAAAACCCTAACCTGCACAGTTCGCGGCGACTGCTCTAGCCAGGCGGTATTAATTCCTCAGGCTCAAGACAGCTTTGTCCTACACCGCAAGGGACTGTAGACAGTAGATGTCACTTAAATCAGACTGCTGTATGGGTCAGACTGCTGTATGGGTCTGCTTTATTGGTCAGGTTGCTGCATGGGTTAGGCTGCTGTATGGGTCAGCTTTATTGGTCAGATTTCTGTATGGGTCAGACTGCTGTATGGGTGAGGCGGCTGTATGGGTCAGACTGCTGTATGGGTCAGAATACTGTGTGGGTGAGACTGCTGTGTTGGTCAAACTGCTGTATGTGTCTGACTGCTATATAGGTCAGACTGCTGTATGGTCAGACTGCTGTATGGGTTAAACATACTGAGAGCGACTTATACTATTATTAATGGAGTCTTCGTGGCGAAGTGGATCGTCGCCTGCCTCGACCTCCGAAGGTTGTGGGTTCGATTCCGGGCTACGTCGTTCTGTTCACGAGTGCAGTTTTCTCGGAGATTCCAGGGGTTCGTCAATGGAGCAGCGCAGTTCACCGCCCTGTGGAAAGAGACATAGCCATATGGGATAATACCCGATGCAATGAAATCTATTCCCTGACCTTGTAAACTCTTTTAAAACTATTATTAATCAACTATAAACTTTCTTCGATTAATGACTGCGTAGAATAGAAGGACTAAAATTATGTGGCAAATTCACCATTGTTCAGTTCATGAAACGAAGAAAACACACCACAAGGAATCAAGACGTAATGAAAACACATTGACAATGAAAATGACGTGCATTTAAACAAAAACTGTCATTAGAATAACTAGAAGGTGCTTCAGTTGGAACCCGCAGGGCAAAAGAAAGAGAGGTAGACCTAAGCATACACGGATTGAGAACAAGAGACAGATAAATAACAGGAGATGGCATGAAAGGGACTATGGGAGACAGCAAAGAATATGAGAGCATTCTTGATGTGAGTTTGGTTGAGGGCTTAAGTTTCATTGGTAGCTGAAAGGACGAACAAGAAGGTTCTCTATCCTCCACTTTTCTTCTCCTCCTCCTCTTACTTCTACTTCCCCTTCTCATACTTCTCCTTCGTCTCTCCCACCTCTTTCACCTCCTCTACATTCGTCTTCTCATCACTCACCTCTTTCGCATGCATCTTCGTCTTCTTCTTCTTCATCTTCTTCTTCCTCTCCAGGAAAGTGCAGGATATGTGAGTTGGCGGGAATATGTGTGCATGTGGGTGTTGGAAATGTGGTTGGGGGATGTGCGCTTGGCTGAGTGTTTGGAGGTGTGTGGGTGGGTGGTGGAGGATATGTGGGTGGGTGAGTGTTGGTAGGTTATGGGATGGGTGGAGGATGTGTGCGTGTGGGTGGGTATGGATGGGTGGTTGCATGCATGTGTACCTGGGTGTGTGGGTGGGTGGGGAATGTGTGGTGGGGGATGTGTGGTAGGTGGGAGATGTGTGTGTGTGGGTAGGGAGATGATGTATGTGGGGGTGTGTTTGGGATGTGTTGGTTGGGGGATGCGTGGATGGATGGGGTCATGTATGTGCCTGTGGGTATGTGTGTGGTTGGTGGTGGATATGTGTGTGGGGGACACGCGGATGTATAGGGGATGGGTGGGTGGGGGATTTGTCTCATAACATGGTAACATGCATTGTTTATGCTTACAACATTCATTTGACAATGTTTTTTTCCTATGTGAATGCACTATGCACTGATGAACGAAAGATGAGTGATTGGGAGGGCCGAATGTAAGACGGGCCTGCGTGCCCAATTTGTTACTCTTCGAAAATAAAGTTTGTTTGTTCGTTCGTTCGTTCGTTCGTTCGTTCGTTCATTCGTTCGTTCGTTCGTTCGTTCGTTCGTTCTCCACTTCGGTCTCCAGCTCCAGATTCTATGTCGCCTCCGTCCATTCGCCTTCCAAAGTTTGCAAATTCGCATTCTTGCAAGCACAACCTTTTTCTAACTCACTATCCCTGATAACATTGTTCCACTCCATCTCACACACTTCCCTTCACCCCCACCACTCACTCACCCACCGTCTTCTTGGTCCCCGCCTCGCCTTGTCTCCCAGCTTTACTCATCAGATCCCTTCTTTGTCTCTATGCCAGGATCCATTCGTTAAACATGGCTAAATCATCTTAATCTATTAGATTTCCGGACGGTAATAACGGGTGATGTTGATATAGTTGCATTGTTATATTCCCGCGGTAAGCAAACATAGGCGCCCGCCAGAATCAATACCAGCATGAGACGCTTTGATCCTGGCGGAACTTCATCCGTCAAGAAACGCAAGTGACTCAACGAAAGAGCAAATAAACAAATAGACACTCAGACACGACTAACATGGCAAATAAATTCACAAGTATTGACTGGTTCTTAAACAAATTGCAGAACACATACTACATGTTATTAAATACAGCCCATGGAAATCTATGGCTGGATGGAGAAAAAAAAAACAAAAAACTGAGATGTGAAACTCTACTGAAGCCTGCAAGAATTGAAGACGACATTGTAATTCATCAAGGAAACACAATTGAAGAAGAAGAAGAAGAAGAAGAAGAAGAAGAAGAAGAAGAAGAAGAAGAAGAAGAAGATTGATACTCATTAGAAGGAAAGCAAAGAAGAGAAAAAGCATTAAGAAGAAGAAGAAGAAGAAGAAGAAGAAGAAGATTGATACTCATAGAAAGAAAGCAAAGAAGAGAAAACGCATGCCACGCTAAACGAAGTTTATGCAAGAGACAGGCGGTCTCCGTGGCGGAAAGGTTTCGCCGCCTGGCTCGCTCTCCGAAGGTCGTGGTTTCAATTACTTGCTAGATTGTATATATTATACATTCTGATCTTCACTTCCGTTGTAGTTATATCAACAGTTATTATTTATATAGCATTAGCGTACAAAATGGACGACAGTTAAAGGCAGCAGAAGTAAGTGCTATTCACATATAAAGGCCAACATAGTGAACACACACAAAAAAGACACGATAGTCAGTTTGAAATTACCGTGATAGACAAATTAAATTGCAGTGTGAATGTGTGTGCTTGCTTACTTGTGTTCGTTGGCTTGAGCTCCAACGCGAAGTCCTGTATGTCGGATGAAGACTGTCCAACATCAGTGTGATGTCATACAGGACCTGAGGTTTGCGTGAGTATCCGTTGTCCCATGTCTGGCTTATTGGTGTGCAGACTGGTGGTTCCTCGCCGTGCAGGCAGACACTCTCCGACTTCGGAGGAATCAGCGATCCTACTGACTTTAGCCAGGACCCCAAAGGGACCTGTTGCCCAGGACGCTCGGCGAGGACGCATCAATAGGTCTTGGCCAGTATATAACCCAGCCCTGGTGCCTTGGAAACACTTCTGCGTCCCTTGTGAATGTGTGTGTTGTATATTTAAGCTTGAAGATTTATCTTACTGCTTTAGTTTATGTTGCGTGGATTCTGCAGTATGCACCTGACGACATGCAGCGAAATATGCCAGGCAATAAATCGTGCAATCTATTGTCTGTGTCTTGGTTTTGCAAAGTCACTACGGGAATACACTGTTTTGCATCTACAATTGTGTCTGGCTGTTAAGACTGTTAAGAGTTTGCGCATGCTTCTTCGGTTGGTTTTGCGCTTCGTGTCGGTATTAAAACTCTCTCTCTCTCTCTCTCTCTCTCTCTCTCTCTCTCTCTCTCTCTCTCTCTCCCTCCCTCTCTCTCTCTCTCTCTCTCTCTCTCTCTCTCTCTCTCTCTCTCTCTCTCTCTCTTGTGCCCATCGTGGTGGAGACGTAGGGCCTGATATCCTGTCACTAAAAATCTGCTATGGGGCCTTGAGATGTGTCTCTTAAATGCATACCATTTAATGCTGTCTGTATAAAGACGATTTATTAGGGTCAGCGGCGTTCCATTATAGTATTTTGAGTGGCCTGGGAATTACCTTGTCCGTCGGTGCCTTGTCTACACAGAACAGGAGAAAGTGACTGTCGCTCAGGGTGGACCCCTTCTAGGTCTGGTATGAGCGTTGCTCGTTCAGAAAGCAGTGGCAATCTACTTAACCTGAACGTACTATTGCCTAGAAATCACAAATAGCCAAAACATGTTGGGGTTGTCTGTGACATCCTATTAAGGACATGTGTTCACACTTTCTGAACCAGAAGTCAACGTCGAATTCTAACTGACCGGTGTAGGAAACGATCTCACTGTTGACATTATTATTATTATTATTATTATTATTATTATTATTATTATTATTATTATTATTATTTTGCGCTCACTCGCTGTGAACTCAAGCGTAGTCCATACACACTACCCCTAGTAGAGCTGGACTGAATTGTGCGTGTAGATTAGCTTTCCCTATTATCAGTGTCCCTTGCCATCAGGCGAACCCACTCCGACTTTAAAGGTACTTGTAATTTACGTTCCCTAGTCAAGGATGAAGACGAGAGGACAACATTTTAGTCCAGCTGTCTGGTGTAGGGGTTGAACCTCTTACTTCGGCATCAGCACACAGTTCTTATCCATTCAGCCATTCTGACCTATTATTATTATTATTATTATTATTATTATTATTATTATTATTATTATTATTATTATTATTATTATTATGGGTCAGATTGGTCTCAGATTTTAATACGCTTAAATGTTCTGTGCGCTGACGACTGGGTTGTGGATTTCTTCTTCTGCGTTCATCCGGAGTTTTTTTCGGACGTGATTGCGTTGTGCCTGTTTACAGCAGAGCTGCGTTCTTGCGCCGTTAGGCCGACACATCCGACTTCTGCGGGCATTTGTTGATTAACCTTCCCGGGGGGTTGTGGATTTAATTCCACACCGGACAGTCGGACTTAAACTTTGGCTTTTCGATCAGAAAGCAATGGCAAACTACTTAATATAAAATTGCTTAGTAAATGAACCTGCGATATGGGGTTGACCGGACGACCTGTAAAATATCATGCAACATAATTTTATTATGATTATTATTCTAATTATTATTATTATTATTATTATTATTATTATTATTATTATTATTATTATTATTATTCAATTTGGCAGCAACTTCAACACGTACATATTTACTAAATATAAAAACGTAAACATTTCTCACAAAGCGGCAAACAGTGGGACAAACACAAGCTGACACAAATTGTGTTCACTTTAGCACTTACAGTCCTTACGGGGCCATAAGCGTTGCCATCTGACATTTACAACACCGGATATGGGTAGTTATTCTGTGTATTCTCTGAAGTGCGTTGACAAAATGACTGTGAAGTATGTGCTAAAAGTAAGGCTAACTAGGAGGTGACATCGGCGTGGATGTAATGGAGGTTCTTTGTGTGTGTGAAAATATTTCAGAATGTGTCGGGATCGCGAAGTGTGAAGTATTGTTGTTATCAGAATTTCAGTAAGTGATTAATACATTTTTTAAATGTTGCATGCCCTTTTAAGTACCCTGCAATCAACTCCATTTTGATGTGCTAGGGTAGTTTTGCCATTGCTTTCTGAACGAAAAGTCAGCGTTGAACATTTACTGATCGGTGTATGGAACGATCGCACTAATCCACCGCCAGCGCAATTGAAGCTTTAGTGTAAACGCATTAACTGATTAATTACCATGGAATGATTAATCGTCTTAAGCGGTTTCCCGTTTCTGCCATGGGTTTATATGCACTAGTTTCTTTTTCTATGCAACCGTCTTTATTTCATATATTCTACCCTTTGTTTGGTCCTAACCTACTTTTTATTTGGTCCTAACCTACTTTTATTTTTATTTGGTCCTAACCTACCTTTGTTTGGTCCTAACTTACCTTTGTTTGGTCCTAACCTACCTTTTATTTGGTCCTAACCTACCTTTATTTGGTCCTAACCTACCTTTTGTATGGTCCTAACCTACCTTTTGTTTGGTCCTATCCTACCTTTTGTTTGGTCCTAACCTACCTTTTGTTTGGTCCTAACCTACCTTTGTTTGGTCCTAACCTACCTTTTATTTGGTCCTAACCTACCTTTTGTTTGGTCCTAACCTACTTTTTGTTTGGTCCTAATCTACCTTTGTTTGGTCCTAACTTACCTTTTGGTTGGTCCTAACCTACCTTTTGTTTGGTCCTAACCTACCTTTTGTTTGGTCCTAACCTACCTTTGTTTGGTCCTAACCTACCTTTTATTTGGTCCCTAACCTACCTTTTGTTTGGTCCTAACCTACTTTTTGTTTGGTCCTAATCTACCTTTGTTTGGTCCTAACCTACCTTTTATTTGGTCCTAACCTACCTTTGTTTGGTCCTAACCTACCTTTTATTTGGTCCTAACCTACCTTTTGGTTTGTCCTAACCTACCTTTTGTTTTGTCCTAACCTACCTTTTGTTTTGTCCTAACCTACTTTTTGTTTGGTCCTAACCTACCTTTTAGTTAGCACTAAATATGTGAAACCCCGCGGCCAGGTTCATCTCTGTGTGTTTAATACCTTATTTTAAATCTCTGCATTGCTTCTGGTGTCATTATTTTAAGTTATTGATAGATCTTTACTCGTTCTCACAGCCGAGGTATTCAAAGTTCTGGATGACATTATTGCTCTGGTCGAACAATCTAGATTATTATGATTTAATGTAATGCATATTCTATGAACGAAACCCAGTTAAACAGTTTATTAATTGTAGTGGTTAATTTGATGGAAGATAAAAAGAACTACGGATAAAAGTTAAGAAGTATTTACGAAAGACTTGTTTACGTGATACAATGGACAAAACGACTTTACAAAGATGCCAGATTCTAAATGAGTTGCGTACATTAGTATTTCCTGTGTTATGAAGTTCAGCCACGACTCACCACACACATTAGCCTTGTGTGACAGTTGCAGCATGGAGAGGGCTCCAGTCGGAGCACGTGAGACAGATTATGGCTGCGACTCCGGTCGTGTGTGCGGTCGGCGGAGCAGTCGGAGCCGTAGATGTGGTCACGCTGAGAGTAACCACGGGAGACGTGGCTGCAAGTTTCTGCAGTTTGTTGGATTAGTTGTTGTCACGTCGGCTGTTTGCTGGGCTCCTGCAGCTGATGCTCTCAATCTGGGTGAGTGTTGTATGTAGTGTTTGTTGGCTTCCTGACCTTTATACATGGATGGTTTACTCTGTGTTGTTGTTGTTGTTGTTGTTGTTGTTGTTCTTCTTCTTCTTCTTCTTCTTCTTCTTCTTCTTCTTCTTCTTCTTCTTCTTCTTCTTCTTCTTCTTCTTCTCTTCCTCCCTTCTTCTTCTTCTTCTTCTTCTTCTTCTTCTTCTTCTTCTTCCTCTTCTTCTTCTTCTTCTTCTTCTTCTTCTTCTTCTTCTTCTTCTTCTTCTTCTTCTTCTTCTTCTTCCCCCCCCCCCCCCCATTTCTTCAATTTACACTTTTTCTTTGTAAAATGTATAGTCTCTCAGCTACATAAATCTGTATCTTCTACTTCTTCTTCTTCTGCGTTCATCCGGAGTTTTTTTTTTTCGGACGTGATTGCGTTGTGTCTGTTTACAGCAGACCTGCGTTCTTGCGCCGTTAGGCCGACACATCCGACTTCTGCTGGCATTTGTTAACCGGGTTAACCTTCCCTGGGTAAAGCTGTACAATTGTTCGATGTATAATCTGTCGACAATCAGCTGCTGTGTGGTGAGGCACTTAGATGGGATAAAACACAGTGCAATGAAATCTTTCCTCTTGCTTTTGAACCTCAGTTAATAATGTAAACTCTCTCTCTCTCTCTCTCTCTCTCTCTCTCTCTCTCTCTCTCTCTCCTCTCTCTCTCTCTCTCTCTCTCTCTCTCTCTCTCTCTCTCTCTCTCTGTGGGTGGATGGGTGGGTAGATTTTTCGTGAACACTCCGTTCCTTAAACCGTATGATGACTTATCTCCAGCTACGAATTTTCCAGAATGAAAACAAAGAACCAAAGGTTTATAATAGATGATGAAATTGTCAACGATAATGAAAACATTGCAGAAAATTCTTTCAACAAGCATTCATTTATTGGACAGGGTTTTACCCTATATGGCTCGGTCTCTTTCCGCTGGGCGGCCTGCTGAAGAGCGTCACACAACGCGCGAACTTCGTAGCTTCATGGACGGGTAGACAGAATGACGTAGCTGGAATCGAATCCACGACCTTCGGAGCGTGAGGCAGGCGGCTTGAGCACTTCGCCACGGAGACTCTCTATTGAAAAGTACGACAATCAACATGGACAATAATCCCTTTCAAATTAGTTTCCGAAATGTGTCTGATGAGGTCATAAGATATATTAATCTGAGGCTGGGATGGGCCTTAATTATAACTTCTCTACTGAGGTTGAACGAGGTAGAGGTAATGGAAAAAAAATGACTAAGGAGAATAGAGTGACTTCGCCATGTTAGTTGATTATGTTATGCGAAAAATTCCTTGGCTGCCTTGGAGATGTGGTTTTATAGAAGAATGCTGAAAATTAATTGGACCGCAAAAATGAGCAATCAGGACGTTTTAAGGGAAGCTGAGACACAAAGACAACTTATTACAAACATCGGAAATAGGCAGTCATCGTTTTTTTTTTTTGGGGGGGGGGGGCACGTTACGAGAAGAAAATACTGGAACATGTTGAGACAACCGGAAAGATTTGCGGAAGGAGAGATGGAGGAAGACAGCGTGAAAAGATTCTTGACAGTCTTGTGTCATGGCACGAAAGGGAGTCAACACACGAATTGATCCGTGACGTCGGAGATCGTAATATGTGGAGAGGCATAATCACCACGCCAGCCGGCAAGGCACTGGATGATGATGTGACGTAATGAGTCACAGACAGATGTTATGAGCTCTCTTGAAGATATAACTGCTTCAATGCCGGAGGATAATATATCGCCAAATATAAAATTATATTTCGACAGAAGGGTTACCATACTAGGATCATAGCGTATTTGTATTATTTCGTATATCTTCCGTAATTTCAGTGCTCCGGGGGCGTAAATTTACAATTACAATACTTGCTTATTTGATTGTGTGCCGTGTTTGGTCCAAACGAACTTTTTGTTTGGTTTTGAATCAGTTAACACATCTCACCTGGCAACATCTGGTCACTCCACCAAGCGGGACATCCGGGCATCTGTGTGAATATCGAGCTCATGAATGGAAATATGTAGATGAGGGCGCGAACATACAAGTCTTGAAAGCAACAAGCACATCACAGCTGGAGTGTGTGAATGACTGCCGCTGCAGCTTGGTGTCAACTGAGTCATCTGGGAATATTTACACGTTCGTGTGTACTGAAACATTCTACTGAATGAAGTTACTTCAGGTGTTTCAAGAGATACAGGGTGTGTTTTTAATGTCTGTGGTTTTTTTTTGAAAATATTGCCGTTCCAAGGTTTGCATTTACCTTTTATGTTGCATGAACTCCACAGAGGGTGAATACAAAACTTGGAACGGTAATATCTTCGAAAGCCGCACAGTCATTAAAATACACACTATATTGCTCCTGGTTAAAGTATATAAGACATGTATGTAGTAACTGCATGACAACTGTATACGCTTAAGGTGTATTGAGCCCCTCTGTAGCGATGAGGTTACGAATTCAATTCGTAATTCCACATACTCTGTTCGAAAAATATGCGGGAGATATGGCAGCAGACCTTCTTGCCTTGATTTTCATATAATGATATAAGTGCCGGTCGTTCAGAAAGCAATTTCAAACTGTCATTTACTGCCAATATAGTACCTTGCGGTGTATGGCAGAGGGGTCTTTGAGCCTGAGGAATTAAGGCCGCCTGGCTAGTGCAGTCGTCGCGAACTGTGCAGATTAGGATTTTCTTTTTGCCCCCGAAAGAAAAAACCCTCAGACCTTACCGAGGGATCGAACCCGGGTCTCCCGAAGGAGCGTCCGGCGTTCTAGCCACTCGGCCAGCCGCTCCTACTGAACGTAAAGTTGCCAAGAAATCACAAACGGCCAAAAACTGCTGGGATTGACTGCGGCGTCATGTAGAGACAACGTTACATGTGGCTGGGCAGCATCAAGAGATGGACTGGAAGACAACGTTACATTGTTGGTGGATAACATCAAGAGATGGACCGGAAGACGTTACATGTTGGTGGACAACATCAAGAGATGGACCGGAAGACAACGTTACATGTTGGTGGACAACATCAAGAGATGGGGTGGAAGACAACGTTACATGTTGGTGGACAACATCAAGAGATGGGGTGGAAGACAACGTTACATGTTGGCGGACAACATCAAGAGATGGACCGGAAGACAATGTTACGGACAAGTAAGACATCCTAAGCGCCCAGACAAATGTTTTTAGACGCTCTAAGTCCTCCAGACAGGCATATGCGCAGACGTCCCAAGCGCTCAAAAGTGGCATATGTACAGACCTCACAAGTGCTCCAGACAGGCCTATGTGCAGACGTCCCAAGTGCTCCAGACAGGCTTATGTGCAGACGTCCCAAGTCCTTCAGACAGGCATATGTGCAGACGTCCCAAGTTCTGAAGACAGGTATATGTGCAGACGTTCCAAGTTCTGAAGACAGGTATATGTGCAGACGTCCCAAGTTCTGAAGACAGGTATATGTGCAGACGTTCCAAGTGCTCCAGACAGGCATATGCGCAGACGTCCTAAGTCCTCCAGACAGGCACATGTGCAGACGTCCCAAGGGCTCCAGACACGCATATATACAGGCGTCCCAAGTGCTCCAGACACGCATATATACAGGCGTCACAAGTGCTCCAGACAGGCATATATACAGACGTCCCAAGTGCTCCAGACAGGCATATATACAGGCGTCCCAAGTGCTCCAGACACGCATATATACAGGCGTCACAAGTGCTCCAGACAGGCATATATACAGACGTTCCAAGTGCTCCAGACAGGCATATGTGCAGACGTCCTAAGTCCTCCAGACAGGCACATGTGCAGACGTCCCAAGTGCTCCAGACACGCATATATACAGGCGTCACAAGTGCTCCAGACAGGCATATATACAGACGTCCCAAGTGCTCCAGACAGGCATATGTGCAGACGTCCTAAGTCTCCCGACATAAACATGTGTACAGTCGCCCCAAGCGCCTAGACATACATATGTGTACAGACGCCCCAAGCGCCCCAGACTGAAACATGTTTATGGACGTTTCTATATTATATTAAACGATAGAACATCTAAGATCTGAAATCTTCTCACAATGGACCAGACCAGCTTCTAACAGTGCCCAGTACCATCTTCTCACATTGAATATAACAACTTCTCACATTGAATATAACATCTTCTCACATTGAATATAACATCTTCTAACGTTGAACCATGTAATCTTCTCACACAAAACAATATTACCCTCCCCCTACGACCATCCTCCAAACTTTAACGATTCCGTCTTCTCACTTTGAACCGACCTTTAACCCCAGCCAAACCTGCTCTACGTGACCGACTTCATACCCGTGGACAGGTTTGGTAACAATGTTTTGTTAGTCCGGATCCCTTTGTTCTGGTTGACTGCTGCCAGAACGCACCATTCCGTAGCTTGTAACAGAGATAAGCAGAAAGGAGAGGGATCTTGTCAAGCGTATAATAGCATTGTGACATCCACAAGTGTAATGTTTCATACATTCATCCATCCGTGGAAACTAACGGAACATGTTTGCATTGAAAAGTAGCCATTACCGCTTTATAGGCGTGTCTGGGAGGGTGGGTCTAATGATAGAAGGTGAATAGGGCGAACATATGTCTCTACCTGTAGTCACGTGACAGCTCAATCACTGTGATCGGTACTTCCCAAACTTTACAGACCGACACCATACCCCTAGCACCTGCTTGTGAGCTACTTCTTTTCTTCTTCTTCTTCTTCCTCCTCTTCTTCTTCTTCTTCTTCTTCTTCTTCTTCTTCTTCTTCTTCTTCTTCTTCTTCTTCTTCTTCTTCTTCTTCTACTGCGGCGGCTGCGGATGCTGGTGCTACTGCACCTCTTCCTTCTCCACTCCTCCTCCTTCTTGTTCTCCTCCTACGCCCTCTTCTCCCCCTCCTTCTTACTCCTCCTCCCTCTTCTTCTTTCTTCTCCCCCTCCTCCTCTTTCTCACTATCATCCCCCTTTTCTTTCTTCTTCCTCCTCCTCCTCCTTCTTCTTCTTCCTCCTCCTTCTTCTTCTTCTTCTTCCTCCTCCTCCTTCTTCTTCTTCCTCCTCCTCCTTCTTCTTCTTCCTCCTCCTTTTTCTTCTTCCTCCTTTTTCTACTCCTCCTTCATCTTGTTCCGCCTGCTTCTTCATCGACGTCTTCTTCTCCTTCCCTTACCTCCTCCTACATATTATAAGTTACTATTTCACCTCCTTTTGCATATGTTTCTTCTTTTTCTCATTCGTTGTCTTCTTCTTCACCCTCCTCCTCCTCCTCCTCTTCCGCCTTCAGACGTCCCCTCAAATAGAAAGAAAGCAATTTTCACGTGACACAGGTAATAATAGTGTAGTAAATACACAACAATCATCGGATAAATGTTTCTTGTAAAGAACAATAAAGCGACACGTTTAAACAACTGATGGTCAAGTTAATTCGGGGAGCTGAGGTTGGCCAATACATCGATGTATACGAACAATGTGTGGTCGGTTTTAGCTCACGAAAAGCAAGCAATGTTACTTTATGTTCAACACTGAAGTAATGCAAGTAAGCAGATCTTCTGGTCCACTAAATGCACCGATAGATAGTAGATTTCTGAAGCAGGTTAAGGAATTTAACTATCTAGCCCACCTTATACACCTTTGGTCGGTCAGTTGCGGCCAAACGTTTGCCAACCTGCGTGAAACAAGTCGTTAAAGCTACAGTACATTCACGACGAGCTGCTAGACTCCCCACGAGTTCATGGGTCTCCTCAATTACGTTTTGAACAATTATATATTGAAATTTGGTCACATCACCACATCTGTGAAAAGTTTCCCCTTAAATCACTATCAGAAGCTCTCAAACTGACGCTAGGCGCATATCCACAACATGCCTTCCGCGAGAATCCCTAAGCCAGACCCCGACGAGAGCAAATACTCGAACTATCCTGGTACACGGATCTCGGCTCCAGAACTTTGAGGCAGCGTACATGTGGATTTACCACCCTTGAGACACTCTACCCCAGAAAGTAGCTCGATATGTGGGAACTTGAGAGGCTCTGTACTGGCCAATGAAAACGCATACTCCTTGAACTTCTCCAGGCTCTGGACAAAAGTGGTGACGAACAATTTGTCTATGATAAACAGTTACGCCCAGGGCAACAATCAATTCTAGGTTACTCAACTCTAGAAGATAAAGATCCGGTCCTATCCTATGATGTTTTCTTTGACGGTCAGAAAGTGTTTGGGCTGGACGATGATAACTTTCATGCCGTGCTCAAATATAAAGATCTGGCAATGATTATGTTTTACGATCCACTCGACCCCCAAACTGACGCACCCTAAGCCAATATAAAAAAAAAAAAGGGCAAGACATCAAGACAGCGATCAATTTGTAGCAGTGGACTGCCAGTGATATACCGATCTATGTAAGAGCCTGGTTTTAATAAAAAATCCCGCCAATGTTCGGAATCCACTCTTTTGGGAAAGTCCTGGGCACCATCCGAGAGACGAGCATGTTCGATGACAAGTCCTTGATACAACATCTGGACATTCTGAATGAAACTTTGGTTACAACTTCCAAGCGAACCTCCAATGCACCCAAGTTGCCGTTTACAGAATCTACATTCACTGTGGCTAGAATATGTGGCTTAAAAAACACAAGGCTAATTCATAAATCCCACCTCCTCTATTGACATACGGCAGAAGTGTTGTGGCTTGTACTGGTTGGCAGTGTGTATTATGGTCACATGTCGTACTGCAGAGCTCAACGTATATAGTTTAGAGTACTGATTACCAGATTACTGTTGTTGTCACTGCTTCGTTTGGTGACGAGAGATAGGTGTCCATGGTGTGGTGACTTTCTCTGTGTACTTACAATTTGTTAGATTTTTTATTACATTGGTTTTGTTTCCTGTATACGTGTATATACAGTGTTCGCCAGGAATGAGGTGCTGGAATCTCTTGCCCCCGGGTAGTTTGGGCCCGTTAGCTAATAAAGCGGCCAATCTAGGAGATGGAAAACTCCGATTATAAACCCCTAAGTTTAAGGTGGACCGACGTGCCGAGGACTGAATGGCCACGGGTGAGTTGGTCGTGAACGTGGAACGTCTGGTATGCGGGCGGGGCGGCGCCAGGCGTATGGACTCCTGAGGGACATCCCCTGCCCCTTCCCTAGTAAGGCTAGGGTGACCGTTCATTTTTCCTGCAATATCAAAAAATTGCTTATGGAGTTAATTAAACACGGGAATCGTCGCCGGAGCTACGGAGCACGTGCTCTGCGCTTGACACATCATTCGGCGGCTAGCGAAGAGACAGTGAGGAGGAGAAGGCGAGGAAATGGTGTGAGAAGAAGGCATAGAAATAGGAGGGCAGGCGCCAGGAGAACAAGACGAAAAGTGGAGAGACTAGGTTTCAACCATGTAAGAGTGGGATACTGGAACTGTCGTAGTGCCAGGCAGAGAGGTCCTGTATTGGAGAGGCTAATATATGATTTTGATGTCCTCATGCTCCAGGAGTTAAATACAGACAAATACCATTGCCCTGGGTACGTCAGTTATATAAACCCCACTGGGCAGAAGAGACATGGGCAAGGTCTGCTGGTGAAGAAAGGAGTGAAGCATGTGGTACTTGACTTGAGCCAGTGGAATCACAGTGCAAGAGAGGTCCAGGGTATACAAATGGAGATTGGCGGCCCAAGTTATAACATCATAAATGTATATGCCACAGTGGACTGTTTTGTCAGAAAGGAACAATGGGACTGGCTTAAGGAATTAGAGGACTTACCAGACGATAGGCTACTCATATGTGAAGACTTCAATGCGAGGAACAGAGATTGGGACTAGTAGTGGAGAAAACCGACAAGGAATTGCACTTGCGGATGCCATGGTGGACGCCGATGTGGTCTGCATAAATAATAGTAGGCCGACTAGAATGGCAATGAGGCCTGGCGATGCAGATACTGCTATTGATTTGGCACTTGTCTCCCAGTCATCAGTCCTTGATGTAAAGTGGACTGTTTTGAATGACCATGGGAGTGATCACATGCCATGCTCAGTCCTGATCTCTAAGTCCAGGAAAGTTAAGGCTGGGAGAGCGCGCAAGACCTTCCGGTATGAGTGGACCGAAAGCCTTCTTGGACGCCTCAGACATGGGGCATGCAACAGGACTGTTAAAACTCCTTTTTTGCAGCCCCCATGGTGGACCCCAGAAGTAGACAATGCGTGGAAAGCAAAGAGAGCTGCAGTGAAGCAGCTAAGGAAATTGCGACAGACACCCCGAAGCTCACGAGAGGAAGTGGACAGAGCGGAAAATGACAAGAAAGACAAGGTGGAGGCTTTCAAGCGATGTGCTGCAGAGGCCAAGAAAGTAAAATGGGAATGTTTTATGAAGGAGATTGGAGGTGATAAAACACTGCATAAATTCTGGAAACTGTACAGACAAATGCAAAGAAAAGATCGGCCGATGACAGTGGGAACAATTTATAAAGAGGATGGGGTACGCGTGACAACAGACAAGGAGAAAGGGGAGGCGTTTCTCCAGAGATTTTTAGAGCAGACCAATCATAATGATACGGATACCAGGGATGCAGTTAGAGTGGAATTATCTGGCACAATAGAGAATATGCCTATGAAGACATCATACGGGTTGAAGATGTTAAACATATTTTGCAAAAGGCAAAAGACACGGCACCAGGGCCTGATGGTGTCAGGTATGGCCACATGAAGGCTTTGAGCGATGTAGACCTGAAGGAGATGGCCGGCTGCTTTAATCAGAGCATTAGGACAGCATCAGTACCGCAGGATTGGTTGCATAGCTATCTCATCCCTCTCCCAAAACCATTCAAGGATCATTCAAAGCTTAGCGGCTTTAGGATCATCACCCTTCAAAATACATTCGGAAAGGTTTTAGAGAAGATAGTCGCTGTTAAGCTGCAGGATTTATTTGGAAAGGGGGAAGCTTCTTCCAAGAGGCCTGGGGAGCTACAGGCCAGGAAAAGATACCTGGTCAAATGCAGCCACCTTTGCCTTTGACGTTTATGAGGGGTTCCAGAGTAGACAGGAAACGATGGCGGCAGCGCTTGATCTCGAGGATGCGTACAATAGAGTTCGCTATGATATTTTGATGACCTGCACTTATGGAGAAGGGGGTCAATCCCTGGTTGGTGAACTGGATAGCAGCCGTCCTGCATTCTCGTCAGGTTGCTCTCCGTCTGGGCGCATGGACCTCAGAGCCACATATTTTAACCCCGGGACTGCCACAGGGATCTGCAATCTCACCGGTGCTCTTTAATGTGTATACGAGCAAGATTGCATACCTAGAAGCACCAGGGGTTGGAAGGATTCTAACATTTGCAGATGATATTCTTGCATACAGGCAGGGGAGAAATAGGGATCAAACAGCCCAGGAGCTACAGGTGACAGTAGACAAAGTGATTGACTGGTGCACTGAAATGAGTGCTGTCATCAACCCGGAAAAGGCGGCTGTGTTGTGGTGCTCTCTGGACAACAGGATTGTGAGAGATGATGCCCCAAGCCTCACGATAGATGGCAGAAGCGTCAACAGAGAGAACAAACTGAAGTATCTGGGAATCACATTTGACAGGAGTCTGTCCTTCAAGGACCATGTGGAGACGGTTGTGACAAGATCTCAAAAGGGACTCAATGCAATTAAAACTATGGCTGCAATGGACACAGAGCAGAGAATGCTCTTCACACTATACCAGCACTTGATCCTCTCAGTGATTGATTATGGACTAGGACTGCTCACTGTATCAAAGAGTCAGCTGGTGAAATTAGAGCGCATACAGAATGAAGCTATGCGGGTCATTCTGGGATGCACCAGAGACACTCCAGTAGTGTGTATGCATTACATCCTTGGTCTGCCTACTGTTGCTGGTAGGCACAAGGTGATGCAAGGCGAAGGCATACCTCAGAGTAGCTGCAGACACAGATCACCCGTTGCATGAGGCGCTGGACGTAGTTAAGGGTCAGAGACTGATAAGAGGGAAATCATGGATGGCTCAGGCGGAGGATACGATCAGACAGGTGTGCCCCTTGGAGAACATCAGGCGAGGAGAGGAGTGGGTCAGAGTGCCAGCCGAGCAGTCAGACTTGTGCAGGGTTATAATCACATTGAGCCGGGAGTGCAGGGAGTGGCCAGCAGGGGCCACGGAAGTGGAAATTCAGCAAATAATTCAGGATAATTCTCGCCCGGGTGATGTGATTATCTACACGGATGGGTCGGTGTTGAGAGGTAGGAGAAGTGCCTGGGGGTTCTTGGCAAAGACTAATGGTCGGCGTTTGGTGCAGGAGAGCCTGGCGTATGATGATACTACATCTAGCTTAAGAATGGAGGTGGAGGCGGTCAGTGCAGCTTTCCGCTGGATAGAGAACACGATACATACACACATTGTGATTGTTACTGACTCAGAAAGCATGCTGAGGAGGGTGAGAACAGGCAGGCTTCGTGCAGAGTGGCTTGCTTCGCTTCGGAGGTCACGTGTAGCAAGCATCACCTGGATCTTTTCTCCTGGGCATGCCGGTGTGCTGGGGAATGAACAGGCGGACAGATTGGCTGGCTCGGCAAAACTTGGTGGAGTATTGATGTATGACAAAACAGATGTGGTTGCGGCCTTGTGGGAGCACGTGTACACCTCGGAGGAGCAAATGGATCACCATGGTCTGGTAAGAATGAGACAGCGAGGTGTGACAAGTTGATCTGGCCGATGCTCGACGCTCAGAGGAAAGGCGAGACGGACATATAATCAGATTGCTGCTGGAACTATTAGTGTTGGAACTCTTCGCTGGCTGCTGAGGATGGGGACGGAGCGCTTATGGGAATGTCCCGAATGCTGTGATGTCGGTTCCTAAATCAATCAATCAATCAATCACTATCTAGGATGTATGGTCACAGAAGATGGTAGAATAGATAGAGAAATCGAAATTAGGTGTCAAAAATCAAGTGCGCTTATATATCAACTATTACCCTTGCTGAAACTTCCAAATATACCTATAGCCGCAAAGCGACAGATATTAAATAGCATATTCACATCAACCCTATCCTACCAATGTCAAACTTTGGACATTATCCAAATCACACATACGTAAACTTAACACCTGCAAGATGAGATGCTTGAGAACAGCTGTCACTTTAACCATCCACGACCGAGTAAGAAATGATGTTGTCAGAAAGGCATTGGGATCACCACCACACCTTGCTACGAAATACATTGACAAGCAGAAGATCGCATGATTCGGCCATCTCTTTAGAATGCAACACCATCAACTACCAGCTCTGTCGCTACATTAAAGAAGATATAACATGAAAGTCATGGGTCGCTGGGAAGACAATTGATTGACGACATCAAAGACATTGTACCATCAAACGGAATGAAGTTTTCCAGTGCCACCCATCCGGCGCTGGAACGTCATTTAATCCTTGCCCACTCCGCTTGACGGCAAAAGTGGAAGATGATAATGATATTACTTTATGTTAACAAAGACATTCTTCAACACAAATATATGACACATTTTGCCAAGAAGCAAATGAAGTTATTGATATAGTCCACGGCCTGTCCCCCTATCTACAAATATGACATACTTGGATTAATTAAACTAACACGAGCTGGTGTCAGGGGAGGTAATCTGTTCAACGTGTCGCTATCATCAAGGTTGCTCCCTCCTGATTGATGAATGCCTGTATTTTTATCTCCAAACTTGTGACATCTGTTCTGATTTATTGACTGGTAGGTTGCTTAATTTTACAATTAGTTTTTGTTTTTGTTGATTACTATGGGTCTGTCAGTTGGATTAACCTTGTGCCACAATACTGAAGTTCAGAAGATCTCGTTAGAATGCAACACTATCAACTACCTGCACTGGCGATACATCAAAGAAGTTCTGATACCAGGAGGCCCGAGAAGAAAATGGATTGATGACATCACAGACATCGGACGCTGGAACGTCAACTATTCCTCCCGACGACGCTTGACGTCAAAAGTGGTAGTCGGTGATGCTGGTGACTAAATGTCTGTAACAGCTTTACTTATATGTACGAGATTAGAACAAGGGTTGCTGTGGCACAGGTAGCCTCTTGCAAGATAAAAACCATTTACATGTTGCGTGTCCTTTGCAGGACGTAGCGGTCAAGTCCATGTTGAATTTCTAGGTAATTGGACGTTCAGTAGGCTTCTGAACGAAGGACTCAACGTCGAAGTTCAAACTAGTGCATGTGTATGGGATGAATCGCCTATTTCGCCAGTCATCGGACCGGAATTTTAAGAGCAAGCGCTATCTTCCTTTCGAGAACGTTGACGTGTATGAAGACAAAAAAAACACGACTGGCACCTGGCCGTCTTGACAGGCGATGGTTTGTATCATGGAGTTTTAACTCGCCATAGCACGCAGCCAGGGCTGAATTTAGAGACCATGTGTTGCCCATGAGACATGATCCCTCTCTCAGCCTGCGTAGTTTACTCCAGCGCCAAGATAACACCAATACTTCTGGGAAAACGACAATGCTGCAGAAGCAGCCGGGTTAGCAAAGAAGTTCTCTAACTGTATGCCTGTCGAAGCTTCAATCCTAGACCAGTTTCCGATCAAGAATTTGGGCATGATCTGCCCTGCCATGACATTTAGTCTTTAGGATGCATTTCCTCGTACCAGGATAAGGCGTGTACCCTCCCAGTTGCGCTCCTCCGCCGAAGCTGTTGGCACAATGTGTAGTGTCTGGTTTGGTGTCCCCCAGAACTCGGCGCTAACAGATAGCAGGGTAGTACTGTCTACTCTTATACGGAAGCTAAGTCATATAGTAATTATCTGTCTAAAAACATACTGACCAATAAGAGGGCAATGAATGAATCACCAAAAAAAAACCCAACGAGAAGTAGATTGTGAGCTTTACTAAAACACGACTACAAGAGACAAATTGGACGGTGCGGCCAAAGCCTTCGTCAGCACAGAACAAACAAATACAAACCGACACAAACCTACATGAAACACACTATGACAATATTAAAGTAACTTATCTGAATCCCTTGCTTGGAAAGACTGGCTCTGGCTTTGGCCGCAACATCCAATTTGTCTCTTGTAGTCGTGTTTCAGTAAAGCTCACAATCTACTTCTCGTTTTTTGGGTGGTTCAATAGAAAACTGTTATGTGCAATGAGGGAAAAAAATGTTGAAGTACAGTATAGAACCTATACTGGTATATTCTTGTAGAGCATGGACGCCAGTATAAATTTGGTTTCCGAGGAAAATATAAAGAATGCAGTGTACAGGCAGAAAAACAATTGCGACAATCCTCCGAGAAACAAATAAAGAACATAAATTGATTAGAGAAATTAGACGCAGACAGTCAAAAGTTTTGGGCACGCTTTGGTAAAGTAGAAAACTTAGTGACAGCAGGGAAAATGTATGGGAAAACAGAACGGGGGAGGCATTGAGATAAATACTTGGATGAGTTGGCCAAATAGCATAGTCGGGGCAAGGCCACAGACCTGATCCAACACACATGTGATCGTGTGAGATGGCGAGACATGAACGCCCTCGTCTGTCGCCATGGAACGTGATGCTGATGATGATGATGATGATGATGACGGCGGCGACGACGACGACGACGATGATGATGATGATGATGATGATGATGATGATGATGATGATGATGATGATGATGATACGCATGTGGGAGAACTGCACACCTCTTCATGAATACTGCATAACGAAATGTTTGCTGTTTGATCGGAAGTATTCAAAGTGACACAAACATAACATGCTTTCAGTTGAATGAACTTGCTTTCTGATGTCTGGTTGTGTCGTGAAACCGATGAAGAGGTTAAGAAATTCCTCATAACGTTGGTAGCATTTAGTGCATTTATTTTCACTGAATAAGCTAACATTTCTCCTAAACAAATAAATGCATTATTGTGTTAATTATTTGTCAACGTTCTTCTGCCTTCCATTTCTCAAGTGGCATCAGCTCAGTTATTTTCTAATTATCTTCTCTTTGGTTATTTTTTGTTTGTTGTTTACATGTATTTTTTCTCGAATTTCTTCTTCTCCAAACTCTTACTGGGTAAAGATTCCAGCTTTTTTGTTGTGTCAAATATTTATGTTGCTTTCTTGAGCCTGGTGTCATACTTTTCTGTTTCTGTCTCCTTTGGGCGCAATTCGCAATCTCGCATATCGCTTTCAAAACACAGCTCTGGTCTATTTCGCAGCACACCGCCCTGCGCTGGCTTTCATACATTGGTGTTAGTGCTGGTCGTTCAAAAAGCTATGGCAAACTACTGAGCGTAAACTTGCCATTAAATCACAAAAGTGGTTGGTGTGACCAGAATCATACAACATATACATATGGCCGCAAAACGACATATATTAAATAACACATTCACATCAACCCTATGCTACCAATGTCAAACTGGGACATTATTCAAATCACACATACGTAAAATTAACACCTGCAAGATGAGATGCTTGAGAACAGCTGCCAGTTTAACCCTCCGCGACCGAGAAAGAAATGATGTTGTCAGAAAGACATTGGGTTCACCACCACACCTTGTAACAAATACAAGCAGAAAATCGAATGATTCGGCCATCTCGTTAGAATGCAACACCATCAACTACCAACTCTGTCGCTATATTAAAGGAGATATGATAAGAAAGTCAGCGGTCGCTGGGAAGACAATTGATTGACGACATCGAAGACATTGTACACTCAAACGGAATTACAACATAGAAATTATATTCTATTGTTAAAAACCATGTTCATTGCAACACAGATTACATAATAAGTGTCCTGGTCTTCTCAAAGGGATCATCCAAACTCAGTACCACAACTCCGTAGCACCAGCTGGGTTCCATATTTGTCAATAGCTGGATGATACATGCTAAAAGTTATTCTTAGTTTAAAAACACACACACACATACACACACACACACACACACACATATATAAAATAATGTCACATTTACACGCCTTAATGGGTATAAGATACATGGTGCTGGTACATGGAGCTGTTTGTCTCTTTCTTATCGTTGCATGCAATGTTCTAGTATCATTAGAGTCTCTCAAACAATCGTTATTAGTTACTCTGGTAGTCCAAGGTATCCACAACATTCGTCTCAGGAACCACATCTCTGTTACTTCGAAGTTCTTCACAATTTGCTCATTTACGTTCCAGGATTAAATGCACAGCAGTTTGTAAAAAATCAATACCGCCCACACCAAGTCTAATCGAGTCAAAGGCGAAGGCCATACATCTAAGCCGTCCCATTCCCTAAACCAGCACACAACCAACGTCCGAAGTGCTAAACCAGCCCTACAGCCATCTGATCAGGAAGCAATTCCTTCTCTAGCGGGATTTAAATCCTGGGCCACAAGCTTGACATGCCAGTATCCGATCCACAATGCCAGCTGGACTCATTCTTATGAAAGTGCCAATTGAACAAGGCGTTCTTTTTGTGTTTTACACAGGGCTTGATGGTTTTTCTGCTAGCGGCTTCTGTTGACTTTGCGGACATGGGCGGGGGGAGGTGGGAGAAAGCAAATGAATCACCCTAGCCATCGTCGGGGAAGCTTGGCGATGAATTCAAGAAAGAGAAAAACTGGAGACGGTTGATTAATGCACAAGCTAATTATACGGGAGAGGAGGATGTTAGGGGCTGTGGTAAACGTCTAATTTCTCTTGTAAATCGATGTCTACGATCACATGTTTACAACACAACACTCGCATACATACAATGTCCCATACCAAGTCATGCACTCGTCAAAACACAATCATACAATGTCCCATACACAGGTCATATTATGTCCCACACACAGTGACATTATATCCCACACAGTCTACACACACACACACACACACACACACACACACACACGTCTACCATGTTTGGTCCAAATATACTTTCTGTTCTACACTGAATCAGTTAAGCTGGCATTTAACGTCGACTTCTCGTTCGGAAAGCAATGGCAAACTACTGAACATCCATTTGCTGAGAAAATCAACCTGATGTTGAGCGCAACATCTCGCAAAGGACATGCAACATAAACAAAAATGCAATCTGACGCTTCCCCACCTCTCAACAACAACCCTCACACCGACCCCCACATTGACCCCACACCCCACCGATCTCTAATTTACTGCACATCCTCCCTGGCGATGCGACCCACACAAAGGGTGTTATCTTTCCTCACGGTCCGGGTTCTTTCTCATTAATTTCAAGGTCCTCTTCTCTCCTCTCTTTGTCTATTCTCCGCACTCAAGCAAGAATTCTATCATCTCTTTCTTTCAACGTCCCTCAATACATCCAGCCCTGGTTCATTTTCTCTCTAGCATCTCCTGTCAAAGTCGTCCGCAAGCAATTGTTTTTCTTGTCCCGCCCATCTCTTTCTTCCTTGCTGGCTCTCTCTCTCTCTCTCTCTCTCTCTCTCTCTTTTTTTTTTTTTTAGACGGGCCAGCGTGCCCAATTCCTAACCCGTTGAAAATAAAGTTCTGTCTGTCTGTCTGTCTGTCTGTCTGTCTAATATCTGTCTGTCTGTCTATCTATCTATCTCGCTTTCTTTATGTCACACTCTCTCTTACTTTCTCGCTCGTCATTGTCTTTCTCTTTTCTCTCGCTTTCTCTCCGTATCTCTCTCTCTCTCTCTCTCTCTCTCTCTCTCTCTCTCTCTCTCTCTCTCTCTCTCTCTCTCTCTCTCTGTCACACACTTCCTCTTCTTTGTCCTGTCATTCTCACTCACCTCTCTTTCGTTCTCTTTTTTTCCCTACATCCCTCCCTACCTATCTTACTTATCTTAGTCTTCCTCCCCAGTATACGCCACACAAACCGTCTGTAGCCTGGCCTACACCCCCCCCCCCCCCACCCACCCCAAACATTTCCTTTGCTACAGTCCATTCTACTATCGATTTGTCTCAAACACTTAGCCATCGATTCCTTAGCACATTGTTCAATTTCTGTATTCTCAACCTAATTAACATAGATATACCTGCGTCTGTGGCGAATGGGTGGAGAATACGATTTGCATTCCCGCATATCCCATTCGAAACCAGCTGCAGGCGATTTGGAAGTAGACTGCTTGTGTTGATTTTTAACAATGATATGAATTTTGGTCGTTCAGAAAGCAATGGGAAGATACTGAAGGTAGATCTGATTAGTAAATGACAAATAGCCAAAGAATGCAGTAAGATAAGGCTTGTACTCTCCCAAATGCGCTCCTTCGCTTGAAGTCATTTGTACAATGTGGGATGTCGGGTTTGGTAATGCCGACCAACATTCGACGCTAACAGAAAACAGGAAGTACCGTCTACTGTCATACGGTAGCTCAAGCATATCTGACTAAGACCTGACTGAGCCTACTAGTAAACAATGAAATACCCAAACAAACATACACCAACAGAACAACTTTCACTCCAGTTCAACTCTCAGCCTTACCGGCAACACCTGGGACTCGCCGGCCCTCGTCTGTGTAAGCTGTAACTTAACGGCGCTGTCAGGTCAATGTAACTGACAGGTCGGAAAACAATAACTGTTGTTTGCACAGGTGTAGGGTGCTATCGCCTGTCGGGGCCTTGTCTAAACAGAAGTTGATCTGGACCTGTGTTCTCCCCCTGTCTTGGGTAATTTCATTCTTTGTGTATGACATCAACATCATCATTATCATCATCATCATCATCATCATCATCATCATCATCATCAACATCATCGTCGTATTAAGTTAGTTGCATATCCTTTACAGGACCTCGCAGTCAACCCCAATATTTTTATGCTGTTTGCGATTTCTTGTCAGATTTACGCAAAGTAGTTTGCCATTGCTTTCTGAACGACATTTGTATGGAAACCAACTCAGAGCAATCTGCTTCCAAATCGCCGGCAGCTGTGTTTCGAACGCGATATACGAGAGTACGAATTGCGTTGCTAACACTTTTGCCACAGTGCCGGCTCTGGACAAGAAGTCAACATTTAAGTCCCTACCCCGTCATCAACAAACTGGAAATTTAAGAAAAACAGTTTTGTTGTTGCCGAGTACCTTGCTAACCTTTACTTATTTCCGTTGCTTTTAAGAGAGTCAATCAACAATTGTTAGTTAGTTATTCACGGTTCCACGGTCGCCCCATTATGCTCCGATCTTGTGCCAGTGAATATCATACAAAATGCTCCCCACTGCCCCGTGTGAAAAGTGGAACAGACAAGAGTCTCGACAAACCAACAGCCCGCACAGGTATACTATGCATAATGTCGCTGCCAGAATGCCAACACAAAAATCCGCCAAGAAGAATACAGTTCATTGTTGATCGTAGCGGCAGTCACTAGAAAACCAGCAGCCACACATTACTGCATAAGGCAACCCAGATAGTTCAGCGCCGGCCGGCCGCCATTTTTCAGAACATACAGTTCACGCTACAAACAACCACGCAAATCAACCATTATGAATTGATGTATATGCCATCAGAATTTGTTGTATGCGGCAACGTGACCCAGAGTTCTGCGGTTCGTTGTTAAAATATGCACGAGCGTGACACGGGTTATCCGAGGGCTGCAGGGAAGGGTGCGACTATGTAGCCAACAGGTGTGACAGCCCAGCCCGGTGTCCGTCATTGCCGGGAGAGGCGCCCTTTGATGTGAGGTTATCAAAGGAGGGCTGATCAAAGCGGCAAATGTAAATTAAGTTTGGTCAAATCCCGCACACATCGTCTCCGTGATGTCTTTGTGCATAATTACCACCCTTTACACAATCTGGTGTATGGTTCTTTGGAATTTGAGTGCTGTGCAAACAGAGAGAGAGAGAGAGAGAGAGAGAGAGAGAGAGAGAGAGAGAGAGAGAGAGAGAGAGAGAGAGAGAGAGAGAGAGAGAGAGAGAGAATAGCAAGGAAACTTATGCTTAGAGAAAAGACAGGAAAAAAAACTAGAATTTATAGCCATATCAAGAGACTAAGATAGTGTTGTGATTTGGTAAGACATCTCAGAGTAGGTCACTACATTTTGGTGAAGTGACTAATTCTCTTCCTCGCCATATTTATTTCCAAGAGAAAATATATTGTATGCGTGTCT
>JACEFZ010000897.1:430000-456530 GCA_014155875.1 Cepaea nemoralis
CTGGTCCTAATCCCAGAGCTTAAATGGTGTTTAATATTCTAAGTTGGCGGATTAAATTGCGTAGGCTAGTTCCAAGCAGAAACACTTGCTTGTCCATGGCGTCAGTCTGGCATGTTTCGCGGGGGGGGGGGGACTGAAAAATTGAACAAATGGTCTGTGGGGTTTGCATAGAAAAGTGAAATGAGTGTTTATATGGGTGTCATCTTGAGTGTTTGCGTTATTGTGTTTAGTGAAATTTTGTGGTTTTAATGTGTTTAGGCGAGTTGATGGAGAGGCAGGTCCTTTTGAGTTGGAGATGGGATGGGACTTTAGAGAATTGTAAATCAGGTGTGGACTGACATAGGAATTTATTTTATATGTAACACCATTAAAGTACTTGTGGTACGAATGACGTGAAACGGTATACCGTACAATACACTATAGGATTTTTTTTTTTTTTTTTGCATATCCTTTACAGGACATCGCTGTCAACAGCAGCATCTTTCAGCTGTCTGTTGATTTCTTGGCAAGATTACGCTCAGTAGTTTGCCATTGCTTTCTGAGCGGCCGGCTCAGTATCCCGCAAGTCAACAGCGGGGGTCGAACCGCTCCCAGTTCTCTCCTGCTACGAGACTCCGCGTGATAAACGGGATTACGGACAAAGTGGTGTAACTCCTCGGCCAGAGAGACCGGCACACTATAGGATAGGGGAGCTATATAGCCCATTCACATTTGGTTGCCTCAGTATACAAATCCATATCTTAGTAACCAATTGAGGGAAAATGATGAGATTTAGCATATAACCTTATCATTATGTCCACCCAACAAAAAAATTTTTGTTCTGGAGATTGTTGTTTGTATGCGGTATATGACTTACGGGTCACAGATGAAGTGCATATTGTAAAATGTATTACATCTTCACCCAGAAACATCAGCGCTCAATAGTTAATTTTCTCGTGGTTCACGAGAATGACCTTAAAGCCAGAACATCAATCAATTAAAAGGGATGTGCAGACGTGTTGTCAATAATATGGGTGCTTTCATAAAATGTGATTATTTTATAAATCTTACCATTTATCGCTAACAGTTGAATGTGTGAATATTGTTGAATGGGATTGAATGTGGAAATTTTGTACACTTCAAAGCATCGCTATGAAGTTATACACATATTTTTGTCAAGAAGCTGATCGCAGGAAACTGTTTCATACTATTACAAATACCGAGAAAAGAATGGAATGAAACCACCACGCAGTAAATAAACAGTAGGTATAAAGGCAATTGTAGACAGCTTTGACAAGGATGTCATAAGGCAAGCTATTATAAAAATTCTGGATGCCAAAGAAACATTGATTGTAAGAAAACTTAGGGCTTGGTTGAGAAAGACCAATGACATAGAGCTATCCAACACAACTTTGTGCAAAATTATAAGGACATTAGGATTCACTTTTAGAAGTACAAGAGAGGTAGAAATATCATTTGCAAGCATTTAGGAGTCATGAGAAGCAGACACCTCAATCGAAATAAGGGAAATACGCAAAGACAATTATGACATAGTTTATTTGGATGAAACCTGGATCAGCGCGCACCACACAAGTGAACAGGAATGGCAATCAGTGGATGGAAAGATAAAGCGATATGTGCCCAGTAGTAAAGGACAGGGTGTGGTCATAGCCCTTGCTGGTAGTACTTATAAGGCTTACTACAGATTGCTGGACTCGCATCCAAGCATACAGACAATAGGGATTATCATTATGAGATGAATGGTAATGTATCAGAGAATGGTTCGAGAATACAGTGCTACCATACCTAGATAGACCGTCTTCTCTAATTATGGACAATACATCATATCACAATGTTGCTGCCCAAGAAGACAAAATACCTACGGCATCGAGCACAAAGGAAGCAATAAAGATATGGCTCTGAAGAGAAACCATACAATTTCCAGAAACGTATTTCAAGCTAGAATTGTTGTTCCTTGTAAAACAGGGCTAAAATTCAATAAATATCAAATCTGCATGGCCATATGTGCTTGAGACTTACGCCGTACCAATCTCATTAAAACTCTATAGAACTTGTGTGGGCTAAAATTAAAGGACAGGTGGCAGCAAACAATACTACATTCAAATTGTCTGACGTCAGGACACAATTCAGTCCGCGCTATTAAATATTGATAAAAGTTACTGGAAAATAATGTGAGGACTATTTGTTGAAAGAGGAAGATGAATATTGGAGAAAGGATGGATTGAATTTTAAGCAACCGAGAACAGTCATCAACCTATTGGAATCGTCAGACACAGATTAAGGTCTGGGTAGATATCGCAGACATTAATCCACATGCACACCTACTGAGATATTTTGCTCCAACTATTCAGAAGGATTGCTGGCCTTAAACATTACAGCATAAGCACAAACAATACAATTTGTCAATACAACAGTTTGTATAGCACAGTGATTAATTTTCAGTTCCGCGAGCCCTCAACGGTGACAAACAACTGGTATTGAAACACACACACACACACACACACACACACACACACACACACACACACACTAAACGCATTGAATACCAACAGAAGAGTAACATTGCGGTGGAAACTGACATATTGTGGCATAAGAAGAAACGTGAGAGCAAACACGTTGTCAAATGAGGGGACAACACACGAACATACAAATCAATCTATAAACTTCAATGAAAAGAGGACCAACATCTTGGCCGTTAAGAAGGAAGCTCACTACAGAGACATTCACAGCTATATTCGTGGTGCAAAACAGGTAACCATGTTCCGTCTCAGTAGAGTAGTCATTGCACTCATTCTCATACAAATCTGGATACGCCTTGTGTCGTCAACCGAACTGGCGGGCATTACTGTAAACAAGTTTGTTAGCGTGAATTCACTAGATTTTCACCAACACATCAAAGAAATATCGCCGCTTTCCATGATGTAAGGTGCCTTTGGACCTATCAAAGATATATTCCTTGGGTGGGGGAAAATATAAGGCGGCAGGAAAAATTTCATAACGATGCAACATACGATTTTCACAAAGAATTGATCGTGAATGAATGAGGGCACTCATTTCTGAATGGACTATAGTATTATTCGTTCTGTGCAATGGTGTCTATGAAACACCGCTGAAGTCAGAATTAAGCAAAGGGATGTCCATTCCAATTTTTATGTTTATACGCTTTAAGACCCTTTTATGTTTTCAATTTTAGATTTCCGTTTTGGAGCAAGTATTGAATAAAGGATGCGATTATATAAATGGTATGCTATAATTCGCTACTATAGACAGAATGACACGACTATGTAATCTCTGTTTTCACTAAATATGAAATAATAACTAAGCGGTTGTGGGTGGAGGTTGTAGACTGGCTGTGTAGTTTAAGAGATGGCAATGAGATGTCGTGGATTGAAAGCATCTATTGTTATCACGCATAAGTGTGTTGTTTCTTGTGACATCTGCGCCCCATCTACTCCAGAAAACTCAAGTTTCTTCCGGCGATTCTGATGCTTAGAAAACGTAACATCTTCACTTAGAAATCTCATTAGTGAGCGAACCAGGGAGACACGCATTTGATTGACAGGTGATTACCCGGTTTTCTTGGATCGCTGGCGATGTGGAGCGTTTGGTTATCGTCGGAATAGATGACAACGTCAGTCACCCTCAGGGGAGATAATAGCTTGACATCGTCATTCATTTTTGTGAAGGTATTAGAGTGAATGCCCAGGCAAGACGAGTGGGTGGCTGAGGGGTCAAAGTGCTTCGCCTCACATATCCGCTGAACGTGTGCTCAGTCCGCGGGAAGCCTCGCGGTGTTTAACATATTGCAGTGCGAAACAAACAGTAAGTTTGGACACAACAAACATGGAGGGCTAGAACATGTGAAAGTAGAGGTGTGTCACAGTTATGACTTAATAGCTGTTAATATGGTTGCAGACATTTTGTATTATAACGCAATGACAACATTTCTGTGAAATATGAGCTCATGACTATTAAGACCAGTGTGTGAACATCCTACGGCACTTAATCAGTTAAAATATATCTGCCATCAACACCAGCACATAAGGGTTGCCGTTTTATGGACAGACCAGGAACAGAAATAGTTTACGCCTCCGAACAGGACACAGTCGATTGCGCAACCATTCATTCATTCAGTAGCATGTCCTTTGCAGAACCTCGCTGCCATAACAATCTTCCGGAACACCTCTCGATCATAAGCAAGATGTCCCGCGTCCGATACACCCAGCTGGAGATCATCCGCCGCATCCTGCACCCATCTTCTCTTCGGCCTTCCACTTCCTCGCTTCCCAGAGCATATACCCTCCATTATTGTTCTCCCCAACTTTCGTGACTTTTCAAGTGACCAAAATATTTCATTTTCTTTGTTTCATCGTCTTTAATAGCCAACCTTCTTCAATATCCACCTCTTGAAGTATGGATGCATTTGTTCTTTTCTTTACCCAAGATATTCTTAGAACTCGTTGCGCAACTTATGTAAACAAAATGTAAGATTGTAAAACCAGTCATGTGAGCTTGTAGATTGGTGCCATCCCCTCCCCCCCCCCCCCCCCACACACCACACACACAACAATACACTCACACAAAAGTCTTTTCTGATATTTCATGCCGTGCGACGTTCGTGATCATGTCTGCCCACAGCCTCCTGTCTCTTGTGTTGCCGATCATGTCTGATGCCGAGTTCCTCCTTGCCATGCTGTCAGACTGTCCACCATCTTCTCTCTTGGACTCCTTCTGCTTTTTCTTCCCCCAGTTCCCCGTTGTGCAGACATATTTCAGCTTGCCTTTCTCATGACCATGCTCAAAGAATGTGGACTATCTTCTTCTGGTACAAGTGACCAGTTTACATTTGTGTGTGTGTGTGTGTGTGTGTGTCTGTGTGTGTGTGTGTGTGTGTGTGTGAGTGTGTGTCTGTGTGTGAGTGTGTGTGTGTGTGTGTGTGTGTGTTTTGGCTATCTCATCTGTTTTGATTCAAACGTAGTCTGTACACGTACTATTACCAGTAGCTGATACTGACTGGAGTGCGCTAGACTAATTTTGGCGTGTGGATTAGCTTTCCCTATTACCCGTTCCTTCGCCATCATGCGAATCACTCGACTTCTGAGTAATTTACATCCCACAGTCAGGGACGAGAAGTCACATTTTATTCCGCTGACCAGTATATGCGTTGAACACCCGATAATTGCGGCATCATCACACCAGCAGTGTAAGAGCTGAGTGCACTTATATATTCGGCCACTCTACCTCTTCTTCGTGAGTAACCTCTCTTCAAGATTTTCTCAGCTTCTTCTATATACATCCACGCGTTCTCAGCCACTCTCTATAAAACCCACCACCGGACCCATCCACATAATTTTTCATTTGTCTGCTAATTGTCCACGATTCACCTCCATACATCAGGATTGGGTCAATATAGCTCTTAACATCTCTATAGGTTCCTCACCTGTATTAACGCAGGTATTGTAGAGAAGATATTCATCGTGTCATGTTCATATGGCGTTGCCAATTTGTGTACACACACCAACGATGATAGTAGTCATTAAACATTACTCTAAGAATGACGAATTGTGTTCTGCAGTATGCAAACTGCGCGAGGTGCTTTGTAATATGTCAGGCAATAAATTGTGTAAACTATTGTATTTATCTACATGATTCAAAATCACACACGTTTTGAATATAAATTTATGATGTAATGTAGACGGAACTATCTGCCTTTCTGTTAGCGCCAATTATGCATGGAGCTCACCAAACCTGATAACCCACATGGTGCACAACGGTTCGGAAGAGGAGTGTCAACTGGGAGTGTACAAGCCTGATCCAGTGTGAGAAATGCACCTCAGAGTAACATGTCGTGGCAGGGGCAGGCCAAGGTCTAATTTGACAACTGTCTAGGATCGAAGCTTCAACAAGTGGACAGTAAAGCATGCTTTAACTAATCCGGCAGCTTTCTGCAGCTTGTCTTGTTCCAGATTGTAAAACGGCGTCACCCTTTCCCCTGGAGTAAGCTAGGCGGCCGAGAGAGGGCTCATGCTGCATGGTCAAACATATTATTTCTATTATTCGAGCAGGCCTTTTTGCTAGGGATAGGTTTACTCCATCCCTGGTCCTGGGTTTGTAGTTATGGTGTCTTTTTTGAGTTCAGTGTAGAGTCCTCTCTCTTTCTCTCTCTCTCTCTCGTCGCATCTCTTCTCTCTCTCTCTCATCTCTCTGCTCTCTCTCTATATATATATAATATATATCTATATATAATATATTATAATATATATAATATATATATATATATATATATATATATACGTGTTGTCTGTGTCTGTGTGTGTCTGTGTGCAGTATATGAGCATGCATTTTGTGTTGAGCCATCACAAAGCTCTTCCAGTGCTATCCCCTGGTAATTGAAGGACTGAAAAAAGCACCTGGAATGCCTGTAAAAATGGAATCGGCACTCCGACCTACTCTCCAGTCACGTTGTTTAAACGATACGTGTGGCCTGCCAGGTCTCGTAGTGGGTGTGAAGTAGAGGTATCACGTGAACTTTGCTTAATGTGTCTTCTGCCGGCCAGCAGATATTCAGAATGGATTCCTGGAGGCGTGTATGTAAGACGAGCCTGGGAATTCAGCTGCAGTCATGAGAACGTCTCTCTTTTGCCCAGTTTGGCTGCTGATGCTAGCTAAAACAGCTTTGTTACTTACCCGCTTCATGACGTCGCAATCAAGACCAGCATTTACTGGCATTCGAAGGAGTTACGAATGCAATACCAATACGCTACTGCGTTCGAAACACAGCTGCTGGTGATTTTGGAAGCAGACCCCTGCGTTGGTTTTTTATTCATGGTATGGGTTTTCCGTTTCGTTCAGAAAGCAAACTATCTGCAACGCAAACGTGCCAATAAATTGTTAATCAGTCAGCATGCTGCGGTTGACTTGTGACGTCCTGTAAATGGATATGCAACTAAGGTATTTAATCAGGAACAAAGTAACACAAGACCCTAGTATAGCGATATACAGTCCCTATCTGTCCTGAATAGCTGTCAATATTTGACGATATATATCCTTCGCACAGAATCACTTACATGACTCTCTCTCGTCTATAACAATAGAAGCAATGTTTGTCTCTGTAGATTTTGTACTTATATAGGTTCTGCCGTCACTAGCCTCTTCCAGTCAATCGTGTTACTATGCTCTAGCTGTCCTAGAGTCCCACATTCGTCAAAAAAACCCACACATCTCTAGTGCTTTCAGCTCTTTCTCACTCTAGTCTGAGTGACGGTCAAAAGTAATAGCCTCATGATTTATATTTTTCTATATAATTCTTCCAGAATAAATTAAAGTTACAAATAATATTCACGTCGAAACATGTCCTATAAACATGACTGTTCCCATAAACCTGTCGGCCTACGTCAGCGTGATAGATGTACAAAGGCTAAGACTGTATAGTACGATGTAGACGGCGAGTACGTTTGTGCTCCTGTCACTGCACAATCTCCATATATAAGCATACTTTTGTGAATGTCACCAGTTCTTTTCTGTTCCGCAACCATAAATTCTTTGTAAACTCTCTGTGTATGACGCAGAAATAGTTCCCACCCGCCACTCTATAACTGACTCCTTAGCTGTTGTAATGTGTCCACTATGTGTGATATTTCATACACCACAGACATATTCAGATTTGAGAAGTATGCGATATATTTCACGCTGCCTATATCTATTATTCACCGAATAATAGGAAAATAAATGATGTATCAACTCTGCAGTATACACCTGATGAGATGCAACGGAATAAGCCAGACAATAAAATCGTGCAAAATGTGTTTGTGTCTTCTGTGTTCAAATATTACATTGATGCCCGATGCTCTCTTAAGCGTGTGTTTGAAGCCTCGATTTCACGTATTCATATAATATTGTGTGATATGGTTTTGTATTCCCCTGTCTAGATCCCCGACACACCGAATCGAACGTTCGACTCTGCCGCGGATCGGTTTGGAAGCAGACCTGCTTTGCGTTGATTCGATGATATGAGACGTGGCCTTCAGAAAGCAATGGCAACTAGATTGTTGCATGTAAATGACGTCGAATCTATCCCAGCATTGTTGGCTCTGTGTGATTTACTAGACACTGTTGACATTGAATAGTGTGCCATTGCTTCTGTAGGACCAGGCTCATACCGTCTACATCATACGCAAGGCTGTAGCTTCCAAACTCGTCTACAACTGATTTCGAACCCTCGTCTCGGTATGTCGGGGAATTGTGAGACGAGTTCACAGCCGTAAATCCACAGCGCGGTAATGGCGAACTACCAATCACAGCAAATTGCAAACAGCAGAAATGCTGGGTTTGATTGCAACGCCTGCAAACGAGCAAGAAATAGCTGTATCTACTTCCACCCCTATAATTCCATGTATCACATTTCCAGATTGAATAATAGACCAACAGAAGTCATGGACGATATAGAAACAGATTGCGCCTAAATGTGCAATTAGAGTAAATAACGTTATAGTTGGGGAAGTGCAGCAAGTCAGATATCTAGGCACATGGATACATCAGTCACTCGGAAGATGTATCACTGAGATAAAGAACAGAATAGACACTGCAAAAACTGCATTCGTGTCAATGAGAACGTTGTGCAATAAGTCGTTTGTCCTTGAAGTTAGAAAAAGAGACTCTTGCATGGTACATAGATACAGGCTAAGATCCGGCTGCGAACTCTGGACAATAGTAAACTGGCGAAAACATCCCTGGAGCCTTGGAGATGTGTGGTGTTTAGAAGAATGGTGGAAATTAATTGGGCAGCCGAAATGAGCTATCTGGACATTTGAGGAATGAGTCGCAAGACATCTTATCACAGACATCAGAAAGAGGCAGTCGTCGCTTCTTTTGCCACGTTATGAGAAAATGAAACTGGAACATGTCGTGACCACCGGAAAGATTTACAGAACAGAGAAGTAAAGGATGACAGCGGACGAAGATCTGACAGACTTGTGCTCTGGCACGAAGAGCCGACACATACGAATTGCTCCTGCCGTCGAGATCTACAATTATGTGGCGAGGCATGATCGCCAACGTCCCACCGGCGAAGGCACTGCTATGATGATGATGATGATGATTTTCCATGCCGGCAACATGGTGGTAATCTGTTACTACACATGCTTTAACCGACAGCTCCTGAAGCTCTTACTGTCAAGCGTCTTCTTCCAACTGTCTGCACTTTTCCTGGTCATTTATCTCGAGTGGACACATTCCAGACCCAGGTGTCGCAGGGTGGTTTTATCACACCTGGGTTGTGCGGATTACCGGGGCAGTACATGTACGGCTTGCTAGTGGTGTAGACGTTTTTCATTGTCTCGGTGAGTAATTAGTTAGAGGGCGGGATATTTCTCTTTCTTGTCTTCAGTGGCGTGGGACATCTGTTAAACTTCTTCGTCTTCTTCTTCTTCTTCTTCTTCTTCTTCTTCTCTTCGTCTTCTTCTTCTTCTTCTTCTTCTTCTTCTTCTTCTCTTCTAATTATGACTGCACAAGGAGTCATATTTGCTACAGCGTTAGGCGCCACTTCCTCTCTGCGCGCCCATCTGATATAACAGCAATTCAAACCCCTAAGAGCATTTTAGCCAATAAATAGTTTCATATTTGGAACTGAGAAGCTAAATGTATGAACTGCATGAAAAGCTTTAGAGCTACACTGAATCAATCCACAAAACAAAAGAGTAGCATTGGTCAATGTCCTCAACACCGCAGTCTCCATTAGCGAAAGGTTGTGGGTATTGGACGGGTTAATGGGTACCTTTCCTTTGATGTGATCGAGCCGATGAACTTCACACCGGGCGGCGGCGATGAACTCGAGATAAGATTTTATCTCCCGCAGAGATATTTATGTCCTCCTCGCACTCAGTGTTTGTAAAAACTATCCCGCTTTAGTTGTGAGTTGACATACCATCTGTGACTTCCAATGAGGTAGTGGAGTTATCTCACATACACATTCCTACTAAATTTCCTCGTTCAGAGTTCTGTCGATATCTAGTCTGTAGTCGCTTTGTATCTCTCTCTTCTGCCATTTGTTAGCCGGCTTCGTGTGCGGATGGCGATTGCGGACGCGATTCGTAATGCCGCTTCACCGCGTTCGAACACACAGAGGTCGACCGATTTGGCAGCAGATCGCGTCTCGCTGGTTTTAACTTGTTGTATGGGAGCCGGTCGTTCAGAAAGCAATGGCAAACGACTGAACGTAGAGTTGCCAAGACATCAACCAACAGAAGTCAATGCTGGTGTTGACTGCACGTCCTGTAAAGGGTATTGTCAACTGTAAAAATAAATGCTTTGTTATTGATCGTTGACGAAGGATACTATATCGTCAGATGTGACTCCCATTTGGCGTTGCAGGACGATATATCGCCATACTCGGTCACTGTATTATTTCGTCTTCTTCTCTTCTTCTTCTCTTCTTCTTCTTCTTCTTCTTTCGTTCGCTGGAATATATCTATAATTGCAATGTGTATCTTGCTACGAATTTAACTGTCATTTTTAGTTCACCACAGCGATCCATAGAGTTAGCTTCCAATTTTAAACTTCTCCAATTGTTATCTTCATTCAAAATAACGTGTTGTTATGTGTTTCGTTCGTAGTATCAAACACTGTAAAACTGTCTGGGACTTACTTTCTTCTCTGCGACATACCCCAATCAGTCTGTGTCTGCTTTCTTCTCCGCCTAATGCCTCACTCATTATGTGTCTGAATTTATTCTCTACTTCATACTCAATCAGTCTGTGTCTTAATTTCTCTCTCACTCATACCTCAATCAGTCCGTGTCTACTTGCCTCTCTCCGCGAAAGTCCTCAATCAGTTGATATCGTGGCAAGACAGAGAAAGTGTTTAAGTATAGATGAGTAGTGACCGATCCTTAGCGAGGCTGTGAGAAGACAACGAGTCAAGCGACAGAGAATCGGGTGCTGAGGTAGTCGAGAGACTGGATGAGTGTTATCAAGTAGACAGGTGTGTAGTGCAGATATCAGGCTGACAGGTGAGTGGCCTTCTCCATGAAATACGCTCTGCTGGATAGATTATCACCATCTTGTCACACTGACACTGTTACTACGGTGCTGTTTCTCGCTGTTTTCCACTTGCTGCAGACGCGCTCCTGTGAAGTCTTTGTTGGGAAGCCATATCTCCCTCTCTACCACTTGTTTCTCTCTCTCTCTTTCTCTCTCTCTCTCTCTCGTCATCTCTCTCTCTCTCTCTCTCTCTCTCTCTGTCGGTCGGGCTCTGGCACCTCCTCCAGTCTCTCTATCGTCTCTCTATCTATCTATCTCTCTTCTCTCTCTCTGTCGTCGGTCTGCCCCACCCCAACTCCCAGTCCTCTCTCATCCTCTTGTTTTCCCTGTCTCAATCTCTGTGTCTTGTCTTGTCATTCTGGCTGATTCGTGTTGCTGCAGAACCGATTTTGAAAATGGGTGAGACATATCTCCTTCTTACTACTTTGTCTTTCTCTCTTTCTCTTGTATCACCTGTCCAATCTCCTCTCTCTCTCTCCTCTCGCTCTCTCTCTCTCTTTCTCTCTCGCTCTCTCTCTTTCTCTCTCTCTCTCGCTCTCTCTCTCTCTCTCTCTCTGGCATCTCTGTGTGCAGTTTTGGACACATACTTCACTACAACTCGTTTCTTTGTCTGTCTGTGTCTGTCTGTGTCCTGTCTGTGTCTGTCTGTCTGTCTGTCTGTCTGTCTCTCTCCTCTCTCTCTCAATCTCTCATCGCATCTCTCTCTCTCTCTCTCGTCATCTCTCTCTCTATCTATATATATATCTATATATATATACTATCTATATATATATATATAGATATATATATATGTGTGTGTGTGTGTGTGTCGTGTTCACTCTCTCTCTTTTCTTTCTATATATCTCTCCGCTCGCTTTCTCATCCTCTCGCTTCGTCTCTCTGTCTTGCTGTTCCTGTGGCGCTACTACATGACTTTCTTTCGGGTTCAGGTTCTCCTGCTCCTTCAGGGTTCCGGTCGACATATCGCTTCTCTCTCGTCTCTCTCTCTCGGTCTCTCTCTCTCTCTGTCTCTCTTCTGCTCTTCTTTTCCCTTTTTCTTTCACGGGTATTTTTTTTTTTTTTTTTGCTATGTCTTATTCCTGTCTCTCTTCCTTTTTATGTATCTATCCACTTTCTCTCTCTCCATCTACCTCTGTCTTGTTGTTCCTCTCCTCCCCCCTCCGTCTTTTTCCTCAACATTCTCTTTGGCAACAGGCTGCACACCTGGTTTATTTCAATGCTGATAACTGTAGTGAAACAATGACCTCCATGGAGGTATTTCATTTCCTCTGATCGTCTCGCGCACCACAACGATATCCCAGTCCTGATGTTCTCAGGTACCATATTGACTGATGCAGGCGATCACAGTCTCAGCACATTCTGTTGGCTGATGCACTCGTCAGATGCATGTTGACGTGTTGTCTGACTTTGTACTACTAAACTACCCTGTTGTGTCTATACCTTCTTCTTCTCCTCACGCTCTACTATACTTTTCTCCTCCTCACTCCACTTCTTCCGCCTCCTCCACTCCTTGCTTCTTCTCTTCTTCTCTTCTTCTTCTTCTTCTTCTTCGCTGCACAATGGGTTGGATCATATATAGGATTATCACATATGTGAGGCCTAACTCCACCGAGCTAGGGGTGACCACTCTTTTCCTCTGTTGCGGACGACGAACGCAGGCATCCAACCTGTATGACACACACCTCAGGCATTATCAGATCAGCTATCTATAACCACACTAACTCGCCCGCACATATATCATTAGACCAGCCTGTATTTCTGATTCTGTCCAAATATTGTGTTAGGACGGAAGTACGAAAAATATACAGACATGTTTTGTAACCTGAGACAGAAGGGACACTGTAATCTAACCCTCCATCAACCATGCTTCCTCCACACACACACACACACACACACGCGCATACCACACCATCACCGTTCGACTACTACACAACATGAAGTTAACAGAGACACACACACACACTCTCCCTCTTTCTCTCTCTCTCTCATCTCTCTCTCTCTCTCTCTCTCTCTCGTCGCACACGACACCAGTCTGGGACTCTCTCTTTCTCTCTCTCTCTCTCTCTCTCTCTCTCTCATCTCTCACACACACACACACGCATACCTCAGACAAGTCCACACATGGCTACCTGTTGACCCAGGAGGTACACGTGACTGCATCAATCAAGCCAGTCCACCCTGTCCTGGCACACAACAATTTGCATGCAATTAGACCGGAACTCTGGGTGTCTCTCTGAGGAGACACGGAGGCCTCTGAAGCCTCATGATTCTCCTGTTTAGTTATGCAGTTCCGGTCATTCCCTGGGAGTACATTTTCAGACCGGATTAGAGTGGAAGCACGCGCTCTCTCGGACTTAACGCCTGTCTAACTCTAATGAGGTAACCCCTCGCGTTGATTTGGATCGATTTTGCGAAGTAAGATTAGAAACCAGTTCAAGAAAGCCTTAAACTGCGTCCAGACATGCTCTGAAGAAGTAATGATGTAAGAGATGTATTGACCATATTACGATAACGTAAAGTAGATATCGAACGAACAAATACGAACACACTTTATTTTCTGAAGGTTAAGAATTGGGCACGATGCCCGTCTGACATGCTGCCTTTCTTCTCTATTTCCCCTCATACGTTATTTCATTGTACATCACTTATGAAGCTAATCTTAGACAACAACAGAACAATAAGCATTAAAAACGCTTGGAAAATAATCAATAATATATGACTCACTAAGGCATTTTAACGAGGCCATTATAAATACCTAAGGAAGTGTAACGCACCATGCACATGGGAATGTTTATTATACTAGTTGTCGTTGAGATGTTTTTATTATTATTATTTTAGAGGGTGGGGGATTGTAGCCTGTAATGAGGTAGTGTTCAAAACAGGTTGCGACTGTATGTATAATGATTGGTGATGTCTTTGATTTATTGTGGCAGATTTTTTCACTACTGAGCGGCAGAGTACGCTAAGCTTGTTTTGTATGCCTAACTTAGGTTTAGGGACGTGAATGATGTTTATTCGTGTCGCTTTGTATACGTAAAAGTTGTAAAAGTGTTTGTAAAAGTATAGCCACTGTTACAGTAAAGTATATCCACTGTTACAGTACAGTATATACACTGTTACAATACAGTATAACTCACTGTTACAGTAAATTATATCTCTCTTTCCACAAATCTTTCAGATCGTCACAATATGTTTTAGTTTTTTATCTTTTCATAACGTGGCCAAAAAATTATGACTGCTGATGCCGAGGTAAGCGGTTCAGTAGTAGCCCACACCGGACAGCTGGACTAAAATGTTGACCTGTCGTCCTTGACTTCGTGACGTTAATTAAAATACCTCTGAAGTCGGAGTGGGTTCGCCCGATGGCGAACCCACTCTTAATAGGGAAAGCTAACCCACACGCAAATTCAGTCCATCTCTACTATAAATAGTGTGTATGGGACTACGCTTGAGTTCAAAGCGAGTGAGCGCAAACAAAATTATGACTGCCTCTCTCTGTTGGTTTAAGACAAGTCGTCTTTGTATCTAAAAATCTCTCATAATCTCATATCTGTCCTTACCTTTACTTCCCCCTGACAGGCTTGGTCATGAAATGGTGTTACCCAGGGCACCAATCCCAATATGTCTCATTATCGGACTGGAGAACTGTGCTCGTTAGCTTTTGTTATGGCGTTTAGTGGTCCCTAATTGTCCCAGCCAAACAAGGCCCATCGAGGACTCGTCAAACGCGACCCGCCCGGAGCTGGCTCGGTGTCATGTGACCTAGCCCCTGGTTAGACATGCATGCTCACAAAGAACTGGGCCCCTCAAATTGCCGGCAAGTGCTGAACTTCACTCCAAACCAAACGGACCATTTCGAGGGCGTCTGGGGGGTATCATCTGAGTGGGCGGCAAACGCCTCTAGAATTACAATCACGTGATGCTACTCTCCAAACCTGCACCCTTTTTGGCAAGCAGAGAAATGGAAAGAGGGACAATAACCTGGCATGTTTGCAAGGGAGAATGACAAACAGTTCCAGCTAGAAAATTTATTAAAGACTGCAGAACATTTCTATCTTTATGTCTTCCGACTAAAAATAACCACGGTTGTTGGCTTTGTTCTTTCTTCATCCAAGAAAGTTAATGAAAGAGGACAGCATGCGACAAATGCAATTTCCCCTGCCTGGAAATAAGAGACATTATTTAGTTAGAAGCCAAAACAAGAATTTGAGAAAGGAACACACGAAAAAGTTCGTGATGTGGTTGACGATTTCATTTCTATGTTTTCTTGTGCCATTACATGCTGTCCTGTAATTCTATGTTTTCTGTTTCCATTTTATGTTGCTTTGTTTGCCATTCCTAAAACTAATTGCTTTGTGTAATCACTAATGGAATCCGATTTTTCCAACGGATTTTCTTTGTTTGCTGAAAGTAGTGACCTTACGGGATAGAAATGGGCAGTGGGCAGCGTGGCTGAGTGGTTTGACGTTTGCCTATCTGTCCGGCTGTCATGGGTTCGCATTCGTAAAGATGCGGAATTTTTAAAACTTCTTTATTTGAAATTGAGTCCTGACATTTGCTTGTATTGGTGTGAATAAATCAACCAGATGCCGCCTCCACAATGAAGGTTAGCTGCAATTGATCTTCACCACTCTCTGTCCCTCGCCCTGGTTATACACACTGACAGACAACATTTGGGCCCGTTCCTGAGGGGAATACTCTTACCCAGCTGCGCGGGAATGTTAACTCTTACAGGACGTCAGGGATCCCCAATGCTGGGCGCAGTTTAAGATTTTGTACACGGTTTAAAATTTAAGGACCAACAATGTTTAAGGGCCTGGAATGTTAGCACTGTATATGAGCAGGAGGGAAACAACCCAGGTGATATTTCAGTAACATAAATTTGCGATGCATGTGGTATGGTTGTTGTTGTTGTTCCGTTACCTATGTCCCGTTCATCCTCAGAAGGGTAGTTACAATTAGGGCCCATCCCAGCCTCAAATTAATAATCCTATGACCGAATCAACCAATTTTCGCATTAAAAGACGCTTAAAAGTAGTCAGGGTCGACTTCATTGCACCGGGTGTTTATCCCATATGACTGTCTCTTTCCGCAGCACGGAAAGCGTCGCACAAAGCACGAACTCCGTAGCTCTAGCGACGACCTTCAGTAGTCTCCGGGGAAAAAATGCACTCGTGAACTAAAGGATGCGGCCCGGAATCGAACCTATAATCTTCGGAGCTTGAGTCAGACGGCTTGACCACTTTGTCGCGGAGACTCCCGGTCAATTTTCGGATATTACTGAAAGGAATTCTCGTCCCGGGGGAAGGGGTTTATACTGATTAAATGCCATGGGAGGATAAATCGGCTTATTCAAAATTTTCGTAACTGCCATGGGCTTATAAATAAAACTACGGTTAACATATCAATACAGTAGTTTTCCATTTGCAGCCCTCTTTAATGTCATATATAATACCTATCTGCTTTCATATTAACAATTTTAAGACTTCCTATTTTTGGACATCCATTCTTGTTTGGTCCTGACCTACATTTTGTTCGGCACTGAATCTGTTAAGGCATATGGTTCTGGATCCATATTTTATAGACCATTTGGCACTGAAGAGCTGGAGATTGTTGACTATTTTACATATCTAGGATCGGAGGTCAACAATAAATTACCCATAGATCAGGAAATCAAGGTCAGGATTGGTAAGGCCAACTTATTCACACCAAGAGAAAACGTTGAAACAAGCTTAATACGCAGTACCTGCGAAGAATACTAGATATTAAGTGGCAAGATAAAATAAACAAGATACCAAAATATTGGAAAAGATCGGATGGTGTGACGATTTGTTCCACGCCCAGTCTTCGTAGACTTAGATGGATAGGAGACATTAGGAGGGTGGGTGATGGTAGAATAACAAAGTGTATCTTTATAGGTGACTTACTGGTTGGTAGAAGATCTCGGGGTAGGCCTCTACTACGGTACAAAGATTTGTGTAAACGGGACACGATTGATAAAGGCATTGATATTGCACTCTGGGAGCAAGTAGCCGCTGGTCGCGTTGCATTTAGGGAAAAGATCAGAAACAGAATGAATACAAAGGAGAAAAGTATTACAGACACTGAGCGCGTGAGACGTCAGATATTGCGTGATGGTGGAAATGACCACGAATTCACATGCATCCATTGTGGACGAGCATTTACCGCGCGAATTGACCTGATCAGTAACCCGCCGTGGTTATGTGTGTTTGTTATTTGGCCTATGCTGGTTTAATATAAAATTATGAGACTTATTGTGATATATCTATGGTTTGTTCCAAATTATGTCCGTAATTCATAATTGTATGTTCATATGTATGATAGACCTGGCAAATGAAGACACTTTCTTTTGGAGTGTTTAGTTGGTCATGTGTCGAAGTACACTTGTTTCTGCAGCGAGGCGCCGTCGTCATTTGGAGTGACAGGTTCGAATCCTGGTTGCCCCTCTGCTGTGTGTCCACCGTGACGAGGTAGAGGGGCTTGTACGTCCCAATGACCCCAAGAGCTATGCCGACGGTAGCACAGCTACTGGTAGGGCCAACCCATGTCGGACAGGTCAAGGGAGAGGGACCAGACGAAGAGACACACAAACCTGCTGCCTTGTAGGTAGACTGGGGACAGTCAAAGGCTAGGGAAAGCATCCCGAATACATGCTTGTCGAAATCGGATGTACTGAGCCACAGGCTTGACAAAGCAGTGCAACGTAACTTAATTCATGATGTCACAAATCAAAATTAATCGTTATGGTGCTAATCCCGTGAAGTCCCATCAGGCGGCGATAGTGCCGGGCCCCCTGCCTCGAGGGGGTCCACCCATGACTACTGGTGGTCACCTTCCCCTGTGCTGTGAAGTCAAGGCACAGAGGAGTAGGTTAAGAGCTATTGACCAAATACCCCGGACACTCAACATACTACAGTGGAATGCCGAAGGAGTTTACAAGAAGAAAGACTCCCTAACACAGCGTCTTCATAAAGATAGAATAGATGTGGCATGCATTCAAGAGACACACCTCAACGCCAATCACAAATTCTCAGTCAGAGGATATCAGGCCACACGTTTCGACCATGAAGGACACAAAGGAGGGGTTCTAATACTTACACGAAATACAATACCTTGCAGCGAAGTATCTGTGATCTCTGACAACCAAACGGAAATTATAGGTGTTGATATAATGATAAAGGACGTGAAAATAAGAATCTACAATCTGTATAGCCCAGCAGATAAGGACCTTACACTCTCAAACATGAAAATAACTGAAACAAACTGCATTATTGTCGGAGACTTTAATAGCCGTTCAGAAAGGTGGGGATACCCAGATACTGACAAAAGAGGAGATGAATTGGAGGACTGGGAAATAGACTCAAATCTCCATCTACTCAACAAAGCGGATGACACACCGAGTTTCTACTCCAGAAGATTTCTTACCACTTCTACTCCAGACTTAGCTTTCTGCACAGGAGACATCTACAACAATGGCCAGACTGCGGGAGCAGCAAATTAAAAGAGGGGTGGCCAAACAAGAACACTACGGAGGAAGCCAAAGAAGATTGATAAACCAACACAGAACTGGCGTCGTTAGCCGCTACACGCTGCGGGATTTGCTGAGGAGGGGATCCGAGCACTTATGGACTGAATGGTTCGATGTGCAACGAGGATGATCTGTCGACTAACTAACTAACAGGAGACATCCTCCACAAAATCGATCGCCATGTGCTGGACCAATTAGCAGGTAGTGACCACAGACCAATCAAGCTTGTAATGAATATGGAGTATGTTCCACAGGAGCAAAAGCCCTTGCCCCGCTGGAATTACAAACGGCAGATTGGGACAGATTTGCCATTACTAACAGACAAATATTGTGAAAACATAAATACACGATATGGCAACATAAAGCAAATGGTGGAAAGTCTAAACAGAGCGATAATACAGGCAGCCACTGAGTCCACTCCTAGAGGAGCGAGGAAAAAATTACAAACCATACTGGACTGAAGAACTACAAAGTTTGGAGGACAAAGTTGAAGATGCCAGGAAGACAGCAGAGAGAGAACAAACAATTGAAGCGAATATCTCTCTCAAAGCCATCTCAGCAAAATATAAAAGAACAGTAAATCAAACAACAAGAGATTGTTGGAGGGAAAAAACAGAAAACCTGAATTTTGACAGGGATGGAAACAAACTATGGAAACTAGTGAAAGCCATGAACAATGAAGGACCTAGCAACAAACAAATAACAATTAAACAAGGAAATGCCTTGCTTACAGGAAAAAAAGGCTGCAAATGCACTAATGGAACACTATGCAAATGCAAACCACATTGATATTACAACCGAACAGAAGAAAGCAATCAAAGACAAACAGATACATCATAGAAATACAGAGACAGCAGCAGAATATATGATGGCAAATCTAACAATGGAAGAAATGGAACAGGCAATCAATACCCTAAAAAAGAAGAAATCACCAGGAAAGAATGGAATCACAAATGAAATGCTAATAGGACTAGGCACCAAGGCAAAGAAGAAACTACTAGCATTCCTAAATAACAGCTGGAAGAGAGGAATAGTCCCACAGGCATGGAAGGAAGCTATACTAATACCAGTCCCAAAGAAAGGAAAAGACCTGGAAGAACCAAATGGCTATCGACCTATCAGTCTACTTAGCTGTGTAGGAAAATTAATGGAACGCATTATCAATGGCAGGCTAACATGGCATCTGGAAGAAAACAAACTCTTAACAACACACCAAGCAGGATTCAGAAAGTACAGATCCACTGAAGATCAAATAACCTATATAGCTCAGGAAATAGAGGATGCCTTCCAAGAGAAAAAGCACACACTAGCAGTCTGGATAGATTTAGAAAAAGCATTTGATAAAGTATGGAAGGAAGGACTGAAAGTAAAACTTCAAAACATGCATGTTTGTGGAAAAATGTATAAATGGATCAGCCACTACCTTGAGAACAGAACTGCCAGGACAAAAGTACAAGGACAAACAAGCAAAATGATGCTGCTGGAGCAAGGTGTCCCCCAAGGAGGAGTTCTTTCACCAACATTATTCCTAGCATATATAAATGACATCACTGAAAATTTTCCAGCCAGAGTACACACATCCTCCTTTGCAGATGATCTAGCCATATGGACATCTGAAGAATATATTAGTACAGCTAACAGCAGAATACAGCAAGCCTTATTAGCGCTAGAGGACTGCTCAAAATCATGGCTAGTGAAGATAAGTGAGGATAAAACAACATGCACAGTGTTCTCCCTCTCAAATAAAACTCAGCAACCTAAGCTGGTATTGAATGGAAAAATATTGCGCCATGAAGAAAATCCAAACTATCTAGGAGTCACCTTTGATCGTCGCCTGACATGGAAGACACAGGTTGAGAAAAATCGAACAAGAGCAAGGCAGAGAATGGCAATCATGAAAAAGCTTGCTGGTACAACGTGGGGAGCAGATGAGAAAGCTCTCAAGAAGTTATATACTGGACGGGTGAGGCCAGTACTGGAATATGGCATTGCAGCTTGGGCAACAGCAGCTAAGTCAAACTTTAACAAAATAAGTAGAGTCCAAAACAAAGGAATGCGAATCATAACTGGAAGCCTGAAGACAACGCCTATTAATGAATTAGAAAAGATCACTTGTTTACAACCAATGCAGGATAGAAGAGATAGCAGAGCCCAGCAACAAGCAGAACAATTTAGAAGATTGACAGACATCTGTACAACAGATTTAATGGTTTTGGAAAGGGAAGACTGAAGCGTAGCAACTTTGTAGAAACTGCAAAACGAAGGATTAGGGCAGATCCTATACTTAACATATCAACAGTCAAGCCCATTTACTATGCACACAACTTCCCAGCTTGGAGACAGCAGCAACTGCCTGAGATGATAGAAAACATTCCTGGTATTGAGAAAAAGAACACTCAGCATGAAACCGAAAGAAGAGAAATAACCCTAAACTACATAAAAGAACATTACCCAAGCAGGAATTGGACCCATGCATATACAGATGGATCAGCCAAAAATTCAATAGAGAATGGAGGAGGAGAAATTCTCCTAAATTTAAAAAATGGAGTGAAAAAAAACACATTCAATGGCAACTGGAAAATTTTCAAGTAACTTCAAAGCGGAGGTAGAGGCTCTGAAAACTGCAGCAGAAATGCTCCTGATGGAGGAAAATAAAGAGAAGCAAATAGCTATCTTCACAGATGCAAAGTCAGCTGTCTCAATACTGAAGAGCAATAACAGCACAGAACTAACTGACCTAAGAGCAGCACTCCATGGTCTATGCCAGAATTCCAAAAAAGTTGTAATACAGTGGATCCCATCACATTGCAGTATACCTGGAAACGAAGAGGCTGACAGACTGGCAAAAGAGGGCGGACGACTACCACAGCCTGACATAGACATAACCTATAATGAGGCAAAGAGGTTGATAAAAAGCACTTATAGAACCAAATGGGAATCAGAGCATCCATGCCATCAGAAGGACGATGCATATTACAAACTCGACCGAAGAGAACAAGTAGCAATCTTCAGACTCCGCACAGGACATAACAGGCTGAAATACCACTTGTTAAATAAACTAAAGATAGGAGATACCGATGAATGTAATTGTAGAACTGGCAAAATGACAGCAAAACATTTGCTGCAGGATTGCCCAACGTATGCAGAACAGAGAAAGATATTTTGGCCCACACCTGCTTCATTTGAGGACAAGCTCTATGGAGATATCAACAAGCTAAAGTTGACCGCAGCTTACTTTAACTACATACAGGTTGACATTTAAAGCTGCATGAAGACCCAGAGGCATGAAATGGAATATTGCTTGGATAGCAAATCCATTATGTGGAAAGTCCAAATCGAAAGCTCGCTGTGTGGGCTTCATAAATTGTGGAAAAGTGTCCTAGTGGCACGAAATGGAATATTGCTTGGATAGCAAATCCATTACGTGGAAAGTCCGAATCAAAAGCCCATTGTGTGGGCTTCATAAAAGGTGGAAAAGTGTCCTAGTGGCATGAAATGGAATATTGCTTGGATAGCAAATCCATTACGTGGAAAGTCCGAATCAAAAGCCCACTGTGTGGGCTTCATAAAAGGTGGAAAAGTGTCCTAGTGGCACGAAATGGAATATTGCTTGGATAGCCATTTGGTTCTTCCAGGTCTTTTCCTTTCTTTGGGACTGGTATTAGTATAGCTTCCTTCCATGCCTGTGGGACTATTCCTCTCTTCCAGCTGTTATTTAGGACTGCTAGTAGTTTCTTCTTTGCCTTGGTGCCTAGTCCTATTAGCATTTCATTTGTGATTCCATCCTTTCCTGGTGATTTCTTCTTTTTTAGGGTATTGATTGCCTGTTCCATTTCTTCCATTGTTAGATTTGCCATCATATATTCTGCTGCTGTCTCTGTATTTCTATGATGTATCTGTTTGTCTTTGATTGCTTTCTTCTGTTCGGTTGTAATATCAATGTGGTTTGCATTTGCATAGTGTTCCATTAGTGCATTTGCAGCCTTTTTCCTGTAAGCAAGGCATTTCCTTGTTTAATTGTTATTTGTTTGTTTCTAGGTCCTTCATTGTTCATGGCTTTTCACTAGTTTCCATAGTTTGTTTCCATCCCTGTCAAAATTCAGGTGTTTTTTCCCTCCAACAATCTCTTGTTGTTTGATTTACTGTTCTTTTATATTTTGCTGAGATGGCTTTGAGAGAGATATTCGCTTCAATTGTTTGTTCTCTCTCTGCTGTCTTCCTGGCATCTTCAACTTTGTCCTCCAAACTTTGTAGTTCTTCAGTCCAGTATGGTTTGTAATTTTTCCTCGCACCTCTAGGAGTGGACTCAGTGGCTGCCTGTATTATCGCTCTGTTTAGACTTTCCACCATTTGCTTTATGTTGCCATATCGTGTATTTATGTTTTCACAATATTTGTCTGTTAGTATGGCAAATCTGTCCCAATCTGCTCGTTTGTAATTCCAGCGGGGCAGGGGCTTTTGCTCCTGTGGAACATACTCCATATTCATTACAAGCTTGATTGGTCTGTGGTCACTACCTGCTAATTGGTCCAGCACATGGCGATCGATTTTGTGGAGGATGTCTCCTGTGCAGAAAGCTAAGTCTGGAGCAGAAGTGGTAAGCCATCTTCTGGAGTAGAAGCTCGGTGTGTCATCCGCTTTGTTGAGTAGATGGAGATTTGAGTCTATTTCCCAGTCCTCCAATTCATCTCCTCTTTTGTCAGTATCTGGGTATCCCCATCTTTCTGAACGGCTATTAAAGTCTCCGAGAATAATTCAGTTTGTGTCAGTTATTTTCATATTTGAGTGTGTAAGGTCCTTATCTGCTGGGCTATACAGATTGTAGATTCTTATTTTCACGTCCTTTATCATTATATCAACACCTATAATTTCCGTTTGGTTGTCAGAGATCACAGATACTTTGCTGCAAGGTATTGTGTTTCGTGTAAGTATTAGAACTCCTCCTTTGTGTCCTTCGCGGTCGAAACGTGTGGCCTGATATCCTCTGACTGAGAATTTGTGATTGGCGTTGAGGTGTGTCTCTTGAATGCATGCCACATCTATTCTATCTTTATGAAGACGCTGTGTTAGGGAGTCTTTCTTCTTGTAAACTCCTTCGGCATTCCACTGTAGTATGTTGAGTGTCCGGGGTATTTGGTCAATAGCTCTTAACCTACTCCTCTGTGCCTTGACTCCACAGCACAGGGGAAGGTGACCACCAGTAGTCATGGGTGGACCCCCTCGAGGCAGGGGGCCCGGCACTATCGCCGCCTGATGGGACTTCACGGGATTAGCACCATAACGATTAATTTTGATTTGTGACATCATGAATTAAGTTACGTTGCACTGCTTTGTCAAGCCTGTGGCTCAGTACATCCGATTTCGACAAGCATTTATTCGGGATGCTTTCCCTAGCCTTTGACTGTCCCCAGTCTACCTACAAGGCAGCAGGTTTTACGTTGCACTGCTTTGTCAAGCCTATGGCTCAGTACATCCGATTTCGACAAGCATGTATTCGGGATGCTTTCCCTAGCCTTTGACTGTCCCCAGTCTACCTACAAGGCAGCAGGTTTGTGTGTCTCTTCGTCTGGTCCCTCTCCCTTGACCTGTCCGACATGGGTGGCCCTACCAGTAGCTGTGCTACCGTCGGCATAGCTCTTGGGGTCATTGGGACGAACAAGCCCCTCTACCTCGTCACGGTGGACACACAGCAGATATTCTCTTTCTATGAGCGCCAAACAATACTATGTGTTTATTTATTAACTACCTATTTTCAAGCACAATGTAAAAAAAAAAAAAAAGTATCATCTGCCCAGACGGCAGAATGCCAGCTGGCACAGTACATAAAATAAGCTGTTTCGCCAAGCACAACAGCTGGTGCACGGCGTCCCGTATTTAATTCCCTGCCTGTGAGGATTTGATCTCCTCTTCACTGACCACTGGCTAATGGGACCAGGTAATCAGGTGTAGATGTGTCCTGATAGACCACTGATACACAACCCACGCCAGGTGATAAATACCTCAGACAGGAGCATTTATGTTTGTGGGTTTGTGCAAACACATGTTAGCACCTGTTTCTTTGTTGTTTTGGGGTTTTGTACTGGCGCGGTTGATGTCAGTTGGCTGTTACCTTGGGGCATGCCAGATGTTATCAGCACGGAATGATTGTATTTTTTTATTCGGTCGTGTTTTCTGCATGATAGCTTATTTTAACAAAAAAGAAATGCGCGTTTGTTAGATTGTTCTGGCTATTGCTTTGTGTTAACGAAAATCCTTCGAAAACATGAAGCAAATAGGGGTTTAATAATTCTGAAGATATTGTCTGTCTGTCTGTCTGCCTGTCTGTCTGTCTGTCTGTCTGTCCGTCCGTCCGTCCGTCGTCCGTCGTCAGGCCATCTGCCAACCCGCCCGACCAGCACCACAGCTCTGTTCCCATCCCCTCTCATCCGTCTCATCTGTGTTTCTTAACTCATTAAATGCCAAGGGATGCTTAATCGTCTCAAGCGACTTCCAGTATCTACCATAGACTTATATACATTAGTTTTATTCCCTATGCAACCCCCTTAATTTAACATATAGCACAACATTCCCCGCTACCATATTAACAACATTAAAGTCATAACTGTGACACACCCTCTTCCATTTTCCGCCATCCATTTTTCTATGGTCCAAACCTACTTTTTGTTTGGTGCTGAATCTTAATATTCTTTCCCTTCAGCACCTCCGCCTATAAACTGAATTTGCAGGTGGTCTAGCGTTGGTCAGAGTCAGTTCTAACCTTTTAATTAAGAGCCACGTTTAATGTTGTCCATTTCCATTTGTGTCTCCCCACCGCTACCTGTCTGGGTGTTGTGTTTTTATGGCATCCGTACGTGACTAACATGCTTCCATCCAGTAAACCACAGGTCGTGTCAAGGGTTCATAATTAACGACCAAACTGTTCAGATAAGTGTCTGAACTACGTTGGTGTATTAATTGAATCTTTTCAGCTAAACTTGAGAATGTGTTTCCAGTCTTCTGGAGCGGGAGTATGCTAACATACATTTTTTTTCTGTTTGCAAATGTTGGACATTCCTGCAACAATGTTCAACTGTCATTTTAAGAGTTCCACAATGACATTCATCAGTATCTCTTGTCATTAGTTGACTAAACACGTGGTTTCACCTACTCTAGCCTCTTCGTAGTCAAAGAATGGACATTGTTCTGATCTACAATAACAACATAACATATAGTAAGTATATAATCACGTGACCGCTCTCGAAAGAGACAGTGCCTTCCGGTTGACCGTTGAAAGAGACAGGTGCCTTCGTGTGTTGTTCAACACACAAAGTATTCGATTGTTAAAGTTTGCTGAAGCTATAATAATCAACCTTCGTAAGCCGTCCTTGTGCAAGCAGAAAGACATGTTAGTCAGTTTAAAATTACCGTGGTAGACAATCGACATTACTGTGCGAACATCTGTATATTTCAGTTTGAAGGATTTATCTAGTTAATTCACGTAAGTTGTGTGATTTCTGCAGTATGCATACTGACGAGATGCAGCGAAATATGCCAGACAATAAATCGTGCAATCTATTGTTTGTGTCTTCGTTATTCAAATTCATCACGGGAACATTATTTGAACATAAGTCTGACAGAATGTACAGTCAAGGCAAGAGACAGACAGTGTTGGAGATCCATTGCATACAACCCTCATTGTGGAGTCGACAGCCCGACATTTAGTTGGAAGAAATCCACACGCAAATGTCAGTCCAGCACTACTAAAGTAATGTATATGGACTACGCTGAGTTCAAAGCGAGCGAGAGCCCAAAAAAATTGTACACCTGCCAATAAATCACAAACACGAAACAATCCTGGGGTTGCTGCGATGCTCTATAACGATATCAACTAGCTATCACTATATATATCAATGTTGAGAACTGATACTGCTTGACTATATTTGTTGGGCATGAAGAAACGTAATAA
>JACEFZ010000898.1:0-152500 GCA_014155875.1 Cepaea nemoralis
TCCGGTGGATAAATAGGCCAGGTTCTGTGTTGGTTGACGAGGCACCTCGTTTTCCCGATGTACCCTCGCGTCTGGCCGTGCCAATTCTGACTCCCAAGTCTTTCAACCTGGACAGCGATGTGGATTCACTGCCGTCCAAAGTCCTCTGTTTTCGCCATATCTTTAAGGACGTTAATAACATCGGCACGATCCATGGGCTAGCTATCTACAGAGGGTGCAGAGTCAGCCAGTTTATCAGCTCGTTCATTTCCCTCGACTCCCGCATGTCCCGGGACGAAGGTGAAGGTGACTTTACAGACAACAGACTTCCGCAGCGACTCAGTCCACTGTCTACGTACAGATCCAGCTTCGACCTTCTGAATCATGCTCATTGAATCACTTAGTATACACACGTTATTAAAATGCTGTGATTCCAGCCATATGAAAACCTGTGTAACTGCCATCACCTCCATCGTCATGCTGCTCGTGGTCATAGAGAGGGCACCACTGGATTCTTGAACGGTTCGGCCCGCTGAACGGGCTGTAAATGCCCACGCACTTCTCTGATGCTTTACAACAGATCAATCTGTATAGATGACCACTTCGGGGCTATCTGAGTGTTCATAGATGAGCGCCTTGACCTCTGCATTAACAGCGGCAGGGTCTGCTATCTGCACCGTCTGTCGAGTGCGATAATACAGGAGAAAGTGCACTTTAAAGCTGGAGGCACCGGCATCCATTCCTTTGCCGGGGTTGATACTGGTAAGACTGCAGACCTGTCTGACGAGATCTTTTGCCCGACCCATCCATGAATTGCCCCTCTTTAGCCTGTCACTCTTTTCTCTGAATATAGCGTCATGCAGAGGGTGCTGCTCATCTGCACATATTTTTAAGTATGCACGAGCTCTCCAGATCTTGATCCTGTGTTCCATTGTTGGGAAGTCAAGGAGGTATCTCATTGCTACACAGCCGGTGTCTCGTGCAGCCCAAAATGATGCCGTCTCATTCGAAACGGGAATCGAGAAGCAGTACTCATACAAGACGAAGAAGTACAGTGATATGATCGCAAGTCTGAGACAGGAAGAGTATACTTCAAAGAGAGGTCTAATCTCCCACTCCGAGTACGACATGCTTAAGCAGGTAGGCTTCAAAGGACAAGAGAGGACTCGGGTACGAAAACAAGTGAGCGAGGCAGCAGAAAAGGCATCGTGCTGGCTCTGGGGCAATCGGAATGTTGAGTTGGGTAAATCAGAGCGGTATATAGCTGGCGAGACTGTCTGCAAGTCGGAGTATTTAAAGTCTAACATTGAAGCTAGCGAACAATCTCCCGTCTAAGATCTGGAACTTATAATGTCTCGTATCGACAACGTAGCCACCCCCCCCCCCCCCCCCCCCCCCCCCCAAGAGTGTACTTGAGACTGGGACTCTACAATGTGGAACACCACTTGTAGCAATCACAGAGATCACAGAATGTCTGCAGAAGTAAATTCCTCCGGCAAAGTTGTTTATGGTTGTGTACGTCGTCTACGGGGTCTGCACTACGCAGCAGAGACGGTTTGGGGGCTGTAGGGACAAGCCCACAACCAAGTAGCATGGAGGAAGTGCTGGTTTTCTAGGGGGGTCAGCGGGAGTGCGGCTCCTTGAGACATTTACGGGGTACAAAGAGGGCAACGTGGCAGCAACTACTTGTGCAGCCAACCGCCGATGCGATTGCGAGACAGAGGGCAACGGTCCGGGAAGAAGCTGGCTTCTCACTGCCAAAGGTGCTAGAATACGTGTGAGGGCAAGAAGCACAGGTGGCACCGAGGACGGGTCTCCTGGGAGCAGACACGACGTGCATGTATTTACTCCCTATATAGTCCCCCTCCCACCCCTACACAGTACACGTAAAATTTGAAGCTAAATTTAGTAACATACTAGAACAAACCTAGACGTCTACATAAAACGTGATTTGCGGGTCAACTTACGAATATAAATTGAATTTCAGAAGGACTAGAAGTACAGAACATTAAAGTCTGGATGGAAAACCAATATGAAGTAATCGGTTCTTGTAATAACGCGATCTTTAAATAATCTTAATTTCCCTCCACTCCCCGGAAACCCTAAAATTCTTCCTGGGGGAGGGGAATTCCCCACCGGTTGAGAACCACTGCTCTAGAGGGTCCAATAAACTAAAGGGCTGAAACATTCGTGGAAGGGGTACTCCATCTAATGATCAGAAGCATCCTATCATGCTTGCTCCACGGTGGGGTTTTTAATCACTTGTATGGAGAAATATCAGTATCAGTGATGATTAGCAGCACGCGGGATGGAAGGCTGTGGACAAACGGCATGGACTATAAGAAGATTTTGGCAAATGTCTTCTCTCTCGAACATCCGCACACACATAAATTTAGAACATTAAGAGCAAATAGCAGGGTACCACACTGGAATTTAAAGAAACAATACAAACTTACAGACAGCGGTATGCGCGGCTGAACTCGTAGCAATAATGAAGGGACTGGAAATTGGTGCCGAGAATCCACCGCAGAAACTATGTATATTGACAGACTTCTCGTCGTCAGTGCAAACGCTCGATAACTTTACTCGAGGAATCAGACCAGGCAGAAGAAGAAATTGTAGCGGTATCCACCAACCTTAGAAGCATGGGATGTCAAGCCACCATGGGGTGGATCCCAGCTCACTGGGGTATTTCTGGAAACGAGAAGGCAGACAGCGCAGCGAAACAAGGAATAACTAGTGGTTTTAAAATCAACACAGGGCTAGAAAAAGTTGAAAGAAAGAGCATTATTAAAAGCTACATACTCCATGAATGGAGAAAACAGTGGAGAGACAGCGTTAGGGTTGGCATACATACCAGGTACTGAGAGCACCCAGTTGCAGGTAACAAGTGAAGAATAACACGAAAGCACAAACATACCGAGAGATGTTGATAATTGGATTGGGAACTGGAGAGATATAAGAGAAAATCCATTATGCATTGCATGCATGGAAAACAACACAACCGAACATTATTTATTTTCGTGTAGTGAGTATTGAAGCTCCGACAGGCGGACAGTTAGAGCATTGTTTTGCTGATCTGGCAGCTTTGTCAGGGTCTACTTATTACTGACAATGGCTCGTGTTTTCTGACAGGGAGTGAAACAATCATACACTACGTATGATTGTACGAAACACACGGTAACATAACTGAAACATTTTAATCACACTCTTCAGATCATGCTGCGCTCACAATGTCATTTACAGATGCATATCTACAACACACAAGTTCGTCAACGCATAGAATAATACACTCACTCAGTCTCTACAGAGCATACAAGCTTTCGTACATCAAGCATTGAATAATACATCAAATACATGCACCACTTTCTTCCATGTCCGTCCAATCTCGAAGTCGTCGGCAGTCTGAGCTACCAGCAATGGTTTCTTGTTGGCCCTGCTTTTAGTTCTCGTGCGCTTCGTGCAGCACGCTGACCACTTGCCATACACTGCGTCGTAACTGCTAGTTGAGTTCACGGTCGTACTAGTTCGTCGCCGCCAGGCGATCGCGAGGTATATTCTGACATTCTCCACCGCTCCCTCTTATGAAAGGAGTATCCTTTCATTCTGGTTGTTTATACTTGGTACAAGTTAATAATATCTTTCTAAGTCAGAATCGACTAACTGTTTATATTGTTATGTGACTCTCTGATATTTCTGGATTGACATTGACTTGGTAATAATGCATGATATATACTTTCCTCAGTGTTGCCTGATGCTACTTTCATCAAGTATTGTCCCCTAGTTGGAATCAGTACCTTGGATGATAATGGACTTAAGCCAGTCCGGTAGTTATCAGCGACTAACGCTATCTGTCAAGCAACGCCACTACCTCCCGACAAAAGAAAAAAAAATCACAAAAAGAACATGTCAGGCCCTAAATGATCTCCCTTATGGGATGACTTCAGAGTTAGAAACCCACCGATATGGTCGGATAATCCAATCCTGGTTCCCCAACCTTAGTAACTATATTCCACGCATAGTTGACGTCACATGGTGATCTGTAGTCATTTAGATTACCATGATAAAGATAATATATGCATGCTTACATTTTCCACCAGTCAGATTGTTTCCCCTTAGGTGTAATGGTGAAACGTTATGGGAAGTAATTTTGAAATTTTTTCACCAAAATAAAGTACATTTGTTATTTATATTCTAAGCGTCATAGTTTGATATTTCTTTTCAATAGTGGCATACTTGGCACTCTTGAGGAAAAATTAATCAATCAATGATTCTTAGATGACAAATATATAAATCCTTTCATACTATTTATCATATGCAAATTTTAATGTCACGAAATCATTCACTCTGTCTTTCATTCACGACTATTTGCTGTATAGTCTGCTATTTTTCATAAATTTAGAACATATTTTGAAAAGGAAACGGAAGTACACACGTAATGTGTTCACACGTTGGAATAATCACACTGTTATTGTACACGTTTGGATTACACTGTTCTGGATGAGTTAAATTCCTGTACTGTCGTCTATTTAACACAGTTATACAGTTCAAATATTCGAACAATTTCTTGTGCTTATTTCACTATTATATATAAGCTTTGGTACTACTAGATATTACCGAAATCTGGAATACGGTAAGTCTATACAGTGTTGTAGTACTTTTCTTGTAACATTGTTCGCAATAGAGATACTGAAGGTTTAAAAGTAATATCCTTACACATTTCGATCGTTCATTTGTTCATCACATTCACTAGTTAAAAATGTATTTCAAATAAATTGTAGGACGTAGACCTTATCGCAGAAGTAACTATTCACAGCGTTCTTTGTTTACATAGATAATTTTGCAGGACTGTGATAGTTGTCTGAATGCTATAGGTAACCTCCTTAGTCTTTGCGCTCAGGCGTAGTTGAACTGTCGTTCGACGTCTCGAGAGGACATTTGGAGAGCAGGTCAGCAATTGTATTTTGTGTACCGCTGATGTGTCTTATGTCGCAGCCGTAGTTTTGGAGTAACAAAGCCCATCTAGCTATCCTGTGATTCGTCGGTTTCCCTCTCGTAATGATAGTCAATCTGTCGTTATTTGTTTCCACGATGAAATGTTTGCCTAGCAAATATTTAGATAACTTAGAAATTGCAAAAAAATTAATGCGCGACCTTCCAACTCTGGTTTAGGCCATCTTCGTTCTCTTGGTGATAACTTTCGACTTATGTAATAGACTGGATGTAAGATGTCATCATAGGATTGAAACACAACGCCTGCAATACCTATCATGCTCGCGTCAGTTCTCAATCTGAAAGGGATTTGTAAATTTGGCAATTTCAGTATAAGATTGCAAGCAAAATATGACAATACTTTTGTAAAGGCAGGTCTCAGGCCTTCTCTGTTTACAATTTTATTATGTTGGATTTTTGTTAACAGATTTGTAAACTTTCTGTTAAACTTGAGAAGTTCGGTATGAATCTTCTGTAATAATTTAATCAATCCTAGCATGCTTCTTACTTCCTTTTTGTTGTAGGAAGTGACAAATGTTTAGAATTCTTGACACAATATTGTCATCAGTTGGTAACAAATCCATTACAAATTTTGTAGCCTAAAAAATTAATTTCATGGTAGGCAATTTCTACCTTTGCTGGCTTTACTGTCAGGCCATGTTGCCTGGTGCGTTCAAAAGTTTGTCGTAGCGTCGCTAGGTGTTCTGTCATTGTCTTGGTGTGTACACAGATGTCGTCCATGTATGAGATAATGTTGGGTATGTCTGCCAGTAACAAGTCTGTCATTCTTACAAATGTCGCTGGGGCATTGGACTAGCCCAAATGGTAGTTTACAACATTTGTATAGTCCCCAAGGTGTCACAGATGCTGTCAAGTGTATAGCGTCTTCGGTCATGGGTATTTGCCAATACCAATTTGTCATGTCAAGTTTTGTAAAGCATTTGGCATCTGTCATCTATGTCAGTATGTCCTCGCAGTTAGCCATGGGTTCTGAATATAATTGCGTTATGCGTTGAGTTTTCGATAATCAACGCATAGACGTATTGAATTTTCCTTTTTTCTTGACAATCACGATAGGAGAACAATATTGTGATTGTGATCTTCTAATGATTTGTTGCTTCTCCCAGGTCTAAGATTTCTTGGTGTAATTTGTCTTTGTAATTTATAGGTATCGAATACGGTCTGCACTTGATGGTACGTGCGTTGTCAGTATGATCTGGTGTTCTACTAGATCTTGTCTGGTCCTGGATGGTTGGAGAAAAATGGTTCTATAGTCTTGTAACAGTTGTCCTGCAGTTGTCTGTCTCAGTCTGAGAGAGACTTAGGGAGATAGTTTTAATGTCTTGCAGTGTGTCTGTCGTGTTAAGTGATGGGACTGGTATTTCGTCTGTATCTTCAAAGTCTGTGTGGTCCACTACGGTTGTGTTTGCTGCTGTCTCATCTTGTTCTTCGTCTCTGTTGTATTAGGGTTTCAACATGTTAATGTGGAATATTTTGTTTTTGTTCTTTATTGCCACTTCGTAGTCTACTGCTGAAACCTGTCTTAGAATTTTGAAAGGTCCTTGCCAAGAGTCTGCTAGGAGATTTCTGTCGCTTGGTAAGAGAAGTAGTACGTCCTGTCTTGGTGTCAATGTTATTGTTCTGTTTTTCCTGTCGGCATACTCCCCGTAGATGGCACCAGATTGTCTTAGTGATTCTTTGGATAATATGCATGATTTCATGATTCTGTCACGCAATGTTGTAACATGCTGGTATGGTGACAGTGGTTTTTGTTCATCATTCAATTCAGTTAACAAACTCTTATGAATTGCTAATGGGCCCCGTGGCCTGGCTCCATATACTAACTCGAAAGGTGAAAACCCAGTGCTAGAGTGAGGTACTTCTCGATAGGCGAAAAATGTAGCAGGTAAAAAGGTGTCCCAGTCATTTGGGCATTCTTGGGTGACTTTCGCTAACATGTGCTTTAGGTCACCATTAATTTTCTCTATAATACCCGTTGAATGAGGGTGATAGGGGCTGTTAAAACATTGCTTAATGCCTAGCATCGTATTAAAGGCTTGAGTTGCAGCGGAAATGGACTGGCTTTCTCTGTCTGATAAAATAGTGTCGGGAAAGCCTATCCTAGCAAAGATATGGAAGAACACTTCTATGATGTCTTTAGAAGAATGTTCTTGAAGGCGACCGCTTCTGGCCAACGTGTACATAGATCAATCATTGTTAGAATATATTTATTTCCCTTTGATGTTACATGGTTTAAAGGTCCCACTATATCTACAGACATTTTCTCAAAAGGTCTACTTGCAAGAACTGTTGTTTGTAATTTTGCTTGAGGGTGTTTCCCTTTTTTCACAAGCTTCTGGCAGATCTCACATGATCTACAGTAGTGTTTGATATCACTGCAGAAATTGGGCCAGTAGAACTGTGTTAATATTCGTAATATTGTTTTGGCATAGGCCATATGCCCTGCAAAGGGTACGTCATGTGCTAGTTGCAGTGCTTTCTTCCAGTGTTCAGTTGGTAACACCGTTTGTGCTATGGTATTTGCGGTTTTCTGTAAAGCTCATACCACAGATAGGACAGAGAAAGACAGATTTCTTAATATAGGCCATAGAAGAGCAAACAGTAGTAATTGATGATAGTGATGAGACAATACAGCGTTTTTAGCAGTTAATATTGGTGATAGCGTGATTCCGGTAGTTGTTAGTATTGTCCGGCTTCTGGTAGCAGATTGCACAATAGTCTTGTAGTTTCCACCACTATTTTTCGCGTATTAAATAATGACTTGTTATGTGCTGCTCCAACGGTTATAGTGAGTAATATGCTTCAGTCTTCTTTTACATGTGTATGTGGGACGTCAAACTGCTGTAGAGAAAAGATATTTAACAAACAGGTTACATCCACTATTTTGATTATTTGTTTATCTGAAAATATTTCACATGTTAATAAATAGCATAATATGAGTGTCTAGAATGTCACATGACGTGTAGTAGCATTAAAGAAGGGATTGCTCTGTTAGTATTTCTTATTTCTGCTGCTAGATCATTTATATAGTAAAATATGATCTCACTGGAGCGGCACCAGATTTCTGACATAGGACAGCACATACTACTACATGCTCCATAAAACTACTTTACATTATAGATAATTTATATAGTAAAATATGACCTCACTGGAGCGGCCCCTAATTTCGGCTTTCATTGCCACTTACGGTACTACTTATGACCCATACCACAGAACAGTGAGAAACGACAGCATACATACCTTTGTGTATGGTTGACTTTTCGTTGTAAGCACTTCTGAATGGACCACCTCTTTTGTCTGAGGCTGCAGAAGGAAGTATAGGATCCATATAGCATATGCATTGTAAAATTACACAGAATATGACACATGTTGATGTATGCTATACACAAAGCATGGGAGGTAACCACACGACAGGAGAGATGGGCAGATAGCAAGATAGTAAAGGAGGCAATTACCACAGCCCATTTTCACTCAGAATGAGTGCACAGAGATCCATACACTTAGCTCATATTATTTCTGACGAGTACACAATTAGCTCAGCTACACAGATACACAGTACATGTTACATTTAGTGGAGGACATACCCATTTTGTGCGTGGTAGATTTCGGTGTGGTCCACTTGTCAATGAGGGGTTGGTTCTTTCGGGGTCAACTCTGTGAATTGACATAAGCAAACTAGTTGTTAGTAACCAGAGATAAAACAAATAGATTGCACTATCTACCTACAATGATCAACTGGAATGCCATTACCACCCACCACGCTCCGACGCTATCTCTCTCTCTCTCTCTCTCTCTCTCTCTCTCTCTCTCTCTCTCTCTCTCTCTCTCTCTCTCTCTCCTGCGCTCTTCCTCTACCTCTCTCTCTCGCTCTGTCTGTCTGTCTCTCTAGCCCGCTCTCTTCCTCTACCTCTCTCTGTCTCTCAAGCCCTCTCTCTTCCTCTGTCTGTCTGTCACACACACACACACACACACACACACACACACACACACACACCGCACACACAATTGACGGCAACAGGCACAGGGAGTAGCAGTATTTCTATGCCTCACGTCAACAGTGGTAGCTGAAGATGATGATGATGATGATAATGACGACGACGACGACGACGACGACGACGACGACGACGACGACGACGACGACGACGACGACGACGACGACGACGACGACGACGACGACGACGACGACGACGACGACGATTTTCATGTCTCCGCTTGACAACAGCGGCAGACGCCACTGAAGTGATGATGATGAATGAAGGTGAATGATACAGTGTTAGATTTTACCTATGGTCCGTCCTTTCGTGGTCATCCGCGCGGTCGCTTCCACTTTACCTCCGTTTTAGCAGTTTCAATCTGTAATAGAAAAAAGCGAAAGAGACACGTTTAGCATACAATGATGAGCGCTTACATTACAAATACATCACTACAAGTCACAGCAGAGCTATTAGACACAAAAGCATAAGGCACACAGCGATGACAGATTTGGCAGCTGGCCGCCTGACACGGATACCGATTGTTCAGAAAGCATTTGGCAATCATACCAAGAATTTACAAACACATAAAGAATGCTGTTGTTGACTGCGATGTCCTGTAAATGTATTGACGCTTTACCGACCTGTAAATGCTATGTGTTAGCATTTAGGCGGTATGTATTAGATAGACGAGCCATGACCGCCCACGCTTTCCGATATGCTTCATGATGATGGATTTGCTGGCACAAGATGATGTTGGTAAGTCTACTTGACTGCGTCACGTGTCGTAGTTCAGATAAATACTAGCATGGCGGGTCGGAAACTCCAAAGATAAAGAATGCATTGACCGCGGTCGGCAGGACACATCCTGATGACTCGATGTTCTTCCCCTTTATATGTGTTGTATATAATCTAGTTTTGGTCGACTAGTTTTTTTTAAATTAGCTGTTTAACTCAATCAGAAGAAATATAACTACACAACAATTGTCTCGAATTTGTATTCTGTATTTTTTCTTCTTGCGAATAAAAATATACCATATTCTAACTTAAGGCAAGATTCAGCGCCTTGCTTGACCCGCAGCGATATAATGACTGGCCAGCAACCGCAGTGCGAGATGATTCGATTAGCGGTCAGCCAGGGACCGCGCCTCTGACATTTTCAATTAACGTCGTCGGGCTTAAATGGGTATCTCAGGTAGAGAACAGACGGCTTCTTACAGCTCTGACGGAGAACGGAATGCTTGCATAGAAAACAAGCGGTTCTCAAATAATAGATTTACGAAGTCGTATACACAAATGGTTTGAATAAAATATATAAGTGTGTGTGTGTGTGTGTGTGTGTGTGTGTGTGTGTGTGTGTGTGTGTGTGTGTGTGTGTGTGTATGCAGGTTGTCGCAGTGGGTAAGACATATATGTAGGTGCATGGATGACTTGGCCACGTGGCATATGACAGGCTGATCCACGTCTCTGTGATCGAGTGAGCTGTGGACCCGGATGGCACATGGTGGATGGGACAAGCGAATAAATATAATAATACTCACCTCTGTCTTCTGATCCTCGGCAGGGCTGGAATCTTCTGTGATTCGTTCTGGTATGCGATGCAGCTATAGAATGAGACTTAGTTATTGCGTATGGCTTTTTTATAGCGGCAAGTCACGTGGTACAATATAGCTATAGCCATAACCGGTTCAAACCGGTCTATACTTTTTTTTCTGCACGTTCCTATATAGACAGCTGCTGACAAAGCAATTTTACCATTAAAACGGGCTGTAAAATGCATACATCGCAAACATGTTCTGACATGTTTTCAGCGTTGACTCCTGGGTTGACCGCCCACGATCAAAGACAGGGCAGATAGATATCTTGTTAAGGTCGGGCACAGCGGTTCTAAAGTTACTGAGGAGTGTGAGCAGCCCACTGAGATAGATAGAGAGAGAGAGAGAGAGAGAGAAAGAGAGAGAGAGAGAGAGAGAGAGAGAGAGAGAGAGAGAGAGAGAGAGAGAGAGAGAGGGGGGGGGGGTTATGAAAGACATAAAGATGGAAAGAAATAAACAAATACACAAATAAAGACAGACAGAAAATAAACAAATAAAGAATGAATGAAAGACAGACAGACAGACAGACAGACAGACAGACAGACAGACAGACAGAATGAAAGAAAGACATAGAGACAGATAGAAACAGGGCCTCTTGGTATTTTTTAAGAATCTCTGTCAGCATTTAGACTTTGGACGTTTCATCACTCGACAGTATATTCTCATGTCATGAGTCGACTCCTGGATGACCTTACCTATCAGAAGTACAATTTGTTACTGGAGAAAAGGGAGATTATTAATTCTGGTTGAGCCAAGAGACACGAATCGCTCCCTTGGTTACTTTTATTTTGTTTGGAAAATGGGGAAAATTATTTGGGTTGTTTATATCGTATTTCAATGATTATCTTAGCAGGTATGACTTATATTAATTGAAATTATATTATATTTACAGATTAATATTCTAAAAGCACTATACAATAAATATAGGCATTTAATACGTGATTAATATTAAAATATTAATGTTAAAGTATGCCTGTCTAGTATTTTTTAAACCAGATTTTCACCACTCTTTTAGAGTTGATACATGGGTACTATGGACAACTGCCGAATGTTAGTAACTGTCATCGTGAAATTTTTATTCATGCATCCAACTCTGGATACTCGAGGTAACTCGAGTGATGGAATAAATCATTTTTCCAATCTGTCATATTGACTTCGGTCTCCTCATCGAAGGGTTCTATATCTAGATGTATGGGGTTAGATCACACCACGTCCCTGGTCCGCTTCGCCCCGGATCGCGCCGGTTCGGGTTGCCCCGGTTCGGTTCGCGCCGGATCGCCTGCACCGTTCGTGCCACCCGCGCCACTCGATCACCCCTGGGAGACACACACCATGGACTGGAAGTCACACCGGAAGTCACACCGGAAGTATCAGACATAACCCAAGAAAATACCCGCCAATTTGTCAAAATACTGGAGTCAGTTAGTGATGTCATCAATCTGGAGCCATACCCTTCACATAGTAAAAAATGACGTCATAAATCTGGAGCGGCTCCATATTTAATCATCAAATACAACATCCCTAACTACTGACGGAACCATTAACACCCACTTACGCACCTAAGTTGAGGTGAGTTGAGTTAAGAACCGATATCACTGCACTCAGGATATTCCATGTGTGCTCCGTCCCCTAATTCAACAGCCAGAAAAGAGTCATACTACTAATCGTTCCCACCGGTATCTGATTTAAAGTTCTCCTGGTCTTCCCTCTCACTTGTGAGATTCTCCCAGAGCCCCTACAGATCCCCCGCAATCTCATTCTTTCCACACACGGGTTCTCAATCTATTGCCCCGCCTTCTCCATCTGGTCCCACAAACGCATGGCCAATTCCCCCTTGTCCATTGGCAATCTACTACCAAGAGGTGCATTTCCTGGCAACCTATCAGCGTGTTCTTTCCCTCGCACGGCCATGGCAAAATATCCATACAATTTTCATAATCTGTGACTTCTAAAGCGACGATAGCCATTCCCCACGAAACATTCCTTTCTCCACTTTACTAAGCACATTCATTGAATCCGTAATAAATACAATGTGTGTTGCAGTAGTCTCCTTTAACCATCGGAATGCCGATGTTACTGCTTCCACATCTATTTTCATGCTGGAAGTCGTAGTCTCACATGCCAGACTCTCCCTTTTCAAGACTCGTCCATTAGCCTTTGCAATAATACCCCAACCACTACGTCTGTTTCTCACCACTTTTCACCTTCGGCTGCCTTCATTAGATCTTATCATAGCTCTTTTCGTGACATGGCATTACACCCCCTCCACTTTTCAAAATGTTGAAAACATTTTATCAGTCTATTCGGTTTCTTACACCTTGACATGGAACGAAACATGGTGCCATCTGTTGGTCCATGTTTATTACCGTATGACTGCGTTATGATTCTCTGATATATGGGGTATGTCAATTAAATGCACTTTTCCAACTTTTCTGGTTCCACTGGTGATTGTTCACGAGATATTTAGATCTTTCTATTGCTTATATTTATTCTATCTTACCATTATGTTTATCATATATCTTAAAATTTGCCATAAATTATTATAATGTCTACCTGTTCATGCCTAATATATACATTCACTATATTGTCAATTTCCTTATATTCCAGTTTTTTTCTATCCCTTCATCTATATGATCATTTGTAATAATATGACTCTAACATCTTCACGTGCAATACAACTCAACACTGTCACATGAATATCTTTCCAGTTGTAATATAATTTTTCACAAGCGTAACATCGTGGTAAATATTTCCCGTCGACAATTAAAGTTTGACACCGCTCAGGGCTAATTTGCTTCATATTACTACAACCCTATATTTTACGAGGACAGGCTCATGGTCCACGGGAAAGCCAAAACACGAGACGGAGAAAGCTGAGATGTAAACAGCTACAATCGGTTTCCAGGCCTCATTGTACAAACTACATCCACAACTCACATGTCATAAACCAAGAGAATGGCCGGCTGTGCCTGCGGAATGGTAGCTTCTCAACTCATGACGACCACGTTAGAAAAGACATCTTTGTGATGTCAGCTGTTGACACGTGTTGTGAAGCCGCCCTAAGGTAAATAGAATATTTATTTTAAATTTTAGTTTAGTCTGTGAGTATTTTTCCCAGAAGAAGAGTGATAAGTCAGTATTGTAAAACCACGTGGTAATTTCTTAAATTAATTTAGTAAGAACTAAATAAAATATTCAGTTATCATAGTCATAAGATAAACTGTACATTAGGAGAAAAACACAATGTGTTTTATTTTCTCCCAGCTAAACAACTTAGTTAATATAAGCATTAGTCTGAAGTTGTACATATTTCTTAAGTAGTCAACTCATTCAGTAATGATTTAGGGGAGTAACTTAAAATTTAAAGCTAGTTTACCTGTGCCAACACTGGTAAGTCAAACTAGTGTAATGTGTATAGTCAAGTAGATTTGAGCGCATGCAAAAACAAATAGTTTTCTTGTATTTCATGAACACATGGGAACCAAAAAGAGTTCTATAGGTATAATAATTTGTGTGATGTTAAAGCACACATGTGGTCAGGCAAATATATTTTCATGGTTGTCAAACATGTGGAAAAATAATATTTGTGCCACATAATAATGCGTAACCAACCACCATGCAAGAATGATTATGAGTCATAATGAATGAATACGGATGAGTGTATCACATAAATAGTACGTATTTGATGAAAGCATGTGGTGACTCATGGATTTAATTTTGCTAAATCCTTGGTGAATTTCATAAATATGCCTAATATCACATAAGTCTATGTCATTGAAGAGCATGCTTGTGTCATGCGTGTTTCATTATTGTAAACAAATGTGAATGTATCATTTGATAAAACCCATCAGTATGAATGACTATTTATCATCCGGGAAATATTATAATTTCTGATTTAGGATAAGTATGAATGCGATTTCATTGTAAGGCCATAATGGTTGAATTTGTGAATTTATCATGTGTAAAGCACGGGCATATACTAATTGTCATTCCTACAGATATGATGTGTCTGATGAATGATTGTGAAATGAGAGATTTCATTGTGATATCAATGATGTTTAACATTTTAAGTTATTGCGAAATCACATAAGTATAATTACCCACCTTAGATGCAAGTATGAATGATGTTAGATGAGAGAATTGATCATCCATGCACATTTGAATGTGTCTGAAGACGGAGTGAAATGATCATCCATAATATGGATATTATGTCTGAGAATGAGTGGATGCTGCAAAGGAGTATAAGCTACCAATCTATCTCATGACAGAATGCAACTTTGATGTGTAATGCCATGTTTATCACCAGAGAACTTGTTCGGCATAACCCATAAACTGAATAATAATTTAGTACACTCCGACGCATGACAACACATTGTATTAAATATCACTTATCGTACAATCATCTCGGTTGGTGCCCAAGCACGACACAAACAATATCATACATTACTATACTACAAGCATCTGGTTTTGTACCTTAAGAAAATCCCACTTTGTATTTCATGTCACTCCTGTTAACACATATGGTCTAGTGTCCTGACAAATGTAATACAATGATGACGATGACGATGACGATGATGATTACTATGATGATGATGATGATGATGATGATGATGATGATGATGATGATGATGATGATGATGATGATGATGATGATGATGATGATGATGATGATGATGATGATGATGATGATGATGATGATGATGATGACGACGACGACGACGACAACGGTGACGACGACGACGGTGACGGTGACTGTGACGGTGATGGTGATGATGACTGTAATGTAATGACAATAATGTAATAATGATTGTAATGACAATGATATAAGGAAACCATGATGTTGTTGATGATAATAATAAATATTACATCCATGAGAATGGAAGATAACTTCTCACTTGAAGCATTTAATGAAGAAGAATACACCTGAATGCTATAGAAGAATTGATTCCATGATGTACTTATATTGTTTATAAGAAACTACTCATTACAGTGGGAAATGATTTGTAAAACCCATAATGTATGAGACCCTTTTCCTTGAAAAGAAAAATATGTAGAGAAATATCTAGGTACAGGAGAGGATGGGAAACATAGTTGTCAAATCCCAAATCAATCAAAATATTACTCAACCTGGAAACCACGAGGACAGGCATAGGTGAAGAGGAAATTTCACATCTGCTAGTCTAAACCTTGAACACCATGTAATAGAAGATTGAATAGAGGACAACCATTAGAGGTCGATAACTAATAGAGAGCACCAAGACTCCTTTCCCTCCACTGTTTATTTTTCTCTAGTAACAACATTCCTTTTATTGATTTCATTGGCGTTCTTAGGCTGTTACAACATTTCATTTCTAATGTCATATTGATGATATCATTAGATGTATGTGATTGATGGAATTGCAGGTAGAAGTCATACTCATGTAGATCTAGACCTGACTTGGTGAAGATTTAATGCAGCACCTGTTGAGTGAGCACATTGTTGAGTGATGCCCTTGATAGAGTAGTGCAGAAATTTATCCACCTGCAAAAAGTCCATTTATCTCATAGGAGAGGTAATCTTTATTTAAACATTTACCTGCCAAAAAATGGAAAGTAAACCAAGAGCCAACTTATACTGTTCTACTCAAACCTGGACCACTAAGACTACAGAACATACAACAATTAATTGATAGCCAGATTGATTCCCAAAGCTGGAAGTGGAGAACCCTGAGTGTAGACAGTTCTTTTTTTTCCAGATCATCCATGCCAGTAAAAGATTAGCAGTACATGACACTGGAAAAAATATAGCTGTCATTATACACATTATAATTGGCACATCAAGTCTGTATAATTACCATTATATGCATATGTTCTTATTTAATGACATTAAATTGTAATTTTGAATGCAATTTAGTTAGTTAGTTAGTTAGTTAGTTAGTAGACAGATCATCCTCATTGCACATCGAACCATTCAGTCCATAAGTGCTCGGATCCCCTCCTCAGCAAATCCCACAGCGTGTAGCGGCTAACGACGCCAGTTCTGTGTTGGTTTATCAATCTTCTTTGGCTCCTGCGTAGTGTTCTTGTTTGGCCACCCCTCTTTTAATTTGCTGTTTTCGCAGTCTGGCCATGGTTGTAGATTCACAGTCATCACTTGGTTCACTCAAGAGTCTTACTTCTCGTAGAGCATTCATGGCGGTCCATGGCGCGTCGGCCCTTCCACAGTAGCCTCACCTGCGAGCTTGTCAGCCCGCTCATTTCCTTGGACTCCCGCATGCCCTGGCACGAAGATGAAACTAATCTTTGTCAGCCGAGACCGCTCCAGAGGCAGCAACCATTCTCTTCGGATCGACCCTTCCTCTATCCTCTTGATCATATGTGTCTCGAGCCATGTTATTGCTTTACTTACTGCCATGACTTCAATAGTCAGGCTACTTGCGGTTTCAGTGAAAGCACAGAGTCCTCCTTCACAATTCTCCCTCCGGCCCGAGCTGTAAAGGCGCATGAGCTCTCATATGTCGACGACCGACACCATCTGTGTAGATGACCGCATCACCGTCTAGCGAATTCTCGAAAATCAACGCTTGTACTTCAGCCTCCACAGCAGCCGGATTTTCTTGTCTGCATTTTCTATCTAGTTGGATGCAAAAATGAAAAGGATGTGCAGAAATCTGTTGGCACTCTGCCACCCACTCCTCGCCAGGTTCTAGTCCTCAAGTGAATGAAATTTACAACATCCAAGTTTGTGTTTATTAAATCATTAAAAAATGAGGTCATGTCATGTATTGATTGTATTTTTACTTGTCATAGTCAAATTGTTTTAAACAACTCTTTGACAGAATTAATTAGTTGGTAGAAGAGAGGCAAGGAACCACTTAAAGGATATTTTTTGTGTAAAAGGGAATATAACGTTTCAGTTATTTCCTGAAGGTATTCCTTGGTTCTCTATAACTCTATTTTTGGTCTCAAACAATTGAGTCAGCACAGCTAAATTAATTAAACGGGCAGGATCACATTGGGAAAAAGGACTTTGCATCCTTTCTCTCTTTGGGGTTGAGCCTTCAATCTCAACGTATCCGAAACCAGTCCCTATGTCTATTAAGTTCATACGTCAATATTCTAGTTGCTGTTTTATATAGTTATTTATAACTCATATAATCTTTCCAAATTGTAGTAATATTAAAATACGTATAGTCTTTAAAATTTGTTTTTAGATGCACGCAATACAGAGGCATTTCCCTTTTGAGCCATACTGGGAAAATATATTGCAAAATTCTTGAGAAAAGATTACGAACTACTATAGAACTCCAGCTTAAGCGAAAAACAACCTGGATTTAGACAAATCAAAGGATGCATAGATGCCATTTTTGCTCTTACGGCGACTTATGGAAAATCAATCCAAGTCAATGAAACACTCTACTTAGCTAGAAACAAGCTGTGGGAAATCCTTAAACAACATGGAGCGAGTACACATCAACACACCCATGTAGAAGCCTACACACACACAGCAAATGAATAGAGAGAGCAACTGGAGGACTACTCAGAACTCCTCAACACAAAATCCGGAGCTCGACAAGGTTGTGTTCTGTCCCCTCTCTTGTCCATAACATAATATAGACTAACATATGTAAAGAAACCAGCCAAACAGAGGCCACAAGAACACCGCATCATAACGAGAACGCAGAAGAAGAACCATCTGCGAATCACCCCATTAGAGATTACCAAAGCACAAATAGCAAAATCAGAAGCTCAATTATAAGATCACTTAAATATCCTACAGGAAATGTCTAGGGACTATTTAATAAAATTTAAAAAATTTAGCATAAGTAAAACAGGGGTAATGACAATAACTAAAGAGGAAAAACAACAACAATTCACCTAAACGAACATATCTTGAAACCTGTAAAGAGCTTCAAGTACCTAGGAAGTATAAGAACTGGTATCTGCAGTTGTATTTTAACATATTTATATATGGTATAGCATGATGATGTAAGATGATCAAATGCTGGTCTTGCGCGTGAACAACATTAAATTCCTTTATTAGTGACAATGTGTGATGTAAATTATTCTATTATTTAGCATTGTTCATATGATGTTGGTAATGTGTATTCGACGACTTGTTCTAGCATCTTGATTCCATTCTCATAGTACCGTTCTTCGATAGTATCTACTGCATGCTTTCACTCAACCTGACAACCACATTTGTTTCCAATCTGTCATTGGAAAATAAACTGTTGTCCATGGTTGGCACAGAAGCTGGGGCAGATTGACTCCTAGTTAGATAATGGGTTGACAAATATTCCAATGCTGACACTTGCGGAGGTTGCCGCATTGACGGAGGAATCGGACATCCGCATAGAGGAGGGCTCAAAGCGTTGCATCCTCTCATCGGTTCGGGTGACTGAGTGACTTTGCTCAAAGAGTTATAGGCTATCTTGAACACCTTGATCGGGATCTCTTCTGGTCTCGACATATAGGAGCACGTTCCGGACACCTTTCTTTCGGTTCATATAATGGACATAAAGGAGGAAACACCTGCGGGCATCGCGGTTCGATGTACTGAAACACTTCCTCCATGACGATTGTGTGAGGTTAATTGTCGCTTTCACACAAATCACGCTTGCACGACTCAGTCGTTACAGGAAAGCAGTAAGATGCGAGAAGATGCCTTTAAATTGGAAACATGTATGTACATCTTTCAGGTTTAACAATGTTGCTAAAGAAGTTCGTGACTTGACAACGTGGGCTTGAATACCTCGGCGTGGACCAACCAGTAAAATCTGGTCACAATGTTAGCTTAATAATTGTCATATAGCTTCCCTGGGGTGAAGGGAACAGGCTATCGCACTTATTTATGAATGTTTATACATATACATATATATATATATATATATATATATATATATATATATATATATATATATATATATATATATATATATATATATATATATATATATATATATATATCGGGATGACTTCAGATCTGGGACTGGGACACTTTCAGTCTGCGACCCCACCAGTCTTCGACCTATCTCTCTCACAACAACCAGGGATGTTACCCTTTCAAATATCATCCTGAACAAATGACGCAACTCTGGCATCTACAAACTCAATAACAAAAGTGTATTGTACAAGGAAAGTGAAGATAATGTGGATGTAGTGCAGATCTGTCTGGTGTGCTAATTGCTACAAGACAGTAAGTTGAGGCATCCACCTGAAGAAGGTCATCATGGCACAATGCTAACGTCACACACCACATATGAATGATACTTAGCTCGTGTCTCTCGTAGCAGGTCCTCAGTCGTTGACCAGATAGCATCTCCTCCGAGTTAACATCCAATCAGGTTAATGACAGTGGAACACTAGAGCATGTGTCCCAGTAGTACTATGAATTTCCATCCTTATCCGTTCATGTAAGTGCCTCTATAAAAGGTATAACTTAATCCGAAAGTTTGTTCCTCTAACAACCGTGGCACCAACTCAACAATATATCGACAGTAGCACAGTCTCTGAATTAAAGTATCTCAAATCACAATGTCCAGTGCTTAATTTACATTAGAACATTGTCTCTGGTTAGAGTCACAAGGCCTAAAGTCTTTGGCTATATTTACGATCAGAACCATAATCCGTTTGAAATAAGTGTGGATTTATATCATCGATAGTTGAGTGGTGGTCGAATAGGTCATGAGTGGCACATCTGGACAATCACACGAACAGTATACTTGCCCAGACTTTGTTTCTATCTTAAACTGGTTGATTAGCCCTCTTGGACCTACTCTGAGGGTATAGACTGACTGGGTAGTGGGCAGTATGATCACCTCACGTTGACTGGTTTGTCCAGACTACTGATGCTGGCACAGGACTATAAACGATTGTCCATCACTCCTCTCAGGAAGGTAGAATCTGGGAAAAATGACACAGGCAACCTTCTGTGAGAATCACATGATCATGACCCACCATATGGGGATAGACATCAACATGGTACTCAGAGAGAGAAACACCTCCCAAAGATGGGCGGTGGTTCAATTTCAGGCCAGGCCTCAGGGTTAATTATGAAACTGTTGAAGAGATAGATTCAGTGTGTTTTTATCATGTCTTTGACCATGTCACCATTAGTTGTACATGTCACCATTAGTTGTACATGTCACCATTAGTTGTACATGTCACCATTAGTTCGACATGTCACAATTAGTTGGACATGTCACCATTAGTTGTACATGTCACCATTAGTTGTACATGTCACCATTAGTTGTACATGTCACCACTAGTTGTACATGTCACCATCAGTTGTACATGTCACCATTAGTTGTACATGCCACCATTAGTTGAACATTGCTGTGGCTGCATACACACTTTGAAACAGTGAAACACAATTCTCTCCAAGAACAGTAAGGGTAAAGTATGTCAAATTCACGATATATTCTTTAATTTATTTGAATGAAAGCAAAGAGACGCGCCGAGATTGCATACACAATTCATAAAAGCCAGATTTGAGGCCATTTTCATTAAATGCTAATAGAACCAGTCAATATAACCGGATAAAATTGGCACCATCAAAGAGTGTGGAATTTCACGGCTATTCACATCATATCAGTAACATTCAGGTCATGCTTGTCGAATACAGGGAATGACAGAGGCTCCACAATCTCAGATTAATTTGTGCGTATGTTCTAGAAGTTAACATGTGATTATGTGTTACAGGCTACACTGCAGCCTACCACGCATGACGAAAGAGGCGACTAAGGAGGCGTGATGGTTCCGTCGCCCTGCTGCTGAGTGAGTGCTTGGTGCGACACCGTGAGCTGTGAGTTTCGTGTGAAATGCTTTTGAATCTGCCAGAGGTTTTTTGAAACGTGACTGCATGTTCGGAGCGATGGCAGATGGCTATGTCCCAGAGTTGACCGGTTTTTGCCTTATGCAGAAATGCGTGGCTGCTGGGCTTCTGGTTGACTGCCACTGCCATCGACGATGAACTGTATTTCGTGGACTGTGTGGGTGAACATCTAGGAAACATCCAGATGGGAAAATGACTGCCGATTCCATCAGAAATGAACTGTGCGTTTTGTGGGGGACTATTGTGTTGACATTATGGCGTCGGCATTATGCACAGTGTATCTGTGCGAGCTGTTGTTTGTCGAGACTCCTGTCTTTTCCACTTTTCACATTGGGCAGTGGGGAGTGTTTTGTGTGATATTCACTGGCACATGAATGGAGCGTAATGGGGACGACCCGTTGCTGTGAAGTTGGAACTGCGACTAACTAACTAACTAACTAACTAAGGCTACACTGTGATCGTGTGAATCAGGCTACACTGTGATTATATGTTACAGAATACTCTGTGATAATGTTTTACAGTGTCGTGAATCAGCTCATTGTTCCTGTCTTAGTGATGTCATTGTTCGGCATCTCACGCGATCACCAGAGTCGTGGATCAGCTGTGTTATTGTCTTAGTTATGCCATATGGGCCAAGCCATTCAGATATTTATCTCTCTGCCTTCATTCTTGCTTCTCTCTGATCAACCTTGCCAGTTGTTATAAAGTTATCCAGTTTATTCTCGTCATGACATGCGCAAAATATCTAGACTGTCTATGTTTAATTTCAAAATAATGTATTTTCTTCGTGTGGCTAAAGGCTTGCGAACGCGGTTCGTGAGCCGGGTACCAGGCGTTAGAAGCTCAGCTGCGACCGATTTGTGCAGCAGACCGTGTCGCGTTGTGTTATAACGTGCAGGTATGGGATCCGGTCGTTCAGAAAGCAATGACAAACTACTGAACGTAACATTTGCCTAGTACATCAACAGCAGCTGGAAAATGCTGGTGTTGACTGCAACGTCCCGTAAGGGATACGCAACAACATTTTTTTGGAGTTTAAACACAAGTCACAAACAATAGGTTGCACGATTTATTGCCTGGCATATTTCGCTGCATCTCTTCGGGTGCATACTGCAGAGTGATATATCATATGGAGTCAACACATGAATTATACTTTGACTGATAAACTCAAAACACATAGTCATTGATGTTAGAATGTGGTGCATTTTGTTATGCCCACGGTCATGTCAAATGTAAAGCGAAGTCTTTTTGTCTGCATACAGTTGGTTGGAACAGTCTAATTATTAACGTCTCGGTATATTTATTTGTTTGTCAAATACACCACGATGCTTAATTTCTCTAATCAGTTTACACGATTCATTGTTTTCTGGCAGGACTTGCCATTTGGTTTTTCTGTCAGTCCATTCTGTGTGTCATGTCTTGTGTTTTCATGTGTTTTCTGGCAGGACTTGCTTATTTGTTTTTTTTTTTATCCGTCCGTTCTATGTTTCATGTCCTTGTTTTTACGTTTGTTTCTGGTAGGACTTGCTCGTTGGTTTTTCTGTCAGTCCGTTCTATGTTTCATGTCCTTTATTTACATCTGTTTCAGGTAGGATTGTGCTCACTGGTTTTTTCTATCCGTCCGTTCTATGTTTCATGTCCTTTGTTTACGTCTGTTTATGGTTGGACTTGTTCACTGGTTTCTCTGTCAGTTCATTTTATGTTTCACGTCCTTTGCACGGCATTGTCATGAAACCCAGGTTTACTTTCTTGGCAGGATTTTTCAATAGGTTGTCATTGTCCATTGTAAACTAAGTAGTAATATACATTTATTTGTAATGCGACAGAAATAACACGTTATTTGTTACCAAGTTTCTCCAAGGCCAGTTTCGATGTTTGCACTTCAGCAGGTGTTTTACACCAGGTGCCAGAATGAAAGAGATTTTTCAAAATCTGGCTAAATTTCTTGTTGAACGCAATGTATATAATAAAGTTGAATGAACTGTTGGCATAAACAAAAGCTTGCCTCACAGACAAAAATGTATAAAACACCATACACCATCTGTCCGTGACGTCAGGTTCGTATACAGTCGTGACAATGAAGGCGGCGTGTGTTATAGAAAATACCAAACATACAAGCAACATTGTTCTTGTAGTGCGCGCTGATGACTTCTGTGTGTCTAAGACAGCTGTCATATTTTGTCTTTTTCGAAGCGCGGTCGCTATTTTCAGAGAGATCACGACAGACCCAATTGTTACAAATATGAACGGAAGTGTATGCGTTAAAGTCGGAAAAACACTCAAACGAAGGGTTCGATAGACAATATTTGTTTTTAAAGTGTAGTACAGTACATTCTCAAATAATAATGTGTTATTGTTAACAACACGATAGCTGAAAGACGTGTCATTTGCATTGATATATGTCACCCAAGGAATCCACATCAAGAACGTTGACAATCCAGCAAGCCAAACTCTTTTGGGGATCACCAGTGTGTTAAAGTGTAGTGGATAAAGCACAGCAATCAACCTTTCAATTGCTATACACACTGTAATGTAAGTAGAGGCTCGAAACCCTACTTGGCACAAAAAAATAACAACAACTTCTGCAACTGCTATTAACAACATTTCTAAATACATACGCATACCTCTGCCTTCATAGACCTCTCTTTCACCGATGAACTCAATACTCAAAATGTCCAATAAACACACATATCGGCTATAGCCAAACAAAACAAAAGTATATTTGACGACTGCTCCAGACCACATTTTCTGAACACAATAAAACTGATGACGTTTCCAACAAAGCCCAACACAGTGATTGCTGGCATGAAAACATAGTTACTCCACCACACGATCAGTATCATTGTTTCAGGGGTGATATAGTGAAAGTAATTCTCGCATTCAATCTGTAGTACATCGCTGCAGTTGCTATTACTATTAGACATCTTTTCACTCCCTAAAACGATTGAGCCCATGCCGTGACTGACATTATTCCGGACCGAAACGGACATTCTACAAACGTTTTGCAGTGGTCACAGATTTATGACATCACGATATCTCAAAAAACTTTAAATTATATTGAGGTCATGCACATTACACCGTGTTGGTAATCGCTGGGATTTGCCCGCTGTCATTTAGAAAGAGCTGTATTGCCCCCCGCTTCTGCTCACACAGTCGTCGCTAGTACATCCGGAGAAATGATTGAAACGAACATGAATTCACAAATGAACAGGATAATCTGAAATTTATACAGAAACACTTAACATAAACTTACACAGCCTTTCAGATATGAGCAATAATTGAATCTTGGCCTGTGACACTAACATAAAACATATACCTGGTACAAGTAGCTTGGAGCAGTCATAGCAACTAAACACAGAAGCCTTAAACCATATGTTGCACGATTTATTGTCTGGAATATTTCGCCGCATCTCGTCAAGTGTATACTGCAGAGTTATCTATCATATGAAGTGAATACATGAATAATGTTTTAGCTAAAATACTTAAAACACCCCATACATTCATTTCACAAAGAATCATTCAATTGATTTTTGTTAGTTGCATATCTTTAACAAGACTTCGCAGACAACCCCAACTGTCACGGTCCTAGAGATAGCATAACTGAGGACAGAGGGCAGACATAGGACATGGGAAGAGTACGGGGTAGTAGAACGGTCCAGACGCCTAGGACAGTAGGGTAGAGACAGGGCTGTGCCCTTGAGTGACGGAACAGGTTCACCATGAACGGAATGACGCAGTACGCTTGCCTCAACAGGCGAGTGTAGGACAGACGTGACAGCACGACCTCCCACGGACTTCACGAGGGTCTAGCTTATTTTAGTTTAGTTTAGTTTAGTCGTTGGAGGGTCAAGTGCCTCGTGACCACCGGACTGAGTAGGAAACGACAGTCGAGACTCGGACACGGATGAGAGAGGATGTGTGACTGTGTGAAGAGGACGAATGGACTAATGCTTAGACTGCAGTGCGAATGAATGTGATCGCTACTTAACGTGTGTTGGTGTGCTTGGCTATTCACGAGTGCGCATTTTCTTGATTGTTGCGCAAGAGTATTTTTTGAAAGCGGTGCGAGAGCGTATTTGGAGTTATGTAAATATTCTGTGATATATATGACAAGTAATATCTATGATGTATCACAATTAAATAATATATTCTCACATTCATGCTTTCACGCCTCATATGTACTTGCACCATCTGCCTGTCTGAACCCCACTATGTAAACCCCTAGAGACGTTGACACAAATATTTATTGACCGTTTGTTATGTTTTGGCCATGTTTATGTACAGTAGTTTGCCATTGCTTTCTGAACGATCGGCACTGATTGATTGATTGATTGATTTAGGAATCGACATCACAGCATTCGGGGCATTCCCATAAGTGCTCCGTCCCCATCCTCAGCAGCCAGCGAAGAGTTCCAACACTAATAGTACCAGTAGCAATCTGATTATAAGTCCGTCTCGCCTTTCCTTTGAGCGTTGAGCGTCGGCCAGATCCCTTCGTCACTCCTCGTTGTCTCATTCTTGCCAGACCATGGTAATCCATTTGCTCCTCCGAGGTGTGCACGTGCTCCCACAAGGCCGCAACCACGTCTGCCTTGTCATGTATCAATACTCCACCAAGTTCTGCAGAGCCAGCCAATCTGTCCGCCTGTTCATTTCCCAGCACACCGGCATGCCCCGGAGAAAAGATCCAGGCGATGCTTGTCACCCGTGACCTCCGAAGCGAAGCAAGCCACTCCGCACGAAGTCTGCCCGTCCTCACCCTCGTCAGCATGCTTTCTGAGTCAGTTACAATCACGATGTGTATGTGTGTGTCGTATTCTCCATCCAGCGGAGAGCCGCAGTGACTGCCTCCACTTCCATTCTTAAGCTGGATGTTGTGGTATCATATGCCAGGCTCTCCTGCCCCAAACATCGACCATTAGCTTTGGCTATGAAACCCCAGCCACTTCTCTCACCTCTTGACACCGAACCATCTGTGTAGATAATCACATCACTCGAGTGAGCATTGTCCTGAATTAGTTGCTGGATTTCCACTTCCGTGGCCCCTGCTGGCCACTCCCTGCACTCCCGGCTTAATGTGATTATAACTCTGCACAAGTCTGACTGCTCCGCTGGCACTCTGACCCACTCCTCTCCACGCCTAATGTTCTCCAAGGGGCACACCTGTCTGATCGTATCCTCCGCCTGAGCCATCCATGATTTCCCTCTTATCAGTCGCTGACCCTTAACTGCGTCCAGCGCCTCATGCAGTGGGTGGTCTGTGTCTGCAGCTACTCTGAGGTATGCCTTCGCCTGCATCACCTTGAGCCTACCAGCAACAGTCGGCAGACCAAGGATGTAACGCATACACACTACTGGGGTGTCTCTAGTGCATCCCAGAATGACCCGCATAGCTTCGTTCTGTATGCGCTCTAACTTCACCAGCTGACTCTCTGAGACAGTGAGCAGACCTAATCCATAATCAATTACTGAGATTATCAAGTGCTGGTATAGTGTGAAAAGCATTCTCTGCTCTATGTCCATTGCAGCCATAGTTTTAAGTGCGTTGAGTCCCTTTTGAGTTCTTGTCACGACCGTCTCCACATGGTCCTTGAAGGATAGGCTCCTGTCAAATGTGATCCCCACATACTTCAGTTTGTTCTCTCTGCTGACATTTCTACCATCTATCGCGAGGCTTGGGACATCAGCTCTTACAATCCTGTTGTCCAGAAAGCACCACAAAACAGCTGCCTTTTCCGGGTGGATGGCAGCACCCATTTTTGTGCACCAGTCAATCACTTCATCTACTGGCGCCTGTAACTCCCGGGCTGTTTGCTCCCTATCTCTCCCCTGCCTATATGCAAGAATATAATCTGCAAATGTTAGTATTCTTCCAACCCCTGGTGCTTCTAGGTTTGCAATCTTGCTCGTATACACATTAAAGAGCACCGGTGAGACTGCAGATCCCTGTGGCAGTCCCGGGGTTAACATATGTGGCTCTGAGGTCCATGCGCCCAGACGGAGAGCAACCAGACGAGAGTGCAGGATGGCTGCTATCCAGTTCACCAACCAGAGATTGACCCCCTTCTCCATCAGTGCGGTCATCAAAATATCATATCGAACTCTATTATACGCATCCTCGAGATCAAGCGCTACCGCCATCGTTTCCTGTCTACTCTGGAACCCCTCATAAACATCAAAGGCAAAAGTGGCTGCATTAGACCAGGTATCTTTTCCTGGCTTGTAGCTCCCCAGGCCTCTTGGAAGAAGCTTCCCCCTTTCCAAAAAATCCTGCAGCTTAACAGCGACTATCTTCTCTAAAACCTTCCCAAATGTATTTTGAAAGGTGATGATCCTAAAGCCGCTAAGCTTTGACTGATCCTTGAATGGTTTTGGGAGAGGGATGAGATAGCTGTGCACCCAATCCTGCGGTACTGATGCTGTCCTAATGCTCTGGTTAAAGCAGTCAGTCATCTCCTCCAGGTCTGCTTCGCTCAAACCCTTCATGTGGCCATACCTGACCCCATCGGGCCCTGGTGAGGTGTCTTTTGTCTTTTTCAAAATGTGTTTAACATTTTCCACCCGTATGATGTCTTCATACTGCATATTCATCGTGGTGCCAGATATCTCCTCTCTAACTGCATCCCTGGTGTCCGCATCATTATGATTGGTCTGCTCTAAAATCTCTGGAGAAACGCCTCCCCTTTCTTTTTGTTTGTTGTCACGCGCACACCATCATCTCTATAGATTGTTCCCACTGTCATCGGCCGATCTTTTCTCTGCATTTGCTTGTGCAGTTTCCAGAATGTTTGCAGTGTTTTATCACCTCCAATCTCCTTCATGAAACATTCCCCTTTTGCCTTTTTGGCCTCTGCAGCACAGCGCTTGAAAACCTCCACCTTGTCTTTCTTTACATTTTCCGCTGTGTCCACTTCCTCTCGTGAGCTTCGAAGTGTCTGTAGCACTTTCTTTAGCTGCTTCACTGCAGCTCTCTTTACTTTCCAAGCATGGTCTACTTCTGGGGTCCACCATGGGGGCTGCAAAAAGGGAGTTTTAACAGTCCTGTTGCATGCTCCTTGTCTGAGGCGTTCAAAAAGGCAATCGGTCCACTCATACCGGAAGGTCTTGCGCGCTCTCCCAGCTTTAACTTTCCTGGATTTAGAGATCAGGACTGAGCATGGCATGTGATCACTCCCATGGTCATTCAAAACATTCCACTTTACATCAAGGACTGATGACTGGGAGACAAGTCCCAAGTCAATAGGTGTGTCTGCATCGCCAGGCCTCATTGCCATTCTTGTCGGCCTACCATCATTTATGCAGACCACATCGGAGTCCACCATGGTATCTGCAAGGGCAATTCCCTGTCGGTTTTCTCCACTACTGTCCCAATCTCTGTTCCTTGCATTGAAGTCTCCACATACGAGTAGCCTATCACCTGGTAATTCCTCCAGTTCCTTAAGCCAGTCCCAATGTTCCTTACTGACAATACAGTCCACTGTGGAATATACATTTATGATGTTCCAACTTGAGCCACCAATCTCCATGTGTATACCCTGGACCACTCTTGCACTGTGATTCCACTGGCTCAAGTCGAGTACCACATGCTTCACTCCTTCCTTCACCACTTCAGCGGTATTCACCAGCAGACCTTGTCCATGTCTCTTCTGTCCAGTAGGGTTTAACTGGCGTACCCAGGGCAATGGTATTGGTCTGTATTTAGCTCCTGGAGCATGAGGACGTCAAAATCATATATTAGTCTCTCCAATGCAGGACCTCTCTGTCTGGCACTGCGACAATTCCAGTATCCCACTCTTACATAGTTGAAACCTAGTCTCTCCACTTTTCGTCTTGTTCTCCTGGCGCCTGCCCTCCTATTTCTATGCCGTCGTCTCACACCATTTCCTCGTCTTCTCCTCCTCACTCTCTATTCGCTAGCCTCTGAGGGATGTGTCAAGCGCAGAGCACGTGCTCCGTAGCTCCGGCTACGATTCCCATGTTTAAATAAATCCATAGGCAAAGTTTGGATATTGCAGGAAATAAACGGTCACCCTAGCATTGCCTGCTTGCTAGGGAAGAGGCAGGGGATGTCCCGCAGGAGTCCATACGCCTGATGCCCCCCGCACGCCTGTTAGACGTCCAACGTTCACGACCAGTTAACCCATGGCCATCCAGTTCCTCAGCACGCTGGTCCACCTTGAACTTGGGGGTTTATATTTGGAGTTCAAAGCTAACGGGTTCCACCTACCCGGGAGCGTAACCCTGATCGGGGGGCTAAACGGGTAGTCCACCTTGCCCAAGGGTGTCCCGTAGGCTAGCGGAGGGAAGGAGGCGCCTCCTTTGATAGGGGATACCCCTACCCCGCTACCCGAAATGATCGGCACTCATACCATTGAATGAAAATCAGCGACATTCTGTCTGCTTCCAGTTCACCCGCAGCTGTGTTTGGAACGCGGATTGCGGGATTATATATTGCATTCATAAAGCCTTCGTCACAGAGCGGACTTAGGAGACTATATACAACAATAAGAACGGGAAACAGTATTCTTTGGTCATGTGATGAGAAGCGAGGCACTGAAGAATATCGTGACAACTGGGACGATTATATCCAACAATAAGAACGGGAAACAGTATGCATTGGTCATGTGATGAGAAGCGAGGCACTGAAGAATATGGTGACAACTGGGACGATTATATCCAACAATAAGAACGGGAAACAGTATTCTTTGGTCATGTGATGAGAAGCGAATCACTGAAGAATATCGTGACAACTGGGACGATTATATCCAACAATAAGAACGGGAAACAGTATTCATTGGTCATGTGATGAGAAGCGAGGCACTGAAGAATATCATGACAACTGGGACGATTATATCCAACAATAAGAACGGGAAACAGTATTCTTTGGTCATGTGATGAGAAGCGAGGCACTGAAGAATATCGTGACAACTGGGACGATTATATCCAACAATAAGAACGGGAAACAGTATTCTTTGGTCATGTGTTGAGAAGCGAGGCACTGAAGAATATCGTGACAACTGGGACGATTATATCCAACAATAAGAACGGGAAACAGTATTCTTTGGTCATGTGTTGAGAAGCGAGGCACTGAAGAATATCGTGACAACTGGGACGATTATATCCAACAATAAGAACGGGAAACAGTATTCTTTGGTCATGTGATGAGAAGCGAGGCACTGAAGAATATCGTGACAACTGGGACGATTATATCCAACAATAAGAACGGGAAACAGTATTCATTGGTCATGTGATGAGAAGCGAGGCACTGAAGAATATCGTGACAACTGGGACGATTATATCCAACAATAAGAACGGGAAACAGTATTCATTGGTCATGTGATGAGAAGCGAGGCACTGAAGAATATCGTGACAACTGGGACGATTATATCCAACAATAAGAACGGGAAACAGTATTCTTTGGTCATGTGATGAGAAGAGAGGCACTGAAGAATATCGTGACAACTGGGACGATCACTGGGGAACAAGGCAGAGACAGACCAAGAGAAATGATACTGGAGGGACTGAGACAGTGGCATGGAGGAATGTGACCAAAAGATTTGATCCTGAACACTGTGGCGTGGGAAAAAAGATACATTTACAATTAAAGGTATCTAGGGTCCAGGGTACTGATAACAAGACAAAGTTCATCCTGTGTCAGAAAGCTAGCGAATGGCTCAATCCCCCAAAAATGATCAGAGAGTTATTATGAAATATTTCTCCACTTTAAATAGTATGAATAAAGACACTGATCTTCCGTGTACAAGTTAAGAGGAGTCCTGGATTGTCACTTGGAAAAACAGAGGATTCAGCTCTACTCTATAATGAAGGTTGTACCCGCGTTCTCTACTCTATAATGCAGGTTTTACCCGCGTTATCACCCAGCCACCGGGGACTCAGATTTAATAAGTGTACACAATGTCTGTTTGAACAAATAGCCACATCTAACAACTGATGGGAGATGCCTTGAAAAGATTAGAACAAGAATCGCCATGGCGAAAGTAGCCTTTAGCAAGATGAAAAACATTCTGACCAATAAAATGATATCAATTAAAACGAGAAAAAGAGTGTTTAGGGGATACATGGAGTCTGTTCTTTTGTATGGATGTGAAACTTGGACAATGTGCAGTCAAGCTGAAAAACATCTCATGGCTGCAGAAATGTGGTTTCTGAGGAAAATGCAAAGAATACCATGGACAGAGTGAAAAACCAATGACCAAGTACTCAATCAATCATGTGCCTGCCGGAAACCTGGGCGGTCATGACTCGCCATTTCACTCGATCACCAGCGTCGTGGATCAGCTCAGTGTTCCTGTCTCGTCAATGCCATATGGAAAAGCCATCCAGGTATTTTCCTCTCAGTCTTCCTCTTGGTCTGTTCCCTTCGATCTGGCCAGTTGTCACTAAGTTCTCCAATTCATTTTGTCTCATAACATGTCCAAAAAAATTGTGACTGCCTACGTCTAATTTCTCTAATCAATTTACGATTTTCATTTGTCACCCGTTCTAATGGCTTTATTACAAAAGCATGAAAGAAACATTAACAGGTGTGGTAGAATTAAACAAAGCATTCATTTTGAATGAATTATGCACCATGGGTTGGTCAGAAGAAGTCGCCGTAAGCATTCAGGCAAGCATCCCATTGCTTAGGATGGCGGCGAATGCCTTCCGCAACACAGGATTGTGGTTGCTCACTGAACCAAGTGTTTACCGCGTTCATTACGTCTGCATCTGTGTGAAATCGTTACTCCTTGAGAGATTTTTTAGAGGTCCGAACAAATTAAAATCACATGGTGACAAATCAGGACTAAGGCTGGATGTTGCAGAATTTCCCACTTCTTCCCTCCTAATGCTTCTTGCACAATCTTTGCGACATGCGGACGAGCATTATTGTGAAACAAAATCACACAGCGAAAAAGCATGCCGGGTCGTTTATTATTGATTGCTTTTTGCAGCTTGTCTAGTGTTTGCAAGTAGTGGGTAGAGTTGATGTTTACACCAGGTTCTTTAAAGTCGACCAACAATAGCCCTCCATGGTCAAAACATGCGCTCAGCATAACCTTACCAGCGGAAACCTGTAACTTGAATTTTTTGGCTTTTCGTGATCCAGCATTCTTCCATTGCATGCTCTCTCTTCTGCTACTCGGCTCAAAGTGGTGACACCATGATTCATCGCTTGCCACTATGCGGAAGAGAAATTCACCACCCTCCACTCTGTAACGCAGCAAGTGGTTCAAACACCATCCCATGCGTTCCTCTTTTTGGTGGTCGGTCAGCATCCGTGGTACCCACTATGAACACACCTTCCGATATTGCAGTTTCTTACGAACGACCTTTTGAATTGTCCCAAATTGACACATCAAATTCTTTCGCTAGCGAACGTATGCTTCGACAAGGAGTCATCTGTACTGCTGCATCAATTTTGGCGATGGTTTTTTTTTTTTTTTTTTGCAATAATATGCGCTTGACCTGGCCGTTGACTATCTTTCCTGAACTGACTACCTTTACGAAACATTAGTGCCCAGTCTGTCACTGTTGTCTTCGACACACATTTGTTACCGTCCGCTGCCTGTATTCTTCGATGAATGTCCACTGGTCGACATCCTTCAAATGAAAGAAATTGAATCACCGCTCTTTGAGCTTCTTTGGACGGATTTTGGATCAACCCGGCCATTTTCTCAACGGTCAGAAACAGAACCTTTGCATCATGGGACGATAAGCACGTGCTCTGTTATTAATTGGTCAGTACTTAATCAAATGACTATGACACGATCATGTTGAACGTACGCAATTATGAGCGGTGCGGCATAACGGACTTCAAATGAACGCCTCTTATAACCTTTAACGACGTGAAACGCTGGTGTCAAAACAGTTGTAGAACATTTGGCAAATAAAGGGAACCTCCGTGGCCAAGAAGTTACGCCGCCAGCCTCACGCTCGAGGGTTTGATTCCCGCCTCCGTCGTTCGGTTCACGCGTGCAACTTTCTTGGAGACTCTTGGGGATTGTCGCTAGAGCTACGGAGTTCGCCCTTTTGTGCGACGCGTTCGGCAGGTCTGCACTGTGGAAAGAGACCGAGCCATATGGGATAACACCCAGTGCAATAAAGTCGATCCTTTTGCCTTTTAAACCTTTTTCAGGAAACAGATTGTAGTAAGAACATGTAGCCTTGCGCCTATGTTCTCTCTGCGAGGCGTAAGTTTATTTGAAAGCATCAGGTTAAAATGTGTTTCTATAAATTTTATGTAGTCTAATGTTTCATCTACTATACACGTATTTCTCCCTGCCTTCTATGATTGCGAATCAACGGCTATGAAGTTATTTATATTTTTTTAATATGACAAATTCGGATGTTGTACTTTCTCATGTCACTGTGCGCATAAGTAATATGTCACCTGACCTCTTGACTGACCCAGATAAAGTCCAGAAGAATTCTTATCCCCTCATTGAGAATTCTTGATATCTAAAGATAGATCTCCTTGTCTTTGATCTCATCGCCCTTCAAAAGAATTTTAAATTTCTTCAAGACAAACTTTCAGTTCTTTCCTCTCAATGTTTCATTGTCAAGTTACTGTACACACTTGAGTATATGCAACCAAATACAATAACATGACAAACCCAGAAAATACATCGGTGTAATCCATAGTACTTTCTTTCTCCCTTTTGGGAGATTTTATCTATTGATGCTTACTTTGTAAAACATTTTTACATAAACTTACTGTTGTTTTAAAGGGGAAGAAGTACTACTCGAACCAGACATACAAAGTGGAGAAATGTTTGAATACTGATTTTTTTTCTGTATCTCGGAGTAAACGTCTTGAAACTGAAAACGTATGAGAATACGGGGCGAGTTTGAGTGTCTACATCGTCTTCTTGTTTTTTTTTTTTTTTTCATTCTCCGTTCTCATATTCATGGATGAGGGTGGAGGGGAAGGGGGGGGGGGGGCTGGGGCGGCGGGGGAGTGGCATTTCAGCTGGTTGTCAAGGGTATTGTAAAGGTCTCTTTTAAAACTCCTTTAACTTGTGGATATATAGTATAGAGTACAAAACATAAAGGTCTCTCTTAACACTCCTTGTAGCATATGGGTATATAGCATAAATGACGCAACATAAAGGTCTCATTTTACACGTCTGTTGGCGAATTACCGGCTCTGTGGCGAAGGGGTTACCTACTCAGTTCGCAATCCCGCATACCGCATTCGAAACAGCTGTTGGAGATGTGGCAGCAGACCGTCTTGCGTTGGTTTTTATAAAATAATTTGAGTGCCGGTCGTGAAGAAAACAATGGCAAACCTCTGAATGTAAACTTGGCAAGAAATCACACACAGCCGAAAATGATGGGGTTGACTGCTAAGTTCTGTAAAGGATGTGCACCTAACTTTAACTTTGGCGTATCGGGTATTTAGTATAAAGTACAAAACACAAAGGTTTGATGCGAATTATGTATGTAGCATAAAGTACAATACATACGAGTCTAATTTCACACGGCTTTTGCCGAATCGGATATATGTGTATAACATACAGAGGAAAAGCTGGCCGAGTGGCTAAGAATGTCTTTTGAGGTTGACCAGGGTTCAAATCCTCGGTAAGGTGTGGACTTCTTTCTGTCGAGGGCTAAAAAAAAAACAACCTTAACCTGAACAGTTCGTGGCGACTGCACTAACCAAGTGGCCTTTATTCCTCAGGCTCAAAACCCACATGTCCCACACCACAATTTACTACAGGCAGTAGATGATAGTATACAGCACAACATATAAAATCTCAAATCACTCGGCTTTTGACGTATTTAATGTATAGTATAATGCATAAAACATCCATACATCATGTGCCATGCCGGTAAGCGTGGGCGGCCATGTTCTGCCATCTCAATCGATCACCAGAGTCATGGATCAGCTCCGTGTTCCTGTCTCGACCATGCCATGTGGCCAAGCCATCCAAGTATTTACTTCTCGGTCTTCCCCTTGTTCTCTTCCCTTCGATCTTGCCAGTTGTCACCAATGTCTCCAATTCATTTCTTCTCATAATATGCCAAAAAATTTTGACTGTCTACGTCTAATGTCTCTCATCATAAAACATAAAAGTGCCGAATTTGATATACAGTATACAGTATAAAACAGTGTGCCCTATTTGATATATAATATACAGTATAAAACATAAAAAGTGCCCTATTTGATATATCGTATACAGTATAAAACATAAAAGTGCCGTGTTTGAAATATAGTATACAGTATAAAACATAAATGTGCCGTGTTTGATATATAGTATACAGTATAAAACATAAAAGTGCCGTGCTTGATATATAGTATACAGTATAAAACATAAAAAGTGCCCTATTTGATATACAGTATACAGTATAAAACATAAAAGTGCCGTGTTTGATATATAGTATACAGTATAAAGCATAAAAATTTCTGTATTTGATATATAGTATACAGTATAAAACATAAAACGTGCTGTATTTGATATATAGTATACAGTATAAAACATAAAAAGTGCTGTATCTATATATATATATAAAAGACGATGTATGTATGTAGGGATGTATTTGATGCGTTCGATAACGTTCTATCTGATTGAGATGAAATTTTCTACATGTTTTCTTTTCATTCCCGTGCAGCCAACTGTCATAGTTTGTTAGTGTACACTCAGCTATTTACTTACTAAAATTTAATATTTCAATTTACATTATCATTTATATATAGAGAGGGGATTTAACTTAAGAAAAGTTATTTCAAGGGGCATAACTTTTAATAGCATTGCTACATAATTTATATATTGATTTTTGCATTGTTTTCAAAGGTTTATAACTGTTTGTCTACAATTATTTACAGGCATATGCGTTATAATAATGATATAATCTTTCAGGAATTTTCAAAGTTTTCATAAATATAAGGCATCTAATTAAATAGTGAAAATTTTCTAACTCATCTTTTTATGTTTAAAGAAGTTATCTACAGTCATGTAGGTGATTAAAAACAGTTTTATTTAAAAATAATGGATGGTGTGTTAATTTTTTCTGTTATATGAATTTAATGAGATGCTCCCCGCCAGGACCTGGGCGAAGCCGCGCCGGGTCAGATAGATAGACAGATAGACAGACAGACAGATAGTCGGGAACGGGAGCTTATATGACTATTTATATGAATTAAATGAGTTGCTCCCCACCAGAGGCTGGGCGAAGCCGGGCCGTGTCAGACAGACAGACAGACAGACAGACAGATAGACAGACAGACAGACAGACAGACAGACAGACAGACAGACAGACAGACAGACAGACAGACAGACAGACAGACAGACAGACAGACAGACAGACACACACACAGACAGACAGACAGACAGACAGACAGACAGACAGACAGACAGACAGACAGACAGACAGACAGACAGACAGACAGACAGACAGACAGTAGGGAACGGGAGCTTATTTGATTACATATATGAATTAAATGAGATGCTCCCCACCAGGGACTGGGTGAAGCCGGGCCTGGTCAGACAGACAGACAGACAGACAGACAGACAGACAGACAGACAGACAGACAGACAGACAGACAGACAGACAGACAGACAGACAGACAGACAGACCGACCGACCGACCTACCTACCGACAGACAGACAGACAGACAGACAGTTCCCCGCTAGGGTCTGGGCGAAGCCGGGCCGTGTCAGCTAGTTTAATATATAGTATACAGTATAAAACATAAAAAAGTGTTGTATTTGATATATAGTATACAGTATAAAACATAAAAAGTGCTGTATTTGATATATAGTATACAGTGTAAAACACGAAAATTGCTGTATTTGATATACAGTATATAGTATAAAACATAAAAGTGCCGTATTTGATATACAGTATCCAGTATAAAACATAAAAAGTGCTGTATTTGATATATAGTATACAGTATAAAACATAAAAAGTGCTGTATTTGATATACAGTATACAGTATGAAACATAGAAGTCTTTTGCCGTATATGTTATACAGAATAAATCTAAAAACATAAATCAGATCTTTACATGTCTTGTGGGGTGTGGGGAAAATGATACTAGCTCCATATTTTGATAGACCAATCGGAACTCGAGAGGTGATTTGGACAATATCAGACTTCACTTCGCACTACATATTCTGAAACCCATTTTGGTTCGGTAGACATGGTAGGCTAGTTTAGTTGTAAAAATCAGCCTCGATGTGAATTGGAACATATAGACACCGCAGAGGCAGCCAAGCGTGGGTACATGGTGGTAATCACATGTTTCCGTGGACCAATCAGCATCGATGGGTGACGTAAATATCGTGTTAGCAGCCTTTTCTTCCCATGACATTTCTTCGTACATATTTTAGGCCGGGTCAAACTAAGAGCTAGGTCACTACCAAAGAAATAAAAATAAAATCAACATACTTTATGGAGATTTAAACATACGACCACTATCTGGCAGGCTCGCGCGTTAGCCACTGGGGCACGGCGGCTTCCACACCTTTTATAAACAACACACAGTCAGCGATCATCGTGTCCGACATCACTCACTCAGCAACCATCATGTCCGACATCACTCACTCAGCAACCATTGTGTCCGACGTCACTCACTCAGCAACCATCGTGTCCGACATCACTTACTCAGCGATCATCATGTCCAACATCACTCACTCAGCAACCATCGTGTCCGACATAACTCACTCAACGATCATCATGTCCGACATCACTTACTCAACGATCATCATGTCCGACATCACACACTCAACGATCATCATGTCCGACATCACACACTCAACGATCATCATGTCCGACATCACACACTCAGAGATCATCGTTTCCGACATCACTCACTCAGCGATCATCATGTCCGACATCACACACTCAACGATCATCATGTCCGACATCACACACTCAGAGATCATCGTTTCCGACATCACTCACTCAGCGATCATCATGTCCGACATCACTCACTAAGCAACCATCATGTCCGACATCACTCACTCAGGGATCATCATGTCCGACATCACTCACTCAACGATCATCATGTCCGACATCTCTCTCTCTCATGGATAATTGTGTGGGATATCACTCACTCAGTGATCTTCATGTCCGAGCAAGGGCAGTAACACATCTGTGAAAGGATACATTTCTCTAGACTCTAGACAGATTCCATTCAAGGTAACCTGGTTCTCTAACCATGGTTTGGTTTATTTCACTAAAAATCTTTCTCCAGGGCAGCGATATTACTGTTTACTCTTTTGGATTAACAACTTTTCTCTGTGATTTTTAACGTGTGCGTTTTGTTCTATGACCTATCCGAGGAGATTGGATCTTTAACCTATCTTTTCACGGGCACAGAGAGAATGGGAAACGGCACTTCTTGCAAACAGTTTCCACCCAATACTGGGATTCGAACTAGGTAGATTCTTGGATAGAAGCAAAGTACGAAACTCCTCTGTCATATCTCCCATACAGAGATTTCGATGTTCATATATTCTGAGGTCACTGTCCTGAAGTCACGTAGTCCTAGTCAGTGGTCGTAATGTATTAAAGTGTACTGTCCGAGGAAGATACTTTAAAGCAGTGATTCTCAAATGTGTTTGAGCGGCGACCTCTGCCTCTTAAATACCATCTGAAAACGGCACACACACACAATCACACGCACGCGCGCGCGCACACACACACACACACACACACACACACACCGCACGTAAAAACGTAATGTATGCGTCTATGCCACTAGTTTGACTAAAACACAAACCTGAGCCTTGCTCACACGGTAGTCTCTTGGCAAACAACAAACACCTGGGACAACTCTGAAATGTACACACATTTATGAATAATTATGGTTACTGTATGTGATATATAACACCATTCAAAAATTGCTACATTGATTCTATAGAACTATATCTGTAAAAATATCCATGACCGAGAGGAAAATACCTGGATTTCTTGGCCACATGGCATGGACGAGACAGGAACACTGAGCTGATCCACGACTCTGATGATCGAGTGAAATGGCGAGCCATGACCACCCACGCTTTCCGGCATGGCACATGATTGATTGATTGACTTCTCCTTGGTCTGTTCCTTCGATCTTGTTAGTTGTCACCAAGTTCTCCAATCCATTTCTTCTTATAACATGTCCAAAAAACTTTGACTGTTTATGTCTAATTTCTCTAATCAATTTACGTAATATTACCTGAAATTACATGCCCATAATCATGACATTTACATCTCCACTTGTTTATTATGTAATTCTATCAATGTATCAACATACAACAAATGAAATATCACTAATAATAATTAGCTATGATATCTTGTCTATATTTTAGACTGATTACCGGTTTAACAACCTGGGAACTACCACCTCCATCCGGCTTTCTACATACTTATATGACTGACTGGCACCTTGCCGTCATGACAGACGATAGTTTGTAAAATGGAGTTATACCCCTCCATAGCACAACGCCTGGACTGAAGTTAGAGATCATATGTTGTCCATGCAGCATGATCTTTCTCTCTCGGCCTGCCTCGTGTACTCCCTAGGAAAGGTAACACCAATGCGCCTGGGCCATGACATGCTGCAGAAGGTGCCAGATCAGAAAAACAATGCTATAACTTTCCGCCTGTCGGAGCTTCCATCCTAGAGCAGTTGCCGCCCAATACTGCCTGTCGGAGCTTCCATCCTAGACCAGTTGCCGCCCAATACTGCCTGTCGGAGCTTCCATCCTAGAGCAGTTGCCGCCTAATACTGCCTGTCGGAGCTTCCATCCTAGACCAGTTGCCGCCCAATACTGCCTGTCGGAGCTTCCATCCTAGACCAGTTGCCGCCCAATACTGCCTGTCGGAGCTTCCATCCTAGACCAGTTGCCAACCAAGGCTTAGGGCATGGTCTGCCCTGCCATGGAATTTAGCTATCAGGTTGCATTACCTCGCACTGGATAAGGCTCGTAGCATCCCAGTTCTACTTCTCCGCCCGAAGGTGTTGGCACAATGTAGGGTATTGGGTTTGGTGAGCGCCGCCCAACATTCGGCGCTAAGAGAAAGCAGGTTGTACCTTCTACTGTCATACGGTAGCTCAGTCATATATGACTAAGACCTGACTATGTAAAACTTATATCGGATCAGCTTAAATAATTTTTAATATAAAAAATAACAATGTCGGCATCACAGCAAAATATTAAATAATTTCGACTTAATAAATTCAATTAATTAATTGATCAACATGTGCAAGGCCATTACTTCCTTTCAAGGTATCGGTTCGACTGACGCTTTTCATGATTATTTTCAACTCTTGCGGTAAATCGATTTGTGCAACCTGATTAACTCATCAACTTGACAGCACGAACACTCTGTCTCCCGTCACTGTACACCCCCGGAAATGCAAAAGTACGAAAATCATTGACCAAGTCGAGTAATGACAACTGTGAAGACACCCAGTGTAGTAAACTGAGTGATGAAACGTTAACAGAACATTACACGTGAAACTGTACATGAGAAAAGTGTGTGACGGCTGCTTTACGTTCCTGTTGACTCGTTAACAAAAGCAAACGAGGGTAGATTTCTCTCGATAACTGTTGTACAAGTTCCAATCAGAAGATACTTTGAAGACCTTGGCCACAGATGATGATACTAAAGGTCATGACCAACATCCAGCATTCAATGGCGAATTTTGGCAACCAACACCCTTGTGTAAATGATGTAAGCATGTGTGTTGGCATGAATGTATGTATTTATGCATGTGTTCGTGTCTGTGCGTGTATGTGTGTCTGTCTGTCTGCCTGCCTGTCTCTTAAAATGGTCATATGCATTGTTTATGTTCACAGCATGTATTTGACAATGTACTTTTATTTCCATGTTAATGTTACATGCACAATATACAATTGATGTACGAAAAAGAGTATTTGGAAAGGCCGGATCTAAGAGTGGCATGAGTGCCCAATTTGTGACCCTTTAAAAATAAAGTTCGTTCGTTCGTTCTAGCACAGAGCTCATAAATCTACAGGAGAAGTGATGCTGGCTGTTCGTTGGGACGTCAAAGGTTGAACATATCACTACCTTGTGGCAACACGGTTAATGGACAGTGCTGTGTGTACGTAATACTATACTCCTCGTCGCTGTCAACGGTTATCGAGCTGGCCGTCTTATCAGTTATCAGTTATCAGTTTACGATCAGCGTTGCCAGTAGTGGGTTGTGCTAAATGTTTACATCTCAAATCCCGAAACAACCAAATAAATCAATTTGATTATTGTTCGCTGGACTTTAGGCGGCCTTGTGTGCCAGTGAGAAGACTTGATCGTTCGGGTCCACATCGATTGACGGACGTTAGTCGCGGTGATCGGGCAAATCCTGAGCTAAGCCTACGATGGGTGACGTAATATTCTGTTGTGATAATTTGGCCGTGTCCAGCGTGTGCCGCATGGTCTAGTGGTTACACACACGCTTCACACGCCAGTGATCCGGGATTTGTTTCCGAGTCCGGTAAAGGAAATGCACTACTGACGAGCTCAAACGAGAGCAAAACTCGAGTCTAGTGCTTTCACATTGACGTGGATAGGCCTTAGGTTCATACCAGAATACGATCAGCGTTGCCAGTAGTGGGTTGTGCTCAATATTTAAATCTCAAATCCCGAAACAACCAATTATCAGTTGGGGTATCTTCATTGCACTCCGGACATGTCCATAGGTGCTCAGATCCCCCCCCCCCCCCAGCATATGCATCAGCGTCCGGTGGATAATAGTGCCAGTTCTGTGTTGGTTGACGAGGCACCTCGTTTTCTCGATGTACCCCTCGCGTCTGGCCGTGCCAATTCTGACTCCCAAGTCTTTCATCCTGGACAGCGATGTGGATTCACTGCCGTCAAAGTCCTCTGTTTTCGCCATATCTTTAAGGACGTTAATAACATCGGCACGATCCATGGGCTGGCTATCTACAGAGGGTGCAGAGCCAGCCAGTTTATCAGCTCGTTCATTTCCCTCGACTCCCGCATGTCCCGGGACGAAGGTGAAGGTGACTTTACAGACAACAGACTTCCGCAGCGTGGTCATAGAGAGGGCACCACTGGATTCTTGAACGGTTCGGCCTGCTGAATGGGCTGTAAATGCCCACGCACTTCTCTGCTGCTTTACAACAGATCCATCTGTATAGATGATCACTTCGGGGCTATCTGAGTGTTCATAGATGAGCGCGTTGACCTCTGCATTGACAGCGGTAGGTTTCTGCTATCTGCACCGTCTGTCGAGTGTGATAATACAGGAGAAAGTGCGCTTAAAAGCTGGAGGTAACGGCAACCATTCCTTGCCGGGGTTGATACTGGTAAGACTGCAGACCTGTCTGACGAGATCTTTTGCCCGACCCATCCATGCATTGCCCCTCTTTAGCCTGTCACCCTTTTCTCTGAATATAGCGTCATGCTCAGCTGCACTTATTTTTAAGTATGTACGAGCTCTCCATATCTTGATCCTGTGTTCCATTGTTGGGAAGTCAAGGAAGTATCTCATTGTTACGCAGCCGGTGTCTCGTGCAGCCCAAAATGATGCCGTCTCATACGAAGCGGGAATCGAGAAGCAGTACTCATACAAGACGAAGACGTACAGTGATATGATCGCAAGTCTGAGACAGGAAGAGTATACTTCAAAGAGAGGTCTAATTTCCCACTCCGTGTACGACATGCTTAAGCAGGTAGGCATCAAAGGACAAGAGAGGACTCGGGTACGAAAACAAGTGAGCGAGGTAGCAGAAAAGGCATCATGCTGGCTCTGGGGCAATCGGAATGTTGAGTTGGGTAAACCAGAGCGGTAATATGGCTGGCGAGTCTGTCTGCAAGGTGGAGTATATAAAGTCTAACATTGAAGCGTGTTTGGGTGTTTATACTTGGTACAAGTTAATCATATCTTTCTAAGTCAGAATCGACTAACTGTTTATATTGTTAGGTGACTCTCTGATATATTTCTGGATTGATATTGACTTGGTAATAATGCATGATATATATTTTCCTAAGTGTTGCCCTGATGCTACTTTCATCAGTATTGTCCCCTAGTTGGATCAGTACCTTGGTTGCTACTGGACTTAAGCCAGTCCGGTAGTTATCAGCGACTAACGCTTTTTTTCAAGCAACGCACTACTTCACGACAAAAGAAAAAAAAAATCCCCAAAAAGGACATTTCAGGCCCTAAATCATCTTCATTATAAGATGACTTCAGAATTAGAAACCCACCGATATGGTCGGATAATCCAATAGTGGTCCCCTAACCTTGGTAACTATACTCCACGCATAGTTGACGTCACCTGGTGATGTGTAGTCATTTTGACCCATAACAAAGATAATATATGCATGCTTACATTTTCCACCTGTCAGATTGTTTCCCCTTAGTTGTACTGATGAAACGATATGGGAAGTAATTTCGAAATTCTTTCAACAAAAAAAAAAAGTACATTTGTTACTTTTATTCTAAGCGTCATAGTTTGATATTTCTTTTCAATAGTGGCATACTTGGCACCTTTGAGAAAAAATTAATCAATCGATGATTCTTAGATAACAAATATATAAATCCTTTCATACTATTTATCATATGCTAATATAAGTGTCACAAAATCATTCACTCTGTCTTTCATTCATGATTATTTGTGATATAGTCTGCTATTTTTGATAAATTTAGAAAATATTTAGAAACGGAAGCGGAAGTACAGAGTAATGTGTTCACACGTTAGAATAATAAACACTGTTCTTGTACACGTTTGGATTACACTGTTCTAATAACATCAGAAACTTTGGGAACTCATGAGGAGAATGGGCTTCCCATCACATGTAGTACAACTCATAAAAATGCTCTATCTAGACCAACAAGCAGCAGTTAGAATAGATGGCGAGGCATCAGATTGGTTTGACATCAAGCAAGGAGTCCGTCGGGGCTGCGTGCTGTCACCCTATTTGTTTAACCTGTACGCTAAAAATATAATGAGAAATGTAAGTGATGATATAAACAGGGAGCTATATGATGCCCTAAATATCGGCAGTCATGACATAACGGAGATTCGATATGCTGATGATACAGTATTACTATCCACAACACAGAATGGCATAGAAAACCTAATAGCTTCAATCCAATTGAATAGTGAAAATCAAACTTATATCTTAACATAGAAAAAACAAAGATAATGCATACAGATAAAAATACTATGGAGAAAGAAATATACATTAATGGGGAAAAATTAGCGGTAGTGGAAAATTTTGAATATCTTGGTTCATTGATTACCAACAACGGTGACACAATGAAAGAAATTAAACGGCGACTATCAATTGCTCTTCAAAGACTAAAACAGCTGAATAAATTATGGAGTGGGACAGATAGAACTACAAAAATTAGATTTTTAAGAGCATGCATCTTTCCCATTGCAACATACGCCTGTGAGACATGGACACTTACTAAACAAGCTGAACAGCGCATACACGCCTTTGAAAATAAATGTTATAGGCGAGTTCTAAGAATATCTTGGGTAAAGAAAAGAACACATGCATCCATACTTCACGATTTGAATATTGAAGAAGGTTGGCTATTAAAGACGATAAAACAAAGAAAATTGAAATATTTTGGTCACTTGAAACGTCACGAAAGTTTGGAGAGACCAATAATGGAGGGGTATATGCCTGTCAAGAGAGGAAGAGGAAGGCCAAAGAGAAGATGGGTGCAGGATGTGGCGGATGATCTCCAGATGGGTGTATCAAACGCGGGACATCCTGCTTTTGATCGAGAGGTTTTCCGAAAGGTTGTTATGGGAGCAAAGTTCTGCAAAGGACATGCTACTGAATGAATGAATAAATGAGATGAGTTGAATTCCTCTACTGTCGTCTATTTCACACAGTTATACAGTTAAAATATTCGAACAGTTTCCTGTGCTTATATGACTACTATACATAAGCTTTGGTACTACTGGATGTTACCGAGAGCTGAAATAGGTCAATCTATACAGCTTTGTAGTACTGTTTTTGTAACACTGTTCGTAGGAATGCTACTCAATGTTTAAAAGTAATATCCTTACACATTTCGATCGTTCATTTGTTCATCACATTCACTAATTAAAAATGTATTTCTAATAAATTGCAGGACTCAGTCCTTATCACAGAAGTAACTATTCACAGCGTTCTTTGTTTAAATAGATAATTTCGCTGGACTGTGATAGTTGTCTGAGCACCATAGGTCACCACCTCATTATTTGCGCTCAGGCGTAGTTAAACTGTCGTTCGACGTCTCGAGAGGACATTTGGAGAGCAGGTCGGCAATTGTATTTTCTTTTCCGTTGATGTGTCTTATGTCGAAGTTGTAGTTCTGGAGTAACAAAGCCCACCTAGCTATCCTGTGGTTCGTTGGTGTCCCTCTAGTAATGACAGTTAATGGATTGTTATCTGTCTCCACAATGAATTGTTTACCTAGAAAATATTTAGATAACTTACAAATCGCATAAATTAACGCAAGACCTTCCAACTCTGGTGTAGACCATCTGCGTTCTCTTGGTGATAACTTTCGACTTACATAACAGACTGGATGTAAGATGTCATCATAGGACTGCAACAAAACGCCCGCGATACCTATGGTGCTCGCGTCAGTTCTCAATCTGAAAGGAATGTGTAAATTTGGCAATTTTATTATAGGATTGGAAGAAAAATATGACAATACTTTTGTAAAGGGAGGTCTCAGGCCTTCTCTGTTCACAATTTTATTAGGTTGGTGTTTTGTTAACAGATTTGTAAAACTTTCTGTCAAACTTGAGAAGTTCGGTATGAATCTTCTGTAATAATTTAACAATCCTCACATGCATCTTACTTCCTTTTTGGTTGTAGGAAGTGGCAGTTTTAGAATTCGAGAAACAATATTGTCATCAGTGGTAATATATCCGTTACAAATTTTGTAGCCTAAAAAGGTAATTTCCTGGTAGGCAATTTCTACTTTTGCTGGTTTTCCTGTCAGGCCATGTTGCCTGATGCGTTCAAAAGTTTGTCGTAGCGTCACTATGTGTTCTGTCATTGTCTTGGTGTGTACACAGATGTCGTCCATGTATGAGAGAATGTTGGGTATGTCTACCAGTAGCTGTCTTGTCATTCTTACAAATGTGGCTGGGGCAATGACTAGCCCAAATGGCAGTTTACACCATTCGTATAGTCCCCAAGGTGTTGCAAATGCTGTCAAGTGTATAGCATCTTCGGTCATGGGTATTTGCCAGTACCCTTTTGTCATGTCAAGTTTTGTAAAGTAGTTGGCATCTGTCATGTCTGTCAGTATGTGCTCGCAGTTTGTCATTTGTTCTGAATCTAATTGCGTTATTGCGTTGCGTTTTCGATAATCAACGCATAGACGTATTGAATTGTCCTTTTTCTTTACAATCACGATAGGAGAACAATATTGTGATTGTGATCTTCTAAAGATTTGGTTCTTCTCCAGGTCTAAGATTTCTTTGTGTAATTTGTCTTTGTAATGTATAGGTATCGAATACGTTATGCACTTGATTGGTACGTGAGTCGTCAGTATGTTTTGGTGAGAGAGGGGACAGGACACAACCTCGTACTCCAGATCTTATGGTGAAGGGTTCTGAGTGTCCTACAGTTGCTCTCACTATGCATTCACTGTTATTGTGTAAACTTCTACATATGATTGTTAGATGTGTAATCACTCCATATTGTTTAAGGATTTCCCACAGCTTGTTTCTATCTACTCTATCGAATGCCTTTTCTTGGTCGACAAAGGCTAAATAGAGTGTTTCATTGAACTCGATTGATTTTTCTATAAGTTGTCTAAGAGCAAAAATGGCATCTGTGCATCCTTTGTTTTTCCTAAATCCAACCTGTGTTTCGCTTAGCTGGGGATCTAAAGTAGTTCGTAATCTTTTTCTAGAATTTTGCAAAATATTTTCTCAGTATGACTCAACAGTGAAATGCCTCTGTATTGTGTGCAGTCACTTTTACTGCCTTTGTTTTTCCAAATTGGGATAATTATGTCGTTTCCCCAGTCTCGTGGTGTCTGTTGTTCCACCCAAACATGGTTGAATAGTCTATGTAGCCAAGCTGTTCCTACTTCTTTTACTGCTTTAATTAGTTCATTTGGTATTTCATCCTGTCCCTGTAATTTGTTCAATGGGGCTAATCTGATGGCTTCTATAATTTCTTCTTTTAGCATGTCTGGCTCGAGTTCTTCAGTGACATATGTATAGGTCTCTTGACTTCCTGTGACATCTGATGGGATGTTGAGAAGTTGTTCGAAATACTGCTTCCATCTCATTAGGATTTGTTTTTGTTCACTTATTGGTTCTCCATTTTCGCTGTTAATTATTTCATTTGGGTCAAAGGGTTCTCCTCTTGTTCGCATTGCACCTTTTTTTTTTGTAGAAGTTTCTAGTTGCCTCCTTGTAGTTTTTATTTAGGGTTTCTCCATACTCTTCCCAGTCTTTTTTTCCCCTTTTTACTATTCTATTCACAAGTCTTCTCGCTTTTCTATATTCTATGTAATCACATTCCTGTTTGCTTTTCAACCACTTTTAATATTTTTCCTTTTTGTCTTTTACCGCTTCCTTTACTTCTGCGTTCCATCACCTTGTTATTTTCTGTATCCGTGTTTTGCTTTTTTTCGTGGTTCCACATGTTATTTTTGCAGTATTTAAAATGCTTGATTTGAACATCTCCAATTCTTCTTACACAGTTTTTCTTTCTGTAAGTAATTTTTCAAAGAGTTCAGTTAGTTCTTTATCATAATTTTCCCTTACTGCCTCGTCTTTAATGTTTTTTAAGTTTACTGATTCGCATGGCATGTATTTTCCTGCTTTTTTTTTTATCTTCTTCTGATTTTTCTTATTGTGGCAATGACTGCTTTATAATCTGTGTTTATACTGAAATTGGGCACTGCCCTTGCATCTAATATATTTCTCTTTCTGTTGTTTCTTGTTAATATAAAATCAATTTGGCTTTTAGTATCTAGATCGTTCCATTTATACCAGGTGTATACTTGTGAATCCTTATGTTTATAGAATGTGTTTGTTATATAGAGATCGTGTTGGCTACAAAGCTCTAATAGTCTACTTCCATTATCATTCCTTTCATTTTGCTGATCTCCAAATGCTCCCAGATGTTTTTCTATGCCCGTTTTGTTATGTCCTAGTCTTGCATTAAAGTCTGCCATAACAATGATGTTGTCCTGCTTATCTATTTTATTTAGCACGTCATGTATGTCTTCGTAGAAGTCCTCGCATTCTTGCTCATTATTGATAGCATTGCATGGTGCGTATATTTGTACATATGTTGTAGTTGTTTGTTCTTTTATTCTCACTGTTATGATTCTTTCTTATATATATTTTATTTCTAGTATTCCTCTTGCTAGCCGTTGTTCGATGACTATTCCAACACCGTGTCTTGCCCTTTCTTGCTGTTCTACTCCAGAGTAAACAACCTTTAACTGCGGTGAAGCTCCTTGCATCCTTTCCCATTTGTTCTGGTGTTCGCTATTCCCATCAGTCCAATATTCCTCTCTTCCATTGTTTCTATGAGCTCTTCTTCTTTACTATTGAAACCACAGACGTTCATTGTGAATATTTTTTGAGTCGCTGATCTATCTCGTAGTCCATTAACATTGCCGGGTCGATCATTGTTAAAATATATTTATTTCCCTTTGATGTTACATGGTTTAAAGGTCCCACTATATCTATAGAAATTTTCTCAAAAGGTCTACTTGCAAGATCTGTTGTTTGTAATTTTGCTTGAGGGTGTTTTCCTTTTTTCACAAGCTTCTGGCAGATCTCACATGATCTACAGTAGTGTTTCATATCACTGCAGAAATTAGGCCAGTAGAACTGTGTTAATATTCGTAATCTTGTTTTGGCATAGGCCATATGCCCTGCAAAGGGTACGTCATGTGCTAGTTGCAGTGCTTTCTTCCGGTGTTCAGTTGGTAACACCGTTTGTGCTATGGTATTGGCATCTTTTGTGTAGTATCTTGTTAGGATACCGCATTTCAAATCAAAGTGCCAACTAGCATTCTTTGTCAACTTTGGCTTTTTGACCTACGAGTTTAAAATATTTCTGTAATGATGCATCGGCTTTTTGTGCCTTAACAAAATTTTCCCTCATATCTGAGAGAGGTGTTATAATAGAATCTAATAGCTCTAATGTCTCAGTTTGGTTCGTCTGAGATTGTAATTTTGCAGCTGATCTAGTAACTGCATTATTTGATAATATATTTCCACAGCAAGATGTTACAAGGTCATGTGGCATATCATTAACTTCAGGTAGGTTTCCAATAATTACATCACAACATGGATTAAACAATGCTGCGCATTTTACCTTGCCTGTCAAAAATGGTGTTTGAATGTATGCCCATGCAAGTGGGTATTTCTCAATATTTCCTGAGAAAGTTCTGCATGTTACATGTTTACCTGTATAATCTGCAGGTTGTATAAAGTCTTTCCTTAAACCAATAAGGGTACTTCCACTATCTCTCAAAACACTGGCTACTTTGCCATTTACATAGCCCTGATGGATGTTTAACTTCCCTTTTGAATCTATTACTAGATTGGCTTCCTCATTCGCTATTGGTATCGAGTGGCCGCATGTTAAAACGCCATCTTCATGGAAGCGGTTGCAGGTAGTGCATTTCTCTAGGTGGAATAGATCAATAGTTTCGGCAGCAATGGCAGGATGTTGATTTTCCTCTTGTTCTTCCTCAGAGGATGAACTATCGAACATCGCCGCGTTGGCTTTCTTGTCATTTGCTTTCCATTACAAGCATGACGCCAATGGCCGTACGCTTTGCAAAGATAACATTTGGTTAGTATTTTATAGTTCTTTCTTTCCCTCTCTTGCTTCTCTATGTGGTTTTGTAAATAAGTAAGGTAACCTGGATGTTTATCACACATTTCACTTTCACCATGATTATAGGTACAATATTTACAACGGTAGGTGTTAGATGGTCTAAATGGTTTCTGTCTGTTGTAACCTGATGGTTTGAATTTTTCATATGTAGCGGCTGCTACAAACTCTGTGTCTTTGAAAACATTTACAAAACAATCTTTATTGGCTGTAAAATAAGCCGATCCACGATTCTCTATCTGTTGGACACTCTCACATTCACATTTCTTGCAAAAAGTTTGAAAAAGGTGGTGGTAGAGACGATATGATATTATCTCTTAATATCAGATCTTTCAACCTATCAAAATTGTTATCAATCTTTGCTGACGATAACCATTTACTGAAAACGTGCTGTACTAGTGAAGTGTAATCAGAGAAAGTTTGTGTTGCTTTTGGAGATAATTTAGCAAACTGTTCTCTATACACTGCTTCATCTAATAGAAAATGTGCCATGATTTTGGCTTTCATGTAGTGATAGTCTTTTCTTAATTCTTTGGGAATGGTTTATATAACTTTTAATGGTTCCCCAGATAGACTTCTCATATAGATTATGTTCAAATCTGTCACTGGTACCTGGTAGTGTTCCATAATTGTTTCAAAGTTTTAAGTGAATGCTGAAATACAATCCCCTTTAGTGAAACCTTTAATGATTCCTTGATACTTCTTATACTGGTTTTGTTTCTCTTTCATTTCTAGTTTTATAGATTCTTTGTTGGTAGCAGTTTCAATTTCTAGCTGCTTAAGTTTCAACTGCATTTCTAGTTCTTCTATTTTACTTTGTGCGCTGATTTTTGCTTTTCTTAGCTCAGCGTCTGTTTCTGCTTTCTTAGCCTCTAACTCTGCCTGTTTGCTTTTCGAATCTAACTCTGCCTGTTTGTTTTTAGCATCTAACTCTACCTGTTTGTTTTATTCTACTCTGCTTTTTTTTTTAGCTCTAATTCAGTTTTGTTTGTTCTTCTATTCTTAGCCTTTAACTCTGCTTGTTTGATTTTCGTCTAACTCAGCTCTGTGTTGTTTTTAGTTCTAACTCAGCGCTCTTATTGTTTTTATCGCTTATTCTCCTTTCTTAGTTTCCCCACTCATCTTTTCTCTCTTCTGTAGCTTTTCTTGTAATTGGACATGTTCTGCATATTTCCTCACTCCACTTTGACAACTCTCTCCGTTAGATTTAATTTTGTCCGACTCAATGAAATCGTTTAACGTAGACATGGTAAATTTACATTTTGTACACTGGTTTTATACAAAAATACTATATACTTTGTAATGAAATACAGTACATGCACAATATAGCAATCAGTGAAGAAAAAAAATTATTAGATAAGGCCTGAACCCCTACAAAAGTATATAAGGAAAACAAATACTCACGTGTCGATGGGATTTTGAGCTCTCGAAGTCTGTTGGTAACTGCACCAGAGTAGGGCTGCTTGGTCTTCTACAGCCAGGAAGATGACTTTAGTACTTTACAATTACAGATGAAGAACCTGTTTACTTGGGAGAGAGAAAATATTAGTATGTGTATGCTTTTGTGGTGTATGCGTTGTACACTAAGTGTTTATAGGTTTGTATGCAGTCAAGTAGTGGATGTATTGTCGTCTTGTCGTCAGTTCAGATTTATGGAAATTTAGTATAGCTTGCTCGCTACTGCTTTCATTCGTATCTTAGAACATTTTATAAGATATTACATCTCATATCATCAAATAATGTATATATCTATAGTCTTTCTCATGTTCAACTGTTTAACACACACCTATTTCTCAACTATTTAAAGTCGGACAAGATTTCCCACATTCAATCTCTGGCTTACAGGTGTAATTTGTTTAAAGCCAGACGACATACCCACGCTCACTGCCTAACATACACCATCTCTACATCTGGTTCAAAAGAAAAACCGGACGAAGTCACCACGCTCACTGCCTGTCAGGGTCTTACTTATTGCTGACAATGGCTCGTGTTTTCTGACAGGGAGTGAAACCATCATACACTACGAATGAATGTATAAAAGACACGGTAACATAACTGAAACATTTTAATCACACTCTTCAGATCATGCTGCGCTCACAATGTCATTTACAGATGCATATCTACAACATAAAAGTTCATCAATGCATAGAATAGTACACTCACTCAGCCTCTACGGAGCATACAAGCTTTCGTACATCAAGCATTGAATAATACATCAAATACATGCACCACTTTCTTCCATTTCCGTCCAGTCTCGAAGTCGTCGGCAGTCTGAGCTACCAGCGATGGTTTCTTGTTGGCCCTGCTTTTAGTTCTCGTGCGCTTCGTGCAGCACGCTGACCACTTGCCATACACTGCATAGTAGCTGCTAGTTGAGTTCACGGTCGTACTAGTTCATCGCCGCCATGTGATGGCGAGGGAGATTCTGACAAGCTTCTGCAGCTTATCTTGTTCCAGACGTATTGGTAAAGAATAGACAGGCCGAGAGAGGGATCATGCTGCAAGGGCAACAAATGGTCTTTAAATTCAGCCCAGGCTTTGTGTCATGGAGAGGTATAACTCCATTTTACACAACTATCATTTGTCAAGGCGGCAAGGTGCCAGTCAATCAGTAAGTATACTAAGGAAAGAAAGGGAGCTAGGAGAATACTTTGTCAAATCAAAGACTGCAATGAAATTAAGGGAGGGCTTGCATGTAGAAAGCAACCAAGAGATCCAGCGATCCGTCAGACAGTACATCTGCCCAACTAGAAAAGACAACTAACCAGACAACGAAGAAATGAATAGATGAAACTGTTAGGAGGAGAGGGTTTTGCCAAGCCTCCTATGTGGAGCAAGTTGTTTGCGGTGTTTAAGAAAGCACTTGGAAAGTCGGCATCGGAGCCCGAATGTGTGCCTTACACAGTTTACTAGAGCTGCCCGAATGTCCTTAAGAAACTACACCAGATACTGAGATCCGCGTGGACACACAAGCACATAAGCACGGAGTGCAAGAAATCCAACGGAGTCTACATTCCCAAAGAGCGAAACTCAGCCAGGATTGCCCAATTCAGACCGATCTCTCTCCTGAACGTCGAGAGGAAAATATTCTTCTCAGTCATAGCCAGCCGAATCACGACGTGCATGTGATATATGTTCACAAAACGTAACATTGCATTAATTATTTCCAGGACGACAAAATCAGAGTTCACCACCAAAATACTAAGTTTGTTTCATATGGAAACAATCCCATATTTTAAAGGACGGACTCATGGCCCCAGGAAAGTAAAAACATGAAACGGAGAAAGCTGAGATATAAACAGCCACAATCGATTTCCGGCCTCATTGTACCAACGAAACAGCGACAGGCCACAAACCTAGATGTGCATGTGGGATGATAGCTTTTTAACTCGCCACGACTAAGTGAGAAAGAGAAGAAGGACCATACATCCAGCAGCCAGTATTTGGAAACAACCAAATCTATGACCTTACTTCTTGGTGATGTGAAATGTTGACACGCATTGTGAAGCCGTCATGTTTGGATAGGTGAATATAATTTATTTTACATTTTAGTTAGTTGTGAGCATTTTGTTCCCAGAAGAAGAGTGGGTAAGTCGAATTTGTTAACACGTGTGGTGAAATCTTAAGAAGTTAATTTAATTGTTATAGTATAGATAAACTATTAATTAAGAAATACCCATAGTGAATTTTATTTTCTCCCAAAGTAAACAACGTATTTAATGTATAAGCATTAATCCAAGTGGTACATTTAATTCTTAAGCAACTCAATCTATAATGATTGGAATGGTGAGTTCTTAAAGAATTTAATCTAGTACAAACTAAATAATTTTATACTGAGTTATCATAGTCATAAGATAAACTGTACATTAGGAGATAACTACAGTGTTTATTTTCTCCCAGCTAAGCAACTTAGTTAATGTATAAACATTAGATACATATTGTCAATTTTATTTCTTAGGCACCTCAATCTACAATGAACATGAGTAACTTAAGACTTAAGGAAACTATTGTAAATGTGTAAACACTGGTAAGTCAAACTAGTGTAATGTGTAAATAGTCAGTAGATTTACTTTTTGATATGAGCACATGGACAAACAAAGTTTTTTTTTAATAATTCATGAACACATGAGAACGAACCAGAGTTCTACAGGTATCATAATTTGTGTGATGGTACAGCCCACATGGAGTAAGGCAAATATATAGACATGGCTGTTAACCATGGGCAATAATAATATTTGTGTCTCATAAGAGTGTGTTACCAAATGTCATGCAAGAAGTATTTTAATTCATGATGCCTGAATGTGAATTGGATATATCACCTAAATTGTATGTATTTTATGAGATCATGTGATAACTCCTGGATTTCATGTTGCTAAATCCTGGGTGAATTGCCTAAGTGTGTCTAATGATCACAATGATCACTATGGCATTGCTGATAGCATGTCTGTGAGAATTCATGTGTGATTTCATCATTGTTAAACAGATGTGAATGTATCATTTCATAAACCCCAGCCGCATGCATGCTAAATATCCATGAAATAGTATAAATTAGGTTAAAGGATGAGATTTAATTGTAATATCATTGTTATTGAATCTGTGAATTTATCAAGGATAAAGCACCTACATATGCATGATTGTCATCCATACAGATATGATTGTCTGATGAATGGGTGAGATCTCATTGTGATGTCAATGGTGTTAACATTTAAGGTTATCATTGGGAAATCACATAAGTACCCACATTACATGACAGTATGAAGGATGTGTGATGAATGATTCCTATATGATCACCCATACCAATATGAATGTGTCTATGGACTGAGTGAAATGATCATCCATACATATGAATGATGTCTGAGAGAGTGAAGTGACCTCACATGCACAGATGGATATGTTGACTGATGCATGAGGAAATTGAGTGAGTGAGTGAAGTTACATGCTGTGAGATAGGGATTATAAGCCAACAGTCAATCTCATGATAGCCGGCAACTTTGATGTGGAATGCCATGCCTATCACCAGAGAAATGCTTCGGTGTAACCCATAAACTAAAAAATAATTTATTACACTCCGGCGCATAACACCACTTTGTATAAAATATCATTCATATTCCTATCATCTAGATTTGTGCGCTAAGCACGACACAAACCATATCATACATTACGCATAGCACCAGCATCTGTGTTTGTAATTTAAGCAAAATCCCACTTTGTAGGTCATGTTCACACATATGGTCTAGTGTAATGATAATAATGTACTACAAAGATGATGCTATGATTGTAATTTAATGAAATTGATGTAACAATGATTATGATGATAATGTTAGAATAATGTAATGATTTCTAATGTCATAAGCATAATAATAATAATGATAATGATTGTAATGACAATGTAATAATTATGAAAATAATTATAATGATTGTAATTACAATGATTATAAAAACCATGCTGCTGATGATGATAATAATCAATATTACATCCATGAGAATGGAAGAAATATTCTCACTTGAAGCATTTAATGAAGAAGAATACACCTGAATGCTATACAAGGATAATACCAGAATGTACTTATCCTGTTTATAAGCAAATACTCATGGAAATGGGAACTGATTTTTAAAAGCCCTTAATGTATGAGACCCTTTTTCTTGAATAGAAAAAGATGAACTAGAGAATTAACTAGGAACAGAATGAGATAGGAGACATGTTGTAAATTCCAAATCAATCAAGGTATGACTTAACCGGTAGACCTAAGGACAATCATAGGTGAAGATGAAACTGCACATCTGCTAGTTAAAACCTTGAACCCCTGATAGTGGAAGATTGGAGTGAGAGCAAACAACTATGTTGGTGATAACTAAATGAGAACACCATGACTATCTTTCTTCTAAGTTTATTTTCTCTAAGACCAGGATTCATTTTATTGTTTTCACTGGTTATGTTCTTAGACTTTTACATGTAAATTCTAATGTCATATTTAATATATTATTAGAATTATGTGATTGATGGAATTTCAGGTAGTGGTCTTATTCATGTCAATCCAGACCTGGCTTGGTGAAGATTGAATGCAGCACCTGTTGAGTGAGCACATTGTTGAGTGATGCCCTTGATAGAGTAGCGCAGAACCTTATCTACCTGTAACTATTCCATTTGTCTCATAGGAGAGGTAATCTTTATTTAAACAATTACCCTGCCAAACAATGAAGGAAAACCAAGAGCCAACTTATGTTCTACTACGCCCTGGAACACTAATACTACAATTGATGATAGCCAGTGTGATTCCCATAGCTGGAAGTGGAGAATCCTGATTGTAGACAGTTCTTTTTATCATATCATCCAGGCCAGTAAAAGATTAGCATTACATGCCACTGGGAAAAATATAACTGTTAATATCTACCTTATAATTGGCACATCAATTCTGTATATTTACTATATATGTATATGTCCTTATTTTATGACAGGAAATTGTAATTCTCAATGCAATTTACAAAATCCATATTTGTGTTTATTAAATCATAAAAACTGAGGTCATGTCATGTATTGATTGTATTTTACTTGTCATAGTCAAACCGTTTTAAACTACCCTAGATATAATTAATTAGTTGGTAGAGGAGAGGCAAGGAACCACTTAAAGGGTATTTTGGGTATAAAAGGGAATACAACTTTGTCAGTTATTTCCTGAAGGTATTCCTTGGTTCTCTAAAACTCTATTTCTGGTCTCAACAATTGATTCAGTACAGCTAAATTAATTAAACGGGCAGGATCGCAATGGGGAAAACGATTTTTCATCCTTTATCTCTTTGGGATTGAGCCATCCATCTCAACGTATCAGACAAGTTGGGGACTAAGTCCGGGTATTTATTTAATTAGAAAGTAGAATATAGCAGGTTGGGATAGTAACATTCACCTAGTCAGACGTTATCATATCATTAGATATTGATAAAGTTAGGTAGATAACTCTAATCAGACATACGTGCTTTGCTTAAAGTCTATTCTCCAGGTATACAGGCGTATTCACCTTCAGAGAAGACAAGAAAAAGGTAAGAATGACAGACACCGCCAGACTCAGAAATCTTTTCATGGAGACTGGTAAGCAGTGCGACCTAAAAGGTAAGGAGTTAGCTCAATATGTTAGCGAGGAATTCGAGAACTATGAACGTCTACAGGCTGAGAAGGAAAAAGAAGAAAAGAGGCTACAAGCTGAGAAGAAAAGGATGAAAGGAGACTACAAGTCGAATTGGAAAATAAGTAGAAGAATAGACAAGCAGAAAGATAAAGGCTACAGGCAGACAGAGAACAAGAAGAAAGAAGACGACAACATGAACTGGAAATTAGGAATTTGGACAATGAAACCGAGTTACGACGACTGGAAATCATGAACAAACATAATCCCTCAACAGATCAAAGTATATCTTCAGCTGAACCACCATATGAAGCAGCTTCAGTTCAAGTGAACGCCATGTCTTTTCCGTTGGATCCTTTCAACGAACAAACAGACATCATCGAAAATTATTTATCAAGATTTGAGAGGATGTGTGTGATCTGCGGATTGGAGGAGACCAAATGGGCAGTTAAATTGTCACAAGGACTTCGCGGAATTTCTTACGAAGTATTTTCTAGAATAAGACCGGAGGAGTTGGGCAATTATAACATCCTAAAACAAGCCTTATTAGCCGGATTCGACATAGACGAAGAGAACTATAAGAAACAGTTCAGGAATGCTCGGAAGGAAAACGGGGAGAATATTTCTCAATACGTAGAACGACTAAAATCCTACCTAAACAAATGACGTACCATGTCTAGATTTGAGGAACCCTACCAAGATCTACAAGAAATGTAGATCAACTCAAACAGATAATGTCTCAGGACATGAGAGCATTTTAAACACATATTAGAGCTGAGAGATTGGAGTCTATCATTACTTTGGCAGAGAGATATGAAAAGTCGCAGAAAGAGGCGGGAGGTAATCAACGAAATACCAATAATCTTCCTCGCGAATTCCCTCAGAAGACCAAAGATAAAGGAGAACCGAAATCCAGCAAACCAAATGGATCGAATGGATCAAATAAGACCACTACAAAACAGAACCAGCAGGTCAAGTGGGAGAAGCCCTACTGCAGCCATTGTAAAAATCATACTCATAACACAAGGGATTGCAAAAAGAAGCCTCAACCTCTTACCACAGCCTGTGCAGTAAAACCTAAAGCAGCGAGAAAGAACCGTAATGCTCATTCCAATATGGACACGCAACGCAACACCAACTCCAAACTGCCAGTCATAGAATCTGTCAACCTGAATGAATGGACAGTGGAATGTCTCTATGATACAGGTTTATTTTTCAACGCAATTGTACAAGCCTCATTGGTAAACCCAGAGCAAGTTACAGATGAAACCGTCGAAATACAGGGATTTCTGAAACGTTCTGTACCTATGACACTTCCTGTTGCCAAGGTCAGCATAACTTTACGCTATGTTACGGGAGACATCAGAGCAGCGGTCATGGAAGATCCAATCAACCCTGTCATGCTTGGATGTCGCTATGTCTTTTTAGGAGAACCAGTACAGCCAATGATAGCATCAGCGGTGACTACGCGCCGACAGGCCAAGGAAATTCCAACGACTACGACACCAGCCAATCTTCAACCCGAAGATTTAAAACAAGCCCAAGCAACAGATAGCTCACTTGGGACGTGCTTCCGTAAGTTGCCAAAATCACATACACCTCCTGGGAAGGGTGATTTCTACATATAGAATGGAATTCTACACAGAAAGGCAGGAAAGTTAGGACAAGGGTATTCTCAACTGGTTGTTCCAACTACTTACAGAACTCAAATACTGGAGATGGGACATAGAATGCCGTTTAGCGGACATATGGGAAACAACGCAACCGTGCAACGAATCTCAACTCACTACTACTGGCCTGGAATGAACGCGGACATTCAAAAATATGTCAAATCATGCCCAGAATGTCAGAGAGTAGCCCCGAAGCACTGGACACCACCAGCGACATTAGGGGAAATGCCCATCACAGGAACACCATTCGAGAAAGTGGCTGTGGACATAGTCGGACCTCTCACCCAGACAAAGAAGAGGAATCGATTCATATTAACACTAGTAGACACATGCTCGATATGGGCGGAAGCAGTGCCGATGCCTTCGAATGATTCCAAGCATGTAGCCGAAGCTCTACCTGGAATATTTACAAGATTAGGATTTCCAATCCGGATCCTGACTGACAACGTATCACAGTTCAAAGGGACGTTGATGGAGGAAGTGTTTAGAATGTTCCAATCTAGGCAGATATGTACTTCTCCATACCACCCTGCTTCAAACGGATCTGTGGAAAGATTTAATGGGACCCTAATAACCATCTTGAAGAAACTAGCTCAAGAAAAACCAGAGGCGTGGAATACATACATTCCGGCAGCATTTTTTGCTTACCGTGAAGTACCACACAAATCTACGGAATTGCACCAGCAACATTGTTGTTCGGTCGTCTAATCAAGGGACCATTCGAAGCTTTACTTCTTACATGGACTGATGATTCAATTGATGAAACTGTTGTGACTCCATCCGCATATGTGGAAGAATTAAAACAACGACTTCAACTTGGCTGGAAATTAGCCGCAAGCAATCTACGACAAGCACGGCGTAGAATGGCTCAAAATTTCAATACGAAAGCGAAAGATAGAGAGTTAGCGGTGGGAGAAAAAGTACTATTACTTCTTCCCACAAGTCAAAACAAGTTGCAGATCGGTTGGAAAGGACCTTATGTAGTAAAGGAGAAAATTTCCAGAAAAATCTACAAGATCTCTAAAAAGGGTAATGATAAAATCTTTCATCTCAACCTGTTACGAAAGTACAACGAGAGACCCACCACCGAGATAGCACATTTGATAGCAATGGCCGTAGCAACAGAAGTTGAACATGGAAACTCAATGGTAGTGGAATATCCGCTGCAGTTCAACGAGACTTATCGAGATGTGGACATTAGTTCAACATTAACGACGGATCAGCAGCAGCAGATTCGAGAGTGATTAGAGAAATATGCAGAGATACTAACAGACAAGCCAGGATTAACAAATCTTGAAGAATTCAACATGAATTTGAAGGATACAACACTTGCGCGAGTCAAAACTTACCCAGTTCCATACGCCAAAGCCAAATCTCTCAAATATGAAATTCAACAATTGCTTTCAGCTGGGATAATATCACCCTCTAAATCACCTTACAATGCAAGTGTAATTCTATTGAAGAAACCCAATGGTGAACATAGATTATGCATTGATTATCGGCAGCTGAATTCGGTAACAGAGTTCCAATAAGAACCATTGCCAGATCAAAATCAACTTTTCACCAGCCTCAACAGAGCAAAATACTTCACAAAGATAGATCTCAGCAAAGGATATTATCAAATCCCAGTGAAAAAGGAAGTTAGACCGTGGTTAGCCTTCAGCGCTCCTGATGGACACTATGAATTTAACGTTCTTCCTTTCGGATTAAGCAATGCGCCTAGTGTCTTCACTCGCATAATGAGGAAACTTTTAGGACCATTGGAAAATCCACATCTTAGCAACTTCATGGATGACATCTGATGGCTACAGAAACATTCGAGGAACATCTTGAGACACTGAAGATACTGTTCAACCGCCTGAAAGAAGATGGGTTGACCGCAAGACCAAAGAAGTGCCAGATTGGGTTCAGGCAATTAGATTTTTTGGGACACACAATATCTCAAGGCAAAATGCAACCTCATGATGGTAATGTGGGGAAACTAAGACATGCACCGCGACCCAGAACCAAAAACGATGTTCGATCTTTTGTATCTCTCTGTGGATTTTACCAAAGATACATCCCGAACTTCAATTCCCTCGCATCTCCGTTGACAAATCTCACTCGGAAAGGGGAATCAGAGAATGTTGTTTCGTCTGCTGACTGCGAGAAAGCATACGCGGAGTTAAAGAAAGCTTTAACAGCAAAACCAGTTCTTCATCTACCAGATCTAACGCGTCCATGGATACTCAGGACGGATGCAAGCAACATAGGAATTGGTGCCACCTTATTACAAGGAATAGATGAGGATCAATCAATGCTCTTTCCAGTTGCCTATGCCAGTAGAAAATTGAATTCAGCCGAACGCAATTATTCTACCATTGAAAAAAAATATTTAGCTTTAGTTTGGGCAGTAGAGAAGTTCCAGGCGTACCTGTATGGGAAACACTTCACAATACAGTGTGATCATCAACCTCTCATGTTCCTGGCAGCATCCAGAAACTTAAACGCTCGACTAATGAGATGTTCGTTACTTCTACAACCATATTCATTTCAAGTAGAATATGCTCCAGCAAGGATGAATGTAGGAGCAGACTTTCTCAGCAGACATCCTATTGAAGATTCTGTACAAGAATCAGAGGAGGAAAGAAAGAATGGGAGAAGAAAAGATTAGAGGAAATATAAGCTTGTTATGATTGCTCAAAGCTACTGTTCTTCAGGCGAACAACAATCTGAGAGTGGAGCCATGTGATATATTTTCACAAAACGTAACATTGCATTAATTATTTCCAGGACGACAAAATCAGAGTTCACCACCAAAAATACTAAGTTTGTTTCATATGGATACAATCCCATATTTTAAAGGACGGACTCATGGCCCACGGGAAAGTAAAAACATGAAACGGAGAAAGCTGAGATATAAACAGCTACAATCGATTTCCGGCCTCATTGTACCAACGATACAAACCAAGATGTGCAGGCGGAATAGTAACTTTTTAACTCGCCACGACTAAGTGAGAAAGAGAAGAAGGACCATACATCCAGCAGCCAGTATTTGGAAACAACCAAATCTATGACCTTACTTCTTGGTGATGTGAAATGTTGACACGCATTGTGAAGCCGTCGTGTTTAGATGAGGTGAATATAATTTATTTTAAATTTTAGTTAGTTGTGAGCCTTTTGTTCCCAGAAGAGGAGTGGGTAAGTCGAATTTGTGAACACGTGTGGTGAAATCTTATGAAGTTAATTTAATTGTTATAGTATAGATAAACTATTCATTAAGAAATACCCATAGTGAATTTTATTTTCTCCCAAAGTAAACAACGGATTTAATGTATAAGCATTAATCCAAGTGGTACATTTAATTCTTAAGCAACTCAATCTAAAATGATTGGAATGGTGAGTTCTTAAAGAATTTAATCTAGTACAAACTAAATAATATTATACTGAGTTATCATAGTCATAAGATAAACTGTACATTAGGAGAAAACTACAGTGTTTATTTTCTCCCAGCTAAGCAACTTAGTTAATGTATAAACATTAGACACATGTTGTCAATTTTATTTCTTCGGCAACTCAATATACAATGAACATGAATAACTTAAGACTTAAGGAAACTATTGTAAATGTGTAAACACTGGTAAGTCAAACTAGTGTAATGTGTAAGTAGTCAGTAGATTTACGTTTTGACATGAGCACTTGGACAAACAAATAGTATTTTTATAATTCATGAACACATGAGAACCAACCAGAGTTCTACAGGTATAATAATTTGTGTGATGGTACAGCCCACATGGGGTAAGGCAAATATATAGACATGGCTGTTAACCATGGGCAATAATAATATTTGTGCCTCATAAGAGTGCGTAACCAACCGCCATGCAAGAAGTATTTTAATTCATAATGCCTGCATGTAAATTGGATATATCACCTAAATTGTATTTTATGAGATCATGTGATAACTCGTAGATTTCATGTTGCTAAATCCTGGGTGAATTGCCTAAGTGTGTCTAATGATCACTATGGCATTGCTGATAGCATGTCTGTGAGGATTCATGTGTGATTTCATCATTGTTAAACAGATGTGAATGTATCATTTCATAAACCCCATCAGCATGTATGCTAAAAATCCATGAAATAGTATAAGTTAGGTTGAATGATAAGATTTAATTGTAATATCATTGTTATTGAACATGAAAATTTATCAGGGATAAAGCACCTACATATGCATGATTGTCATCCATACAGATATGATTGTCTGATGAATGGGTGAGATCTCATTGTGATGTCAATGGTGTTAACATTTAAGGTTATCATTGGGAAATCACATTAGTACTGTCAGCGTGTTGGATGTCTAGGTATCTGAGCTCGGGCTCACACAGGCAACAATAACTCCGTTAACTATCATATCTAACATTTATTGTATTTCAATATACAGTGCGTTGGCGCAGTGGGTTTAAGAAGCCCGCACTGAGTTGCATATCACAGAGGTTTAACATCATCACACAGTTTAACATCATCAAACATTCTAAGCAAACTATCTAGCATATGTCTATGAACCCCAAATACACATGGGTCTAAACTATTGAGTCCCTCTAAGGCAGGCCCTGTTGCCTCTTCGATGTCCCGTCTCTCTCTGCCGATTCACACGTGTCGCAATCCGACACGGGTGGTAACTCTGTTCGAGTTCCTCGTGGACCCCGCAATAGGCGGGCCACATCAGTGTCCACGGGACAGTGGACTCACTGACCAGTCCTTCGAGAAGGTTCTGGATTACTCTGGCCTTCGAGGGTCTTACTTCTTTCCCTTGGGCGGGAGTTGTAGCCCTTGGCTAATATCTATTAACTAATGTTGGTTTACCGGATAATGTGGATAATGTGAGGCTGTGACAGGAGTCCCCCCTCTCCCCTGATTTGATGGGTTGTTATAGGGTAATTAGTTCTGCACTAATTCTGTCACAGAATCACATAAAGACGGTATTTGTAGTTTGGTGGACAGTAACTTGGTAACCTACATACTGGCATCAACACTCATGTATTCTCCCATACACCACTTCTCTGATTTGGTGAAGAGATCTCTCTCTCTCTCCTGTGTCCTTAAAATGCTTATCTGACCGAAGTTACGTGACGTTTACTAGTTGTGTCTACAACCCGTCCTTCTCATAGTATCCTACTTGATACCAAGATAATTAACCTCTGTTTTAAAGAGGATTAACAAGACAAAAGTCTTGGCTAATTAAGTACACCTTCAAATCTTGTTCTGTGTGTGCATTTCAATACACTTTTACTCTCGTATGTTGTATAATGCTAAATATGTAGTTACGTTGTTATTTTATCCCATCTGACTACATGTGTCCCTGTTGGCTTGTTAGTGTGTTGACTAATAAGTTGCTGCTTCTAATAAAGTGACTGCATTTTAATTGATAGTGTTCAGTTTTGAGTTTTGTGTAAAGTGTGTGCTGAATGTGTGGCTTATTTCCAAGCGTCACGAGTTGGGATATCCTTAATCATGAATTACTCCAATGTGTGTAATACATGATCAGGCATTCCAAGCAGTGGTGCTTAGATGTAGTATCCTAAATGGTAACTAAGAGTACTAAACTAACTGCTAAACATGTATCAACAATTTAGACAAGTAGTACAATTTACATGAAAGACGCAGACAAATTAAAATAAATACGTTTTGCGTACAATTTGTCCGCTCAGTATATCGCTCTCTCATTTAATTCTTTCACACTGCCATTCACACATCTTTCATTCAAAATAGTATTTGGTTAAAATATATAAGTAAAGTTGAGGTAAGTGTTATTTCCCTTAGAAAAAACGGAATAGGCGATATTTTCCCTTTAAGATAATACGTACTTTTTGTACGATGACTCAAAAATGGTTTATAATTTACATAGAGAAAATGGCATAGGCAGGTTATTTAACCTATGAATGGAAATACCTGTAATAATATAGTAGAAAATGTACAAATTACAGGTTAACATATTTTATATACATAATAATATAATACATATTCAATACTAAATTAATTAATTAACTAAGTAACTAAATCCAACGATGATGTGCGCGTTGTCCTCCTGTTGTTAGCGTGTCGTGCCATGAATGTTAATAGTTAGTATGGCTGTCTCTTGAGTGTTGTCGTTGACGTAGTTCTCTTTCGGCTGTTTGCAAAGTCTATTAGCCACAGCAAGTACGGAATGTTCTCAACGTCGAGTATAAGTGTTCTTCATGTTTTCGTGATCAATGTCAGTTCACTGGATGAAATCATTTCACAGATAATGTCTCTCGCTCGGATTGGTCCTAGAGCTTTGGTAATTGGTAGTATAGTTTTCAAAGTTTCACGTTCGTGGGTGTTATATGTAACCTATTCACTGGGGTGTTATTACTTTTAAATGAAAGTTCTTTAGCAGGTGTAAAGTTACACTGTTCTATGCCACGGAATAAAATATCACAATTTCTGGTATGGCGAATGGTCAATGTGCCAAATGTTATTCTGCTGGCGCATTCGTCTGCCGCGATAAAATATCAGCTATAATGTTATCAGTGCCTCTGATATGGCGGATTTCGAAGTCGAAATCTTGGAGAAGAAGACACCATCTTTGCAAACGATGGTTTTTGGGAACACCTTGCTTAAGTACCAACAATGGCGAATTGTCGGTGAGTACAACGAAGTGGGCACCCAAGAGGAACTTAGACAATCTGAGCATACAAAATAATAGACTTAATGCCTCCAATTCCACTGTAGAGTAACGGGTCTCTGCTTTCTTCAGCTTACGGCTTACGTAGAGAATTGGGTGTCTCACTCCATCCACTTCTTGCATTAAACATCCTCCAATTGCGATAGCACTCGAATCTGTGGTCAAAATAAAGGGTAAATCTATGTTTGGTAATCGTAAGACTGGTGGATTAGAAAAAATGCGTTTCAATCTGCATATTGCATCCTCTAAGCTGGTACTTTTACAAACTTTTGATGGATGATCTTTTGTCAACATATTAGAAAAAACTGATGTAAGTTCTGCCCAATTTGGTATAAATTTAGAATAATAGTTTATAAGACCTAATAAACTTCTAATTTGTTTCTTTGTGGTAGGAACTTCTAGATTGAGAATCTTCGAAACAATTTTATCATCTGTCAACAGTTTGCCTTCAGAAATTCTATGACCAAGGAAGTCTATTTGTTTATAGCCTATTTCAACCTTGGAAGGTTTGATAGTAAGTCCGAAAAGACAGATTTGGTTGAAGACTTGTTTGAGTGTAAGTAAGTGAGAAGTCATATTAGAAGAATGAATGCAAATATCATCAATATAAGCTTGGACATCTTTAATTCCGTGCAATAGCAATCTAGTTAATCTAACAAATGTGGCGGGAGCGTTCTTGAGACCAAATGGAAGATATCTCCATTCGTACAAACCGAGAGGTGTTGCGAATGCTGTTATATGTCTAGAAGCAGGGTGTAGTGGTACTTGCCAATAACCTTTCGCTAAATCAACCTTTGAAAATAAGGATGATTGAGACATGTTCAAAATGAGGTCTTCACAGCTATTCATCGGCTCCGCATCTGTTGTGGTTATTGTATTTAACCTTCTATAATCGATGCACAAACGGATCGTTTGGTCCTTCTTTTTCACCAGGACAATCGGTGAAGAATATTGAGACATAGATTTCTGAATTATTCTATTTTTCTCTAAATCCAAAATTTCCTTGTCTAAATTTGCTCTATAATGCAGAGGAATAGAATATGGTCTACATTTGACCGGTGTCAGATCTGTCAACACAATTGAATGTGTTATTTTGTCAGTCCGTCCAGGTTTGTTAGAGAAGATAGATTTATACTCGTTAAGGAGAGTCAAAATGTCTTGTCGCTGCTGTTGTGTCAGAGTGTCAGAGATTTGTATGTCCTTTATACTACCGTCGTCATTCATAATCGGTACTGGGATTTCAGTATTGTCTACGTCTGTCTGATTTATCACAGATGCTACTGTTTGTAAATTGTCCTCAATGTCATTGTCGTCGTCGTCGAGATTAATCGTTGTCAATATGTCGTCAAATTGGTCGTCGCTGTCGTTATCACATATTGTCGGTAATGTACATATGTCTTCGTCGTCTTTGTTGTCGTAAGAGTGCGTCGTTAACGATGCTTCGTTTGTCGAGATGTCACTCAGTTGGGTCATTGTCGTTTCGTTTCTGTCATCAGTTAGCTGCGTCTGCTCACTCGTGTCAGTGTCCTGTCTAGCATAGTATGGTTTTAACATATTTACATGGAATATTTTCAACTTTCCATTCAACGAAATTTCGTAATCAACTTCCGAAATTCTTCTAACAATTTTAAACGGTCCCTGCCAAGAGGTTGATAGTAAATCTCTCTTGTCAGGTAGCAGTAGTAAAATATCCTGACCTGGTTTTAATACAATTGTTTTTGCACCTTTGTTGGCGTACTGCCTGTACCTAAAACCTTTCTCCTGTAATGATGTTCTGGCCAGTATACAGGAACGTTTGATTTTGTCTCTGGTGTCAGTGACTAAATCATAGGTGGAAATGGGTAGTTGGATATTTACAGGTTGTGATATGATATCTTTGTAAATAGTGAGAGGTCCTCTTGGGTTCGCTCCATATATCAATTCGAAGGGAGAGAACCCTGTGCTTGATTGCGGGACTTCTCTATATGCGAACAGCACCGTTGGGAGAAGTATATCCCAATCGGCTGGATTTTCAGCTGTCACTTTGGATAGCATATGTTTCAGGTCCCCATTTAGTTTCTCGCAGATACCATTCGCGGCCGGTCGATAGGGACTGGTGAAACATTGCTTTATGCCTAGTAACTTAGTTACAGATTGAGTGGCATTCGATATGAACTGGGTTCCTCTATCTGAGATTATTTTCTCCGGGAAGCCAAAACGGGAGAAAATATTTAACAATACGTCCGTCACATCCTTAGAGGAGATAGATTTTAATGGAATCATTTCTGGCCATCTCGTACATAGATCAATAAGAGTGAAAATATATCTATTCCCTTTACTTGAGATGTGATTCAACGGACCTACTAGGTCAACTGCCACGATTTGGAATGGCCTCGAGGCAGTTGTGGTTGATTGGACTTCTGCCGTAGGGTTTTTCCCCTTTTTCACCAGTTTCTGACATATATCACATGATCTACAATAGGTTTTTATGTCTTGGCAAAATTTCGGCCAATAAAATTGGGTCAGGACCCTAGTCTCTAGTCTTTTCGTACCCCATATGACCTCCGAAAGGTGAGTCATGGGCTATCTTTAGTACTTTCTCTCGATGTGCTTGTGGTAACACTACTTGCTGTACTGTGGTCTGATCTCTAGTGTATAATCTAGTCAACACATTGTTCTTTAATCTAAATGACCACGATGCAGTTCTTAGATAATTTTGGTTTAAGTCCTACTAACCTAAAATACTGGTGAAAGTGTAGGATCTGATTTCTGTTCATTCTCCAAAATTAGTGATGGTAGTGTTTGGTGCTACAATTTCTAGTGACTCCTGCAGTTGGTCGGTGTGAGTTTTGTGAGTTGTCTGTCGTGTTATTGCATTTGTGTGTTGTGTGTGTTGTTGCACATCTACAGGCTTGGTACTTGGTAGATCAGTAGCATCCTCAATTCGAGGTTTTAAATTGGTTGTATCACTGACAGATTCGACCGCCCCTGCATCATACACCTCGGTGAATTCTTTCTGAATTACTTCATTGGTTGTCTCCCTTGTTCTTTTGGCAGATTGAGACAAGCATGAATGGTGTTTCTCTTTAGGATCGCTGTTTGGGTGCTGTATACCGTTTTTTCCGCTCCCAATCTCTGATTTCCTTTTCAGAGCAAGGTCGTATGTTGGGCAGGTTCCCAAGTATAATATCCGCGACAGGATTTTCTAGGACTGCGCACAATACTAGTCCTGATATGAACGGTGTTCGAATTTCGACAAGAGCAAGGGGGTATTTCTCTATAGTGCCTGAGAATGTGCGACAAGTTACGTGTTTGTGTGTATAGTCTTTGTCGTTGATTAATGTTTTCTTAATCCCACAGAGCGTTGCGCCGGAATCACGAATTAATGTGCACTTTTTGTTATTTACAAACCCTGTTGAGAAATTTAGCTTGCCTGTAGAAGATAAGGCAGCATTGGCCATTTCATTAGAAATAGGAATAGTATGGCCACATAGTAATGTTGTGTCAAGTTGGAATTTCATACAGGTGTTACATTTATGGTCTGTAATGGTGTCAATAATTTGCACGGCATTTCCTAGCTCACTCAAACTTTCGTTTTGATTGTCACATTCATTCAGTGATTCAATATCTTCGTCTGATGACGTTTCAACTAGTGCAGCATTGGCCTGTTTTAGTAATTTTCGGCCATCACAAAAGCGACTGTAGTGCCCAAAGCTACTGCAAAAATAGCATTTGACCGCTCTCTGGTACGCATTTCTCTTGTTCTTCTGCTTCTCCACGATCATTTTGAGATGGTGAGGATAGTTGGGCGATTTATCGCACATCGCGTATTCTTCGTGAGTTAAACTACAATATTGGCACTTAACTGGCTTCCTGACATTTGAGCGTGGTTTAAACTTGCTTTCAGTTGGTTTCGAGTATCTAGTGTTTACCACTGCTGCTGCTTCGTTTCTGACTTAGGTTTAATTGGAAAATATCTCTGTTCGCTGTGAAAAATGCGTTCCCCTTTGTCTCGACATCCTGAATACTCCTACAGTCCATTTGTTTCAAAAACTTAGCAAAAGGTGTGGGGATTGTACTAACTATTTTGTCAATAATAATGAGTTCTTTTAGTTTGTCATGGCTGTTGTTAGTTTTAGCTGAGTTAATCCACTTTGTGCACACATCCTGAACTGTAGACACGTAGTCTATAAAGGTTTGGTTTGGTTGTGGGGATAATTTAGCGAACTGTTGTTGGTAACCTGCAGTATCTAAAGAGAAATGTTGGAGAATGCGTTGCTTTAAGTAATCATAATCTTTTCTCATTTCCTGTGGCACTGTCTCTATTACTTTCAAAGGTTCCAGAGCTAAGTTTCTCATTAAAATAAATGACCAATCTGATTTTATGATCTTATGGTAGAACATTAGACACTCAAAATTTTCCAGGTTTGCACTGATGGAGTCTCCTGAGCAGAATGCTTTGAAGAGGCCTTTATACTTATTATACTTTTGTTCCTCCTCCTTGCTTCTCAGTTTATTTATAGATATTTCTACGTTGGAATCGATCTCCATCTGTTTTAGTTTTATTTGTGTATCGGCATTCAATTGGGCTAGTTTGGCCGCCGCCTCCAGCTCCATTTGTTTCTCTTGAGCCTGCAGTTGCATCTGCATCTTTTTCTCTTCTGCCTGCATTTGCAGTTGTATCGTATTCTCTTCTGCCTGCGCTTGCCTTTGTTTTTCTTCTCGTTTTATCGCTCTTTCTTCACGGGCAATGTTCTCTGCGTGCGTCTTCTGTGCCCATTCTGATAGTTTGTCTTCTTTATAACCTAATTTCATACCTTGCTCAATACATTTTTCTAAAGTAGACATCTTGACTTTTACTTGTTGGTAATTTTACTGAAGTTAAATCCCTTAGAAAAATGTTGGGGAGTAGAAAATTTAGTTATCTCCCTTAATTATTACATGCGCAAATACAAATGCAAAGTTATGTTGGTTACAAGGTCATGAATATACATACAAATCAATGCAAAGCAAAATGATACATGGATGGATGGTGATAAGTACCGCTTAGGGTTGCAATGGGCATGATATGAAACTTATCTTATGATCCCAGAACTTGTGAATGTTGTCTTGTACTCTCGCCACTGTTGGATAGTTTACATAGGTTACACACCACACAATTCGCGGAACAATCTGCTCGTAGAATGAGAAAACATTAGTAACAGTCAAAAAATGTCACAGTCATGTCAAAATAGTTTATAGTAATAACATCATTGAGAGACTAGCTGCAGAGGGACTCATATTAATACTAGTTGCATCACTAGATAGATGCAAATTTGTTAAACTTCTTCAAACATCAATTTGATATGATTAATTTACTATTTTACTTGGCAATCAATAGCCGTCTATATGTAAAGCTTATGCCAAAACCGGAGATCTTAGCCCCCAAAAAGCCTGTCAGCGTGTTGGATGTCTAGGTATCTGAGCTCGGGCTCACACAGGCAACAATAACTCCGTTAAATATAATATCTAACATTTATTGTATTTCAATATACAGTGCGTTGGCGCAGTGGGTTTAAGAAGCCCGCACTGAGTTGCATATCACAGAGGTTTAACATCATCACACAGTTTAACATCATCAAACATTCTAAGCAAACTATCTAGCATATGTCTATGAACCCCAAATACACATGGGTCTAAACTATTGAGTCCCTCTAAGGCAGGCCCTGTTGCCTCTTCGATGTCCCGTCTCTCTCTGCCGATTCACACGTGTCGCAATCCGACACGGGTGGTAACTCTGTTCGAGTTCCTCGTGGACCCCGCAATAGGCGGGCCACATCAGTGTCCACGGGACAGTGGACTCACTGACCAGTCCTTCGGGAAGGTTCTGGATTACTCTGGCCTTCGAGGGTCTTATTTCTTCCCCTTGGGCGGGAGTTGTAGCCCTTGGCTAATATCTATTAACTAATGTTGGTTTACCGGATAATGTGGATAATGTGAGGCTGTGACAAGTACCCACTTTACATGACAGTATGAAGGATGTGTGATGAATGATTCCTATATGATCACCCATACCAATATGAATGTGTCTATGGACTGAGTGAAATGATCATCCATGCATATGAGTGATGTCTGAGAAAGTGATGTGACCTCACGTGCACAGATGGATATGTTGACTGATGCATGAGGAAATTGAGTGAGTGAGTGATGTTACATGCTGAGAGAGAGGGATTATAAGCCAACAGTCAATCTCATGATAGCCGGCAACTTTGATGTGGATTGCCATGCCTATCACCAGAGAAATGCTTCGGTGTTACCCATAAACTAAAAAATAATTCAGTACACTCCGGCGCATAACACCACTTTGTTTAAAATATCATTCATATTCCTATCATCTAGATTTGTGCGCTAAGCACGACACAAACCATATCATACATTACGCATAGCACCAGCATCTGTGTTTGTAATTTAAGCAAAATCCCACTTTGTAGTTCATGTTAACACATATGTCTAGTGTAATGATAATAATGTACTACAAAGATGATGATGATGACTGTAATTTAATGAAAATGATGTAACAATGATTATGATGATAATGTTAGAATAATGTAATGATTTCTAATGTCATAAGCATAATAATAATAATAATAATGATTTTAATGACAATGTAATAATTATGAAAATAATCATAATGATTGTAATTACAATGATTATAAAACCATACTCATGATGATGATAATAATCAATATTACATCCATGAGAATGGAAGAAATCTTCTCACTTGAAGCATTTAATGAAGAAGAATACACCTGAATGCTATACAAGAATAATACCAGAATGTACTTATCTTGTTTATAAGCAAATACTCATGGAAATGGGAACTGATTTTTAAAAGCCCTTAATGTATGAGACCCTTTTTCTTGAATAGAAAAAGATGAACAAGAGAATTAACTAGGAACAGAATGGGATAGGAGACATAGTTGTAAATTCCAAATCAATCAAGGTATGACTTAACCGGTAGATCTGAAGACATGCATAGGTGAAGATGAAACTGCACATCTGCTAGTTAAAACCTTGAACCCCTGATAGTGGAAGATTGGAGTGAGAGCAAACAACTACGTTGGTGATAACTAAATGAGAACACCATGACTATCTTTTTTCTATGTTTATTTTCTCTAAGAGCAGGATTCATTTTATTGTTTTCACTGGTTATGTTCTTAGGCTTTTACATGTAAATTCAAATGTCATATTTATGATATTATTAGAATTATGTGATTGATGGAATTTCAGGTAGTGGTCTTATTCATGTCAATCCAGACCTGGCTTGGTGAAGATTGAATGCAGCACCTTTTGAGTAAGCACATTGTTGAGTGATGCCCTTTATAGAGTAGCGCAGAATCTTATCTACCTGCAACCATTCCATTTGTCTCATAGGAGAGGTAATCTTTATTTAAACAATTACCCGCCAAACCAAAGGAAAACCAAGCGCCAACTTATGTTCTATTACGCCCTGGAACACTAATACTACAATTGATGATAGCCAGAGTGATTCCCAAAGCTGGAAGTAGAGAATCCTGATTGTAGACAGTTATTTTTTTTCCAGATCATCCATGCCAGTAAAAGATTAGCTTTACATGCCACTGGGAAAAATATAACTGTTATAATCTACCTTATAATTGGCACATCAATTCTGTATATTTACTATATATGTATATGTCCTTATTTTATGACAGGAAATTGTAATTCTGAATGCAATTTACAAAATCCATATTTGTGTTTATTAAATCATAAAAACTGAGGTCATGTCATGTATTGATTGTATTTTACTTGTCATAGTCAAACTGTTTTAAACTACCCTAGATATAATTAATTAGTTGGTAGAGGAGAGGCAAGGAACCACTTAAAGGATATTTTGGGTATAAAAGGGAATACAACTTTGTCAGTTATTTCCTGAAGGTATTCCTTGGTTCTCTAAAACTCTATTTCTGGTCTCAACAATTGAGTCAGTACAGCTAAATTAATTAAACGGGCAGGATCGCATTGGGAAAAAGGATTTTTCTTCCTTTATCTCTTTTGGGAATGAGCCATCCATCTCAACGTATCCGACAGTGCTTAATGAGGAATGAGTGCGTAGACACGGTGGTTCAAAAAGGGAGAATACCTGGCGTCCCCAGGTGTCTGGAACTCGGAACCATGATCTGGGAAGCTATTCAGAAAGCGAAGATGAAGAAGTAGGAACTCCACATGATATGGTTGGATCTGGCCAACGCGTAAGGGTCAGGGCCCCACCGGATGTTGTGGCATGCACTCAATGATTATCAGAACATTACGGACATGCTTATGCAGTACTCCTCGGGCTTCTCTCTTCGTTTCTCGACCAAGACGTTCACGACTAGATGGATCGACCTGCAGGTGGGTATTGCCATGGGATGTACGATTTCGCCGATACTGTTTGCCATGGCCGTACAGGTCATCCTGGATGCTGCATCCGGCTACGCACACGGTCCGAAACTCAGCAAGGAACGGAACATTCCACCGCTGAAGGCCTTCATGGACGATACGAAAAACCTGACACCAAAGGAGAGTGATACATCCTCCACATACTAGACGATCTGATTCGCTGGCGCAAGATGAGCATCAACCCCAAGAAATCGAGATGCCTGTCGATCGTGAAGTGTAAAGCGGCGGAAAGGTTGTTCATTGTTGCTGGGCAAGCGATTCCATGGCGATAGAGGAACCGGTAAAAAGCCTCAATCGTGTGTACTGTTCAACCCTGACAGACAGGAACGCAGTTGAAGAGATGCAAGACATGTTGGCGAACGGCTTGCGCACCATCGATTGAAGAGGCTGATAGGCAAATTCAAGATTTGGTGCCTCCAATTCATGCTTATTCCGAAGCTCCTGTGGCCGCTGTTGATATATGATATAGAAAGGACCACAGTGAAAGCGATTGGGGGGGGGGGGGGGGGGAATAAGCAACTACATAAGGAAGTGGCTTGGAGCACCACCATGACTCACGACGGTCGCACTGTATTGCAAGCAGAGTAAGCTCGTACTCCCTTTCCGGTCCCTCCTGGAAGAATTCAAAATCGGAAAAACCAGACTCGCGATGATGCTGCGCTAATCACCAGATGAAACGGTCAATACCTCAGTTTCTGGCCTGAGAACGGGAAGAAAGTGGAAAGTCGTCGGCGCGGTCGAAGATACCCAGGCAGCACTCCAACTGAAAGAGGTCATGGGCCACACCCAGTCAGGCAGAAGGGGCTTCGGTCACCATGACAAGGCTCCGATGTGGTCTAAGGCGACGACTAAGGAACGCAGAGACATGGTGGTTCGGGAGATCCGCAAGGGAGAGAATGACGAAAGTGCCCGTGTCGCTGCCCAATAGGCGCAGCGAGGCCAATGGATGGCATGGGAAGAGACAGTGCAGAGATCTCTTACCTGGAATGAAATATGGCGTAAGGCACAATTGCACTTAAGTTTCTTCGTCCGATCCCTGTACGATGTATTGCCATCAGTTGCCAATTTGGCCAAGTGAGGTAAAGCCACCGACCCGTTCTGTCCCCTCTGTAAAAATGTCCTAACTCAAGGCCGATTCACATGGCGTCACAACAAAGTCCTTACTGAGTTGGCGGCCATAGTGGATGTAGCCAGTATGCAGGCGAACAAAGGGGACAGGCCGAGGTCGCTGGATATTTACTTCGTCCGAGCCGGGCAGTAAATCAGAGGCAACGAAGGCAGCGCTGCCGACTTGCCGCTTCCGACCATTTTCAATGGTGCGGATGACTAGAAACTGACCGTCGACCTAAAGGGCCGTGGCACATACTCTAAAGGGATCCGGAAGTTTGACTTGCGACCTGACACCGTACTTCTCTCCTCGTCAACCAAGCAGCTAAAGCTGATTAAAGCAGCTAAAACTTATTAAGCTGACCGTCCCTTGCGAGTCCAAAATTGAGGAGTAGCACACGTACAAGATAGAGAAGTACGGTGACATGGTCGCTAGTCTTAAGCCGGATGGGTACACTGTCAGGCTATTCGCTGTAGAGGTAGGCGCCAGAGGTCTAGTCTCCCACTCCGTGTACAATGGGATAAAGCAAATGTGCATTAAATGACAAGCGAGAACTCGGTGACAAAAACAACTGGGTGAGGCAGACGAAAAGGCCTCGTGCTGACTGTGGAATTGTCGAAACCTGAGTTGGGACATGTCTCCAAACTAGTGTGATTGAAACGGTAACTGCAGAACGCCTAACAATCTCTCAACTACGACTACGAACTTGCAATTTCTCGTGTCTTCTATATAGCCTTTCCTCCCAACGAGGGTGGCAATCTAAGTGAAGTATAATCATGCAATTGTCTGCCGAAGTCCAACCTCCACACCAGACCGGTAATCGTCCATAATTCGCACTCAACTGTAGAGACGAAGAGGTGGGTCGAAAAACCAAAAGGAATAATCGGCTTCCTAATAGAGTGCTGCACCATGAACGGGGCACGAGGAAGGAACATGGCGACGGAGACGAATGGATTCGATATAGGCCGTGTCTGGGGAAGAAGGGGCTCCCCACGACCACAGGTGCTAAGGGGCAAGCACATGCTGCACAGACTCTCCTCTCTGAGGGAGAGGAGGCTTGAGAGTGGACATCTTACCAGCTAAGGGACAAGCACAAACAACAAGGACAACGGAATTGACCGAACGTCTCGCACGGCAGGGGGAAGACACCCGGAGTCATGACCCGGACGGGCCCGCCCCTAGAGAATGTCAAGAGTGTAATGGGCCGAACCATTAAGGAAAGGGTGTATGCTTCTGACGACCAGAAGCCCCCTGCTGAGTTTGCTCCGTGGCGGAGTTTTTATCACTTACATGATATACAAGTGTCGTATATTCTGAAGGGACTGGGGGTCACTGTTGTGCATTACCCATATTCTGGTTTTTAGAAGCTGGGCCCCATCCTCTTCCAATATGTAAATAAATCAAGAATACGACCCTTGAAGTATTACAGACTCGGTTTTATTGTTTGTCTAGGAGTTAATGGTCCTCTTTTGGGGAATAGTGAACACTAGATTTGACTCTGCCCCTTCACCAGGAATCTAATGGCTCTCGAACCCCCATGATATTCTGTGAAAATGTCTGAAAAGACTTCCTAAGTTTGAATCAGGTAAAATGTAGCATGGTTCTAGAACAGTCAAGAGATATTTCCCTTCTTTTAATTCTTTTGAGTTACTTAGTTTTGCTAAATAAATTATTTAACAAATACTGGTAGACATTGACATCTTGTTTACACAAATAAACAGGTAATTAACAGACAGGTTGAACTGACACATTAATATAAGATTCAGTTACTGTTGATGTCATTTATTTATTGGCCTGTTTCTTTTGGCCTTTTGATACATATCTCATTTTTTGGCAAATGTTCATCATGTCATATTGTCAAATGGGAAAATGCACATCAGTACCAATTACAGACAATCAATCAATAAATCAATCAATCATCAATATGATCATCCTAAGTGTTGTAAATCTTCTTCTAAATAATGCAATGTTCCACATCATAGTGTTGCATGAGGTTCAAATGGTTTATATAAATCATTGTTTCTGGGAGGGATTGTGTTTGTTGGCATTGAGAAAGGTCACCTCTGAGTGGTAGATATGGGTTAAGCCTGGGTCCATGGACTGATGGATCCGCTTCAGTACTTGCCAGTGAAGCTACCCTGAAGGCTGCCCTTGCTCTGCTCAAGGCCTGAGGTTATCTTCACTCTCATGTGTGTGGGTAATCTTTTCTCTATATGCCTCCCTGTTCTGGTCAGGTTGCCACCAAGAACATCACTGTGTAAAATTTACAGAGGCATGTATAATCCTACCAATGTAATTTTTCCAGCTTGTTATTAAGTGTGAACACAACATAACAGGAAGGATAAGATCAGAAGAAGTGGTGTTGTGTTAATTTGTGTGAGGTTAGAGATTATTACACTGGATGCACGTGCTATCATCTGGTACCTGCTGTGTGCATTTTCTCAGTGTACCTGTGGTTCATTGAGTAGTGTACAAACAGACATAGATAGGAGTGATGATGTGTTGTTCCTTGGAGCATTCAAGTCAAGCTGATAGTGCAGGACCAAGACAAGGATAAGATGCATTTTTTTAAAATGACATACAATTAAACATCTTCATCAACTCATTGGGTTATACATTGTGTATATAAATGTTTATCTGTACCTTCCAAATTAACTATTTGTCTTCTTCTTCTTATAAATCATTTCCTTTTTACCTGCTGTTGTTGTGGTGTGGTGTGGAGTGCTGTGTGATGTAGTGTGTAGAGTTAACTGCTGTTGACTGGGGTTCTCATAGCTTGTACCACTTGTCCCACATCAAGTGTTTTATTGTTATTCATGTTCAACGTACAGAATTTCTGATGTGTATTTGTTACAAAATGTAATCCATACAAAATCATGACAACAATACATTAGTAAGAGGTTGCTACATAAAGTACCTCTCCTAATCCTCCTCTCTTCTTCTTCCTATTAATTTATTCTCTTCTTCTGTTAACAGTGCAAATCATGTCCCTTCTGTTGGCGATCAACAGTTGGCAATAGACCGGGTTTTTTTTTACCTTTTGGTCTGGACAGATTAACTAGGCCGTCTGTCACAAATGGCGTTTGTGAAGCGTAACCTTTTTAAAGCAATGCATTTAATAAGTGCTTTGTCTGAGTGAAAATCTGACACATAAATACAATTATTTTCTATCAAACCCTATTATTTCAATTCGTAAAGAGGAAAGGAAAGATATAATCCTTCTCTCAGCTCCTTAGATTGCGAATAGGCAGAAATAAGTACGTTTTTAAGCGAGGCGGTGGTTCGTGTGCACAAACTGGCTTGTGTTTCCAGAAAGCATTTTAAAACAGTTTTGATGAAATGCATCAAAGTGCGTTTGAAATTCTCACCTCGTACAGTTTTCTGTGATAGATTGTTGTAGTATGCACATAGTAAAGCTAACAGATGTAGTGAATAACTTCAGAGTTTGCAGTTTTGAGAAAGTGTGAGATTGTTAATTTTGCCCGGGAAAGGCTCGGTGTAGCTAGAAGTTTGCAGTCGCAATTTTACACTTCAGAGATTTATTTTATAAATAATACATTTTATTTTGACGCACAAACACTGGATACCCCTGCTGCACACATCTGGGTATCAATTTGATCTGAGGATTCACAAGCTTACCTCGGATGGCTGATCAAACTGCCGTTTAATTCATTTGAAAGACAGGTCACATTGGCTTTCCGACTGTCCGTCAGGCCTGAAGTTGAAGAAGTGCGCGGTTTTGAAGAAATGAACGCTTTCGCAGAGTTATATCACGTGACCCGCTCCTTCCAATAATCTTGCTAGTTGTTGACGCTGTGATTCTATTTTTAACCGACATCTGTCCATCTCAAGTGTCAAGTTGGTGTTCGTTCCTCTTCGTGCGGTCAATTGTATGTCGTTCTCTGTCTTGGTGTGAAAATGTTGACGCACTGTATAATGATGGAAGGGTGATTATGTCACAACAAGTAAGACAAATCAGCACAATTCACGAAGTCAGATAATGGATGAGCAGTTAGGGGAAAGTCATATCTTACCTTGCCTGAACTACAACAAAATACTCATCTCTCATCTCATCATGTTCCTCTTGTACATTGCGGTGTCGAGGTTAAGTATAAACTTCGTGAGAGTGCCCGATTATGGGCTTCATATATCGATATTCCCATGGACTCTGCTATTCCCTCCATCCAACGTTTACGTGGTCGGCCTCTTCCTCTGTTTCCATCTGGTCTGTACATCATGGCTGTTCGGCTGGCTCAAAACTAAAACAATGCACATCGGAGAGTTGGTTTTTATTGAGGCAGAGGAGAGAAACTACCAGGCGGCACTTCAATGTTTGGTAGTTTGTGCAGGGTGAGGGAGGCAACTCTTTCCAAAACTGCCCCAGTTAATCTGTAGGAGTAACTTTGCTTGTCAAGTACTCTGGTAACATGTAACATGGGACGTGCTATATTTAATAATTGTTCTATGTTACTGGCGTGGGCGAAATTGCGCTCAACAAACATTGTTTTTTTGGTTTTTTTTTTAATAATTGTGTGTTGTGAGTTAGAGTGTATTTGTTTTATAGAAGCGCGCTGGTTCATGTTATTGTGCGGTGTTACTCACAGGAGGAAACTAAGGTCAACCATTAAGAGTTTATTATGTGAGTTGTGACATTTGTGTCCAGTGAGTTGTAAATTTTGTGTCCAGTGAGTTGTGACATCTGTGTCCAGTGAGTTGTGACATTTGTGTCCAGTGAGTTGTGACATTTGTGTCCAGTGAGTTGTCAAATTTGTGTCCAGTGAGTTGTCACATTTGTGTCCAGTGAGTTGTGACATTTGAGTCCAGTGAGTTGTGACATTTGAGTCCAGTGAGTTGTGACATTTGAGTCCAGTGAGTTGTGACATTTGTGTCCAGTGAGTTGTGACATTTGTGTCCAGTGAGTTGTGACATTTGTGTCCAGTGAGTTGTGACATTTGTGTCCAGTGAGTTGTGACGTCTGTATCCAGTGAGTTGTGACATTTGCATCTAGTAAGTTGTGACATTTGCATCCAGTGAGTTGTCATATGTGTGATCGTTATTGATTCAGCTTGTAGTGGTGATCACAAACGTGGCAAGGATACTGTTGTCGCTCTCTTGATGTGGTAGAATCTATGGTGGTGCAGTCGCTAGCATGCTTGTCTGTTGTCGCTCTCGTGATGTGGTCGAATCTATGGTGATGCAGTCGCTAGCATGTTTGTCTGTTGTCGCTCTCGTGATGTGGTAGAATCTGTGGTGATGCAGTCGCTAGCATGCTTGTCTGCCGACCAGGTGGCCGTATGTTCGAATCCGCGATGGAATCTTATGTTTATTTAGAAAAGAAAGGAATCTCACGTCGACCTAACCGATATAAGGTTAACTTACACACAAAATAGCTAGAATAGACTGACAAATCTGGTTAACTAACACACAAAATAGCTAGAATAGACTGACAAATCTGGTTAACTTAAACACAAAATAGCTAGAATAGACTGACAAATCTGGTTAACTTACACACAAAATAGCTAGAATAGACTGACAAATCTGGTTAACTTACACACAAAATAGCTAGAATAGACTGATAAATCTGGTTAACTTACACACAAAATAGCTAGAATAGACTGACAAATATGCTTAACTTACACAGACATTCACTAGACCAGACTGACAAATCTGGTTAACTTACACAGACATTCACTAGACCAGACTGACAAATCTGCTTAACTTTCACAGACATTCACTAGACCAGACTGACAAATCTGGTTAACTTACACAGACATTCACTAGACCAGACTGACAAATCTGCTTAACTTACACAGACATTCACTAGACCAGACTGACAAATCTGCTTAACTTACACAGACATTCACTAGACCAGACTGACAAATCTGCTTAACTTACACAGACATTCACTAGACCAGACTGACAAATCTGCTTAACTTACACACATATTCACTAGACCAGACTGACAAATCTGGTTAACTTACACAGACATTCACTAGACCAGACTAACAAATCTGCTTAACTTACACACATATTCACTAGACCAGACTGACAAATCTGGTTAACTTACATACAAAATAGCTAGAATAGACTGGCAAATCTGGTTAGCTTACACACAAAATAGCTAGAATAGACTGACAAATCTGGTTAACTTACACAGACATTGGCTAGAACAGAATGAGAACTATAACAATTCGCTGGGAAAACTGTTATGTTAGATATCTGTAGAATTGATATCGAGAGTTTGACTTGGCCCTGCTCGGATCTGTCAGCTGCTGTCTATATTAAAGAGAATTATACGAAATTGCCACCGCTCTGTTCAGTAAATTTTGCCACCTGCTGAACAATAATTATATTTGTGCACGAACTATGATGTATCATCGTGAATGTAAAGCTTCAAAAGGGCTTATCAATTCATCTAATAAGTTGTCATATAAGTCATTACAATGGAAGGTGTTGACATTGCATAGTGGATGTATCTTGTATGAAAACTAGCGTAATGCTGTCTGCTCTCATATGACCCGCAGCTGTGTTGAGAACTCGTTATGCGGGATAGCGAATTATGCTCGTAACCCTTTTACTAGAACACCAGCGATACTCAATGCGCAGACGAAATGCCAGGCGAGGACTCTTCACTGGCTGTTGAACAGATGGCGACGTGTGTGTTGGAATGTCCATAGGCAATGACGTCATGTCTTCACTTAAATATTAAGTATGAGCAACTAGGTTTAGTTTTAAAAAAATGTAATAAACACAGAAATTATGGTCCTCACCAGCACGAAGGAAATACTGTATGGAAACATTCAATTAAATTTGCAACATTTTAAACAGGAGGATGGCTACAACTATCTTGGAACAGTCAGATTATGTGACGGTTTAGTATACAATTGTAATAAACGCAGACAAGCATAAAGAAACGACAGAAACAGACATAACACATAAAGAAACAATAGAAACTGGCACACAAACATACAGAAACAACAGAAACAGAGACAAACTAGCATATATAAAGTATAAATAGATATCCTATAACAGTAATAGCATTCCGTTTATTTAGTTGGAGATGAACCTTGTAAGATTACCCACTTCTGGTAATTGCGATTTATTTTTGGAAAGGAAAAACCGTCGAATAGATATATCAATACATATATTGGCTGACAGATAGACAGGCAGATAGACTGATAGATGTAATGCTAGTTAGACGGACGGATGGACAGACAGACATATAGACAGACATGTATTTAGACAGACAGACGGACGGAGGGACTGACAGAAAGAGAGAGACAGATAGAGAGAAAGATAAACAGACAGACATGCGGACGGACAAACAGAGAGATAGAGTGACAGACAGCCTGACATACGGAAAGAGAGAAACAGACAGACAGACAAATAGAGAGACGTATAGACTGACGGACGGACGGAGAGACAGACAGACACACGAATAAAATGGAGTTAATGAACCATTAAACAGGTAATTACATATTACGTTCACAATTTTTAGATACGAGGATTGTTTGTGGGGGTATGATCTGGCGCTATTTATGCCACGTAATGCCATTCCATGTTTCATTTAACAGCAGGACATTAAACTTATTGCCACTTGCATGAATTATTATATCTCTCTTGTATGAAACATCCATCATGAAATTTCCCGGGGGTATTGAGGAACATTCAGTTGTCAATAGACCAACTAGAGTTTACTAATTCCAAACGATACGTTTACACTCGTTTATATTTGCGTAATTTAATATTTTAAATGTGGTGACTCTCCCTCCCTCTCTTTTTCCCTCTCCTCCACCCCTGTGTCGCCCTCTCTCGCCATTTCTTTCAACACTCTTTATCTCGTTGCAATTGACATCTTTTTTATTGGTCGGTATTTTCTTGATCTTTGCAAAATGCAACATTTTCTATAAAACGACTCTTGTTCTAAACTCTTCAAGAAACTTCCCATCAGATTTTATGACTGTTCCAATGGGTGATTCCAAATGGAGTAAACTTTCAAGAAACACATTAACATATTTAATCCACTGCGTATCCTATCCAACACCAGGATCTTTCTCTCACCACTTACATCACTGGATCTTGTCTTGTCTCTTCCTAAGCTTGACGTTGGTGATTATATCATACCAGTTTAATTTTTACTATTTAACGAAGATATCACTTGTTTAGACAGAATATCTATGGAATTTCTGGTTCCCGAAAGATGTGGCGTGGCCCATCAACACGTCTGTAGAACAAGACACAAACATACGCTGCAGCATGACAATGCATGAACAAGGAACGCTGACGAGGAATCCTTAGACTTTCAAGCGGGCTGTGATGGACTTGTTATCTCATCATTATCATCAAGTACCATGCCAGCTGGTGTAGGCGTTCATGTCTCTCAACATATCTCGATGTTTGATGTTCTGGGTCAACTCTGCTGCTGATATTCCTCCATACCACGGTCTAAATCCACCCAGCATCATTTCTCTTGGTCAGTCTATGCCTCTCTTTCCCTCGATTTTTCCTGTCGTCACGTTGTTCTCCAATGCCTCTCTTCTCAACACGTGACCAAAAAAAGCTATTTTTCTCTTTCTTATTGTTGCATCCATCCATCCATCATGTGCCATGCCGGTAAGCGTGGGCGGTCATGTTCTACCATCTCACTCGATCACCAGAGTCGTGGATCAGCTCCGTGTTTCTGTCTCGACCATGCCACAAGGCCAAGCCATCCAGGTACTTGCTTCTAGGTCTTCCCCTTGGTCTGTTCCCCTCGATCTTACCAGTTGTCACCAAATTCTCCAATCCATTTCTTCTCATAACATGCCCAAAAAATTTTGACTGTCTACGTCTAATTTCTCTAATCAATTTACGATCTTCATTTGTTTCTTGAAGGACTTGTTCATTGGTCTTTCTGGCTGTCCACGGTATTCTTTGCATACTATTGTTGTATATAATGTTCTATTTTCATTAGCCTCTTTCTGGCAATCGTCGTTAGTTACTATGGTAGTACAGGAAATTCGTAACATTCGTCTAAGGAACCACATCTATTGCTTCCAAGCACTTCAGCACTCTCTTTCTTACATTCAATTATAGTGCCTTATTGCATAAGATACTTTTCATTTTCTGAAATGCCGCTTTTGCTTGCCCTATTCTGCTCTTAATTTCTGTTATGCGCCCCTAAATGTCCAGGAGAGATTTGGCCATCATAGACCATAACTATAGGGAACGGAGTTTCCACCGGGTTAAGTGGACAACTCTGCACGTGAGCAGAGCAGGACACTCATTTGTCCTGCCAGCCGGAAATGGCTGTCTGTAAAAGGTAGAGGCTAAAGACCCCCATATGGACGTGGAAGGCAAGGGGAAACAACAACATTATCTTCCAAAGATGTCATGACTAAACATATTGCAGAGGCCATTAACGCCATTAATGGCGGTCTTACAACACCCTCGTCCGGTAGAGACAGTGCTTGCTTGCGTTCGCTGGCTGTGAATTTCAGCGTGAAATCCTGTATGTCGGATGAAGACATCCTGTTCTCCAACATCAGTGTGATGTCATATCGGACTGAGGTTTGCGTGAGTATCCGTTGTCACATGTCTGGCTTATTGTTGTGCAGACTGGTGGTTCCTCGCCGTGCAGGCAGATACTCTCCGACTTCGGAAAAATCAGCGATCCTACTACATTAGCCATGACCCCGAAGGGACCTGTTGCCCAGGACGCACGACTAGGACGTGTTAGTAGTTCTTGGCCAGTATATACCTGGCCCTGGTGCCTTAGAAACACCTCTGCGTCCCTGGTAGGGACAGTCATGAGCCACAGGTGACACCAGACCGTCATCCAGCTACTTATTATCTAGTGATGACAATTTGGCGGAGGCACCCATTAATAACGATCCGTGTTAGCACAATCGCTGGCACACTTCAAGGCCGACCTGGGGTTCAAGAGTTCGAATTCAAATCAGGCAATTTTTAAAACATTGACCAGAACTTCCAGGTCTGTTAAGTTTGGTGTAGTCGCTGGATCAGCATCATGGCACAGCGGTGTAACTCATAAGTGCTCCATTCTACTCCTAACCCAAGCGTGAGTCCGGAAAATCTTAGCTCAGTGCACGAACTCCGTAGCACCGGCAAGGATACTGATATACTTTGTGTAGATTTTTAACTCGAAATTTTGCCCGGGCAATGCCGTCAGGCTACTCTTTTTCGATTTCCAAAAGCCAAGGGATTTTTTTTCGTGCGCAACAATACACACGGGCGCCCGATCTCACTACCCCAAAAAACCACGGGAAATGTTATTACTTGAAGTACACGTGAAAAAGTCCCGGTTCCTCACCGGGGCCTGAACCCGGGACCTCCAGCACTCGAGGCGGACACTATACGTCGAGACCACTCACCTCCCTTGACTATCAGGTCGACCCAGCCTAAACTGGTACCAGGAAATACCTGGGGAGTAAACTCGACCAGCGGAATACTAACTACGTCCCCACTTAATGTCGACTGGTCTATAACAAAGTAGGCATTGTTTATCTTGGCAGACACGCACGCTGGTGATTATGCCACAAAGGACGGGTTTCAGAATTTACTGTGTATTGAAAGAAATATTTCCAAGAAAATATCAATCACCGAGGAAGCAGTATTGAAAGAAATATTTCCAAGAAAATATCAATCACCGAGGAAGCAGTATTGAAAGAAATATTTCCAAGAAAATATCAATCACCAAGGGGGCACTGCTATAGCTAAAATAACTTGAAAATTAAGCTCACATGTATTGATAGAAACTTACAGAAGTATCTGATTTCTTCACTTAACCTATGCCATCCGTAAGCGCTCAGCAGTTCTTGTTAACAAATTTTTTAGAACAGGGGTGGGCAAACTTTTTGTGCGGAGGGCCGCATTGACAAATATAAAGCTATTGGGGGGGGCGGGGGGGGGGGGGGCGGATATATATATATATAGTGTCCATTTTGTTTACAGCAACCTATCACAATAAGTAATTATTAAATATTTATAGGTTATTAAGGAGTATAAATAACTAATTTTTGCAATTTTATTTTACTTATACACTTATACATTATATTTGACAATATGGACAAAAACTTTTACTAATTTGTTAACAATATTTTACAACTTATTATTATAACAAATATTCTTTATTATTTATCAATGGCTTTAATTTAGACACACAGCGACTACACTGTCACTATAATTGTTGATTTATAATGAGATGTATGTAACTGTTTGAACTTTTTGACAATATTCTTGAAGTCTGGAGCAAGTTTACTTGAAATTCGCATGGCAGCATGTAAGTTCAGTCCGACAATAAAGACCTATTCTTAGATTTGTTGATATTCAAGCAAGAGAATACTTGTTCGCAAATGTATGTTGATCTAAATAATGATACAAGTTTAGCTGCAAAGTTTTGCAAGTTGGGAAATGATTCTTGTGATAAAGATCCATATAAATCCAGCAAACCATCTGTCTTGAATTTCTCTTTCAGGTCATGATCTGCTTGTAAGTCAAGCAGCTCCAACTATTTGTCCTCCGTGGCTGTATCAGCTTCTGCACTAAAAGGGGAACTGAGAATATTGAACTGTGGCTCTACGTTCTTGAAAACTTGGAATCTCCATCCAAATTCGTCAATGTCAGCAACTTACTTGCGACAGGTCTTTCAGGACTCCCCTACTTTTGCACCACACGAAATAATAACTCGTGTCATTTGCAAAAGGAATGCAATTTATTTAGAGCTGATCATAAACAAGCTCTGCGAGCGGAATACTTCATTGACAATAAACAACATGGTACGTTACATAGATGCAATGAAGTGGTGATAATGATACTATTAATCACTGAATGAAATCTAAAGCCTAACAATCACTATTGTCTATAAACTTATAGGATTCGTAAGGAACACGTCTACTCTCTAGTCGTCTCAGTCCTGGTCTGTCCTCACGCTACTAATTGCGTGTTCAAACACGGACGCTGTATCCTCCGTGCGTTGGCGAGTCTTGCGTGCATAGTGCCCCAGCACGCTGGCCAGTTCACTTGATTAACCTGGTACTCCACGGTTACTCGTAAAGGCGAGTTTCCCAATGTCTTGGGGAAACCCTCGCTCAGTTGTACTCGATGCTCCCTTGGTTGACACAAGTGTGTCCCGTTGTGAAGCTATTTATAGCGTTGGTGTCTCTCCTGTCTGGTGTCCTCCTACTAACTCTGTCTTAGCTCTATTACTTATATTCTTACCTCTCTAAACTATTATTGGGAGTTTTGACAGGCTCCTCTCCCCTCTGTGTAGTGTTACAACCCTTTAACTCCTGCTTGTAACACGTTGTATGGTCACACACAAAAAAATTGGCTGTCCAATTTTGTCAAAGATCCAATAAGTTGTAAATCTCTCTTCTGGGGATAGAACAAACTCTCTCCTTTCCTTACTCACACTGTTCTATTTCTTCACTCGGCTAATTGAGTAGCCCCTCGTATCAGTATCGTTGGCTATAGATCTTCTTGGGAATTGTTTTGATCCGGAACCGTTGTCTTATGACTTATGTCCTGACTTCCGTCTTATGACCCTCTGTCTTCTGACTTCTGTTTGTTGACTTATGTCTTTTGACCTGTCCTCATATTGCCCAAAATGACAACCCAATACAAGTTGACTCTGTTATGAGTACAACACATGAGCATAAAATGTTCATGTTCCCATTAATATCAACTCCAACTCGTATACATACAGTTCTACTCTTCACCTTCTCGCTTCCGCTTGTGAAGACATATTTTCAATGTTACATTAAGGTTTTTAAGAAGTTATTGTGTCCCCTGATTTGAGTTACTGTTCTTTGAAACAAATGGTGTATGCAACTTTTATGTGTTCGTTTTCCTGTTTGTTTGCGTGTTTTCTAATAAACTACCGTGTACTTAATTTGCGTTAATGTGTATGCGTTACTCTATTACATGTGTGTATTCCTTCGAGCGCCGTAAATCGGTTTATTGTGGTTACAAATGTTTGTTATTCTTATTTATGACCACAATTCCGTTTCAAGATGCTCAAAGTATTTTCCCTATCTAATCTATTAAAGTATAGCAGTAACACACCTAAAACTTGACAACACATTGGTTATACAGATTGACACAGACAAGTCATAACTCGACGTTTTAAGCGGTGAACAAGAAATTTGCCGCTACCTCTCTCTCTCTCTCTCTCTCTCTCTCTCTCTCTCTCTCTCTCTCTCTCTCTCTCTCTCTCTCTCTCTCTCTCTTTCTTTCAATGTTTACTACTTTCTACATCCTCTCCTCTCATTTACACACCTTTCATCCAATTTCATACCCTCGGTTTGCTAAAACATTCAATCGTCGTTAAAATATGGTTCATAGCATCAATTACATGAACATTCCATATTTACATTAAATGATTGGCTGAATTATACAAGTCTTCAAGCCAAATGACTGTGCGCTTTGTTTGCACGTGTCATGCCTATACAAAATATACAAGTTTGTGAGGATGGTTTGTTACCGATCCTGTAATACTAACTACTGTAATTTGGTGTGCTGTTCTCAAATTATCCTAAGGGAAATAATCTAACTAATTAATTACATTTAAGCAAATTGAGTTAGTTACCTTATAGTGTTATTGGTAAATGAAATGATGTTAATTCCTAAATGGTTGGGTTAGTTTAGAAATGATATTTTAAATAAATGAATTTATAAATGATTATGATTATGCGGTGGTAAGGTAAAGTAATATCTAACGATTGCATTTCTATTATTGGTGTTACGTAACTAATTGATGGTGACTTCTAACTATCACATGACATAAATAAAGTTATATATGCACTTGAACATTTTGCAATTCAATTATTCATAGAAAAATGAAGTTATGTGTACTGTTCATAAAACAATATTATATACATATCACATTTACGTTTCTATATCTAATTACACTAACTAATGTCGTCCTTTCAGTTGTGAAGATGGAGCACTGTTCTTTGTAGACTATTCTTATAACATAGTTCATTTCGCCAAAGTCTTATATGCTCTCCTTCCTGGATAGTGTATAAATATATAGTTCCCTACCAATTTATGTAAATTCACAGCTAACACTTCAATGTTAATATGGCTTATATATGTGTTAGCGCTGCAGACATATTACTTATGCGTCTGTTCGTTTCACTCATAATGGCACTGTTACTCTTACACAGTTTTGTTAGCTTGGCGATGATAACACACTTACAGTGTAACTTATTCACCACATACGGCACTGATCTAATTAGCAATTACAGTGTCACTGTTTCTGGTGATCTCTGGTCGATCTCTTCCTGTATAACAGGTATTTCAATGGTTGACGGTCGACTCAAGGTGTCAGCCAAAGAGTTCAATCTCCCCTTTAAGTGCTGGATGCTTAATGCATAGTTCCGCAGTATCAAAGCCCATCTGTAGACCCTATTATTGTGGGGAATGCCAGACTGCATAACAGACAACGGAGAATTGTCGGTTTCGATCACAAACTGTGCTCCTGCCAAAAACCTATGAAGTTTTCTAACACAATAGATTACGCTGAGGCCCTCCAATTCTGATGCTGAGTATCTCGATTCAGCTGGGCTGATCTTACGACTTACGTACATTACTGGGTGGAACTTCCCTTCGTAGAACTGTCCTAGTACCCCTGATATGGAGATAGCACTTGCGTCTGTACGTAAAAATAGGTAAGATTTTGGTTAGGCAAACGCAGGATAGGTGGAACGCTGAATAAATGTTTCAATTTTGATAGAGCACTAATTAATCCTGCATCTTGCACATTTAATTTAGCCGAAGCTTTCAAAATGTTCGAAAAAACACTGGTGATTTCCGCCAGATTGGGAATAAATTTACTATAATAATTCACAAGACCAAGTAGACTTCGGACCTGTTTCTTGGTCGTTGGCATAGTCAAATTTAGACTCTTGGTCACGATTCTTTCATCTGTTCTGAGTTGGCCTCTGCAGATGGTATGCCCTAGGAAGTCAATCTGTTCCATGCCCAACTCTACTTTAGTGGGCTTGACTGTAAGCCCGAATACTCGCAATCTGTCGAAGACATGTCGTAGTTTCTGTAGGTGTGATTTCCAGTCTTCAGTATGAATACATATGTCATCTATGTATGTAGACGTATTGGTCACCCCGTGGAGAAGATCCCTAGTTAGACGGACGAAAGTCGCTGGAGCATTACGAAAGCCAAAAGGAAGAAAGCGCCACTCATAGAGACCTAAAGGAGTGGAGAAAGCTGTTAAAGGAATTGAATTTTCTTGCATCGGGACTTGCCAATAACCTTTCGTGAGGTCAAATTTGCTAAATATGCGAGATGTAGACATATCAAGGATCAAATCCTCGCATGCTGGGATTGGTTCAGCATCAATTTTGGTTATTTTGTTTAAACGGCGATAATCGACGCAGAGTCGAATAGTTGAGTCCTTTTTGGCGACAAGGACGATAGGGAAAGAATATTCTGACTGAGATTTCTGAATTATTCCACTCGACTCAAGAGATAGTAGTTCTTTGTCGAGATTAGCCCTATAATTTAGAGGGATGGAATAAGGTCGACACTTGATTGGGGTGTTGTCAGTCAGAATAATGGAGTGTTCTATTCTGTCTGTCTTTCCTGGGATGTCGGAGCAAATGTCTCTGTACTCCGTCACTAATTCTATCATCTGTCGTCGTTGCTCGTCTGTAAGTTTGGTTTCTATTTTTATGCTGTCGATGGTCCCAGTCGTGTCTACAGTAGGGACTGGTAATTCTATTTCGTCGTCATCTGTCTCGTTCAGTACTGTTGTTGTACTAGCTGTGTGTGCTGTTACCTGGCTAAGTGTATTTGCGATGTCGCTGTCATGTGTCGCCCTACCTAGTGTAGTTGTGTTGTGTACGTCTGTCGTCCGATTACTTGGTGTGGGTGCATCTTGTTCGTCTGTATGTAGTTCTTGTCGTGAGAAGTATGGTTTCAGCATGTTGATATGAAATATCTTTAATTTTCCCTTTATCAATATTTCATAATCGACATCTGATATTTTACGTTCAACGTTGAATGGCCCTTGCCAAGATGTTAATAACAAATTACGTTTATCCGGTAGTAAAAGCAGAACCTTCTGATTCGGTTCAAGGTGTATAATTTTAGCACCCTTATTTGCATAGTCGCGGTTTCCTTTGCTCGACACCTGATTTAGGGGTCAAACAATATTGACCGCTACACACTCATATGGTCTAGATGCTAATACTGACCGTTGAACTTCGGCCGTCACGTGCTTTCCCTTTCGTATAAGATGTTGACAAATAGTACATGAACGACAGAAAAATTTTATATCAGTACAGAATTTAGGCCAGTAGAAGTGTGACAAAATTCTGGCTCTGGTTTTGTCATAGGGCAAATGTCCAGCAAACGGTGACTCATGTGCGATCTTTAGCACATTTTGTCGGTATGTTAAAGGTAACACCGTTTGCTGAATTTCATGGTTATTATTTGTGTAATAACGCGTGAGAATTCCGTTGTGTTTTCTAAAATACCAAGATGCATTTTTAGTCACTTTCGCTCGCTCACCTAACAATTTAAAATAAGGTGCGATAGTTTGGTCGGTGCTTTCTGCCTCGATAAATTTTTGTCGAGTAGTGTTGGTATCGGCGCCGCTGGGTGTTAACAGCTGTAACATCCCATTTTGTAAGTCAGTATAGTGTGTTTGCGTATCTGACCTTGTTACAGCATTAGCCATGTGTGTATGTTTCCAGGCTATTATGTCGTCGTCTGTACATTGTTTCAATGAATCTAGACAGCCTAAAATCAGATCCGTACAGGGATCTTGCAGGATTGCGCAAGTAAATGTGCCGGTAATGAACGGGGTATTAACATGCGCTTTTGCCAGTGGGTATTTCTCAATGGTTCCAGAGAAAGTACGGCATTTGACAAATTCACCCGTGTAATCTTCTGGTCTGACCAGTTCTTTCCTTAAACCAAGTAAAGTGCTGCCGCTATCGAGTAAACAATGGCATGGTTGATCATTGACCAGTGCATCGTAGAACTTCAGTTTACCTCTGGAGGCACTAGCTGCGTTAGCATCTTCATTGGAGAATGGTATGACGTGCCCACATTTCAATTTACCATCCGCATGAAACTGGTGACATATGTCACATTTCTTAAAGTCTAATATGTCAGTCACTACTGCCACACTTTCACTCGCTGGTAATACATTTACAAGTTCCGAATCAATTTCACTATCATCGACTGATGACGTATCGATGAGTGCAGCATTATTTGCCTTCATTCGTTGCCTACCAAGACATTTATTACTATAGTGGCCATAGCATGAACAAAAGTAACATTTAACAGCACGTTTAAATGAAGTTCTTCTACTTTCTTGCTTCTTTAACACTGTTTCTAAGTGTGAGGGATATGCTGGGTTCTTATCGCACATAGAGTAGCTAGGATGAAACAAATTACAATATCCACATTGAGGTGGCTTCTGGTACGGTTTGTCTTTCTTATGATACTCTTTTTGATTGTAAGATCTACTAGGTACATTCTTTGCAAAAGCAGTGATCTCTGTATCATGTGTTGTGGACTTAAATATGTCACGATTAGAAGAAAAATATGCCGAACTACGCTTTTCTAGTTGCTCAATGGATTCAATATCTGATTGTTGTAGAAACTTCGCAAAAGGGGTAGGGACGGTAGATATCACCTTGTCCATTACCATAAGATCTTGTAATTTATCAAAGTTTTTGCCCACTTTCGCCGCCCTAGTCCATTTAATAAATGTGCTTTGCACGTTAGAGATGTAATCTAGGAAGGTTTCAGTTGCCTTTGGCTTTATTTGGGAAAACTGAATTTGGTACCCAATGGCATCTAGAAGAAAGTGTTGCATGATCCTATCGTGAATGTACTGATAATTGTTCCTTAGTTATGTAGGGATTGATTCTATAACCTTTAATGGCTCCCCACTGAGATTTCTCATGTAGATCATTGCCCAGTCCTCCAACGGTATTTTCTGAGTCTTAAGTTGATACTCTATATTCTCAGTCCATGTTGATATGGAATCCCTTACGCTATATAGTTTGATCAGGCCTTTATATTTACTAAACTTATTCTGTTCTTCTTGGCTTTTTTGTTTGCTAGAGGCTATCTGTATGTTTGAATCTACCTCCATTTCCTTCATCTTTAATTTAGTTTCTGCGTCTACCTGTATCTGCTTCTGTTTTGTGGCTTCCTCTACTTCTTTCATCTCTTTTTGATGTTGCCTTTCTAGTGCTCTTTCGTCTCTCTCTAGAGCAGCTTTTCTCTCTGTTTCTTCTCTCTGTAGAGCAGTTTTTCTTTCTGTTTCTTCCTTCTGTCGAGCTAATTCTTCTTTGTATCTTTGGTCTACCCATTTCTCTAATTTGTCTCCAGTGTGGCCCATTTCTGTGCCCGCCTGTATACAATCATTTAATGACGCCATTTTGTGGCTTTATGTTAGTTCAAAATGATATAACAGTAGTTTTACACAATGGTTTGTAGTTATGTGTTAGTTATTTACATTCTTGCTGACAAAAAAAGATGCATGATTAACGTAGTGAATATCAAAATATTTCGAAAATATACTCATCTAATTCTTTGGAAAATACGGCCCTTGGGATGTTCCACCGCTGTCTTCCGGACACACAAAAATGATAGACTTGGGAATGAAAAATGTGATCTAGATAATGATAAATGATGTTAATGAATGAATGTTATGATAGTCTGAATGATTGTCATGATTCGTAAGATGATTCGTCATATGACAGTCACTGTCGTCTTGTCTTCACTTTCTATCTTGTTTGGTATAACTACGTTCTAAGGCTTCCGTTCAGTAGCTAATATATTTACTTTGTACAAAAAGAACTTATGTTGCACAACTATCTAACTGAATACGATGAATGGTGACATTAATGGCTGTATCACACAAAATGAAATGTACACGATGGTTTGCTTGATAATTTAAATTCATATTTGTATACATTTTCATTACTTTCAGTAGAATAACACACTTTCTTAAATTTCCTTCATTGTGGTTCAAGCTTCACAAATGGTATGATATTGATTATCGCGTAGTAATGGTGTTAATCACTTACGTTATTCACAAAACAAAATTATTTATGCCATTGTATGCCAAATAATTTACATTAGTTTTAGCTATTTTAACACAGAAATAATGTCAAATGGTGTCTGTTGACGTTGGTTCAGGGACTTGTGACACCAATTGCCTGTTGACGTTGGTCCAGGGACTTCTGACACCAATTGCTTGTTAACGTTGGTTCAGAGACTTCTGACACCAATTGCCTGTTGACGTTGGTTCAGGGACTTCTGACACCAATTGGGGTCCTGCCTGTCAGCAACTTACTTGCGACAGGTCTTTCAGGACTCCCCTACTTTTGCACCACACGAAATAATAACTCGTGTCATTTGCAAAAGGAATGCAATTTATTTAGAGCTGATCATAAACAAGCTCTGCGAGCGGAATACTTCATTGACAATAAACAACATGGTACGTTACATAGATGCAATGAAGTGGTGATAATGATACTATTAATCACTGAATGAAATCTAAAGCCTAACAATCACTATTGTCTATAAACTTATAGGATTCGTAAGGAACACGTCTACTCTCTAGTCGTCTCAGTCCTGGTCTGTCCTCACGCTACTAATTGCGTGTTCAAACACGGACGCTGTATCCTCCGTGCGTTGGCGAGTCTTGCGTGCATAGTGCCCCAGCACGCTGGCCAGTTCACTCGAGTAACCTGGTACTCCACGGTTACTCGTAAAGGCGAGTTTCCCAATGTCTTGGTGAAACCCTCGCTCAGTTGTACTCGATGCTCCCTTGGTTGACACAAGTGTGTCCCGTTGTGAAGCTATTTATAGCGCTGGTGTCTCTCCTGTCTGGTGTTCTCCTACTAACTCTGTCTTAGCTCTATTACTTATATTCTTAACTCTCTAAACACTTATTAAGATTTTTGACAGTCAATCAATGCATCTTATTGGGCTTTGTACTTTTCAGTCATTTCACCAGAAATGGTTTCATGTTTCAGCAAAGGGAAGTGACACAATCTTATTTCACTTGCTTGTCTGGAGAATAGAAGAGTTTTGCCTGAAATGATTTTACATGTACATACAATTCACGTGCAAACACACCATTGCCCTGTAGTTTGACATTCAGTTCATTTAACTTTTCCATAATTTCAATGGCAAACATAAAGTCGTAACTTCCACTCTTTATTGACAATGTTATTAAAGTCGCATTCAATGTCCTTCATCTCTAGGAACTAGTTCCTACACTCGCCTCAACACCTTGCCGAGACTCAGCCATCGAACACTGTTGTGGTACAGAACATCGGAATGTTCAGTTTCCAAATCGTCAAGTAATGCCATGAACTGACTGTGATTAAGTCCTCTTGATCTGATGAGGTTGATGACACTGACAACTGGGTCAATAACATGCTTGATATTCAAAACAGTTTACACAGACTTTCTTGATGGATCACACAGTGAAGTGGTAATAATGTGTTGTCTGGATATTCTGCTTTAATCTTATCACTTATCAACTTTACCAGACTTACATTTTTTCCAGTCAAAGCACGAGCTCCGTCAGTTGTAACACTTGCCATCTTGTTCCAAACCAACCCAGTTCTTTCAATACAGTTAGTAACAGAATTGAATATATTATGGCCTGTGGTTGTGTCTTTGAGTGATTCAACACTCAATAACTCTTCAGTGAGTTTGAAAAAAAGTGTTTATTCCACGTATAAATATAAATAATTGGGCAGTATCATGTACATCGGTACTCTCATCCAATGCAAGAGAGTACCACAAAAATTGTTTACTTGCATCTTGAAGTTTATGCATCAAATTTTCACTTATCTTGTCAACACGTCTGACCACAGTTCTCCTTGATGAAGTAATGTTGTCAAATCTTTTTGTTTGTTCTGGACACTTAATGTTTGCTGCATCTAGCAAACTGTGTGAAAAATAAAATATTCGGAAAACAAGTAGCAAATTCAGAATAAATTTCAGAAATATATCAAGACTACTACAACAAATAAATTAATTTGAACATTGTAAATGTGGAAATAATTTATAACAGCAAAACACTTTTAAATTTAATATTTTCTTGCACAATACATTATTTTATTCACCGGAGAAATATCTGTTTTTCATAAAATCATCCTTATTAAATTTGTACATGTCCATAAATATATGAAAATCGATAAATTCGCATTTTAGCAATACATGGTCCCAAATGTTGCTGTATGTAGCCGGGGGCGGGGTTGGGGTGAGCGCCCAACCTTAAATAAATACCCCAATGGCTCGTGCATTCACACCTATGCAGCAAAAGTCCAACTCTTGGCCTTCTCGTGGCGGAACTGTTTTAACCAACAGAAGAAGGGGCGGCGGCGAGTACCTGGCGCCGAGAAATAACCAGAAAGCTCTAGATGTGTATGCACGTATATGCATGCACAGACACGTGTCTGCGTGTCTACACACCTAAACTCGAGTAAGACCACAGTCTGCTCTAGCAAAGGAAAGGTGCTGAAGACGGAGGCAACCAGCCAGGAGGCGAACCAAATAAATCAGGATGCCACGCAATCACGCGTAATGAAATATGTCGACTACTACTAAATGTTATGGTGCTCGCCCTGCTTTGGACCCCCAGGCAGGTGCATTTGCTGGGCCCTAGGCCTCGAAGGGGTCCAACCACAGCTACTGGAGGTCCTTCTCAGATGTCCTGTGGAGCCAGGGGACCTGAGAATAGAGCATCTGGCCATACCAAACAAAGACTAAAATTAATGCACTGAAATGCGGAGGGAGTCAGCAACAACAACAACAAAATAGAACTAGAATACATCTTGGACCAAGAAAAGGTAAGCCTATGTTGCTTGCAAGAAACTCACCTTAAGGAAAACGAAATGTTTTCTATAAAATTGCCAGTACTAATTACTTTCTGAACTTAGCTTTCAGCATAGGGTTACCATACAGTGGATACCATCCCACTGTGGAGTACCCGGAAACGACAGAACTGATCGATTGGCTACGGAAGGAGCAAAAGAAGAACAGCCTGATGTGCCCGTTACATACCACCAAAAGAAGAGAATGATAAAATCAGTCAGAAGGCTACCAAATCCTGCTCAAGACGACTACCACATTATGGACAGACCAGAACAAGTCATTATTCTGCGCCTCAGAACATGACTCAATTAATTACGCAACCACATGTACAAAAGATTCAAGATTGGTGAATCAGCCATGTGCACATGTGGATTGGCGTCGCAGACAGCAGAGCACATACTCAAAGACTGCCCAAATTACAACATGTCTAGGCAAACCTTCTGGCCTAAAGAGACAACAGTGGAAGATAAACTCTATGGACCGCTGAGTGAACTAAAAAGGACAGTTAAATTCATACAAGAGGCAACATTGCAGTTATAGACATATTTAAGGCGAACGAAAGAAGAAGAAGAAGAAGAAGAAGAAGAAGAAGAAGAAGAAGCATTACATTACGAAGGTCAAGGACTGTTTACAAAAATAGATAGTTTGAAAGAAATGTTATCTAAAATATTAAAACAATCATAACGGTACATGAAACTCTGTAAAATTCAACAAAATAACTTTAAAACGAAGTAAAAAAATTGTATTTCTAAATGCACTCGCGGGCCGCATAAAATCAGTTGTCGGGCCGCATGCGGCCCGCGGGCCGTAGTTTGCTCACCCCTGACTTAGAAGATTCAGTGCCAAACAAAAAAAAAATAATTGTTTGGACCAAACAAAAATGGATGGCGGCATCTGAGCAGCGACTTAGGGTCCATTTGCAAAATATCCCCAGGAAAAGGCAATTATTTAAGGTAAAACAATAAGTGGGGAGATGTCTACCAAGAAATTTGGCTCGGTGTGAAGTGGGAGAGAAATTAGAGAGCGCTGCGATGACACAGCCCTACCTAACTCGAGGGAAATATTGTGTGGTGAGTAAAGATAGCGGAGACAGTCTGTCAACTTTATAGGAGAAAGAGGGGGGTATCTAACAGAGAAAATACCATTGGGTAGATGAGGCTGGAGAAGGAGAAGGTGGAGAGGTAGAAATTAGAGTGGAAATTATAAGGACAATTAGGAGGAGAGTGTGGAAGGTTAAGAAGAAGAGAAGGAGGCGAAAGTGATAAGGGGATATAGAAACAGGAGTATGTAGAGGAGAAAGAGGTAGATAAAGATGGGGAAAAATACAACCAGAAGAAGAAAATGAAGAAAAGGAGAAGAGAAAGAAAAAGAAGAAGAAGAAGAAGAAGAAGATGATGATGATGATGATGATGATGATGATGATGATGATGGTGATGATGGTGGTGATGGTGGTGGTGGTGGTGGTGGTGGTGGTGGTGGTGGTGGTGGTGGTGATGGTGGTGATGATGATGATGATGATGATGATGAGGATGAGGATGAGGATGAGGAGGATGATGATGATGATGATGATGATGATGATGATGATGATGATGATGATGATGATGATGATGATGATGATGATGATGATGATGATGATGATGATGATGATGATGATGATGATAAAAATTATGATTCGCAGATGCAGATGAAGAAAATTCACACATAAATGTATACCTATATAGTGAATAGTATGGCTGTGAATTCTAAGAATGAGATGTGAAATAATAGAAAAATCGATATTTATTGAATGATATGTTGCCCAGAAGAAAGTAGAGGATACCGAGGACTGACACAAATCATACACTAATCTACTGACACCACTAGACACCAATGGACACCACCAGACATCACCATACACCATCTGACACCAGTAGATACCACCATACACCACAAGACACCACCAGACATCACTAGACACCACAAGACACCATTTGACACCACCAGACACTACGAGAAGCCACTAGATACCACCAGACACAATCAGGCACAATCAGACAACACTAGACACCACCAGACAATACCATACACTACCAGTCACCATCAGAACCACCAGACAGACACCATCAGACACCATCAGAACCTACTGGACACCATCAAACACCTCCAGACACCTCCAGTCACCATCATACACCACGAGACACCATCAGACACCACCAGATACCACCAGGCACTACATGAACCTATCAGACGCCATCACACACCACCAGACACCATCAGACACCACTAGACACCATCACACACCATTAGACACCAACACACACCACCAGAACCATCAGACATCACCAGACACCATCACACACCGCCAGAACCATCAGATACCACCAGTCACAATCATACACCGTCAGATAAAATCAGACATCATCATACACACCAGAACCCATTAGACACTATCATACACCACGAGAGCCAACCAGAACCCACCACACATCACCAGACACCCCCAGAACCCACCAGACATGACCGGATACCACCAGACACCACCGGCACTGCCATAACCCAGCAGGCATCGTCAGACACCATCAGACACTACCAGATACCATCAGATACCACGAGACACCATCAGACACCTACAGATACCACCAGGCACTACATGAACCCATCAGACACCATCACACACCACCACACACAACAGACACCATCAGACACCACCACACACAACAGACACCATCAGGCACCGCTAGAAATTACTAGACACCATCAGACACCATCACAAATCATCAGACACCATCAGACACCTCCAGACACCACCATACACAACAGACATCATCAGACACCGCTAGAAATTACTAGACACCATCAGACACCATCACACACCATCAGACACTATCATACACCATCACACCCCTCCAGACATCACCAGATACCATTATATACCACCAGACACCATCAGACACAATCAGACGCCATATCACACCAATAGACACCATGACACACCACCGGACACCATCAGAAACGAAACCACCAGACACTATCAGACACCACCAAACACAACCAGACACCACCAGACACCATCAGACACCAGAGGACACCACCAGAACCCACCAGGCATCGTCAGACACCATCAGACACCATCAGACACCACCAGACACCACCAGACACCATCAGACACCAGAGGACACCACCAGAACCCACCAGGCATCGTCAGACACCATCAGACACCATCAGACACCACCAGACACCAACAAACACTACCATATATCACCAGATCATTCATTAAAATCATAAAGGCAAATATACATGCATTGTATGTGATGTTGCTGACCTACGACTCTGGTGATCGTGTAAGATAATAAAACATGACCGCCCACGCTTATTGGCAAGGTACGTGATGATGACGTGGCATATCAACAGAAACGATCGGAGTAAAGAAATTAGCCCTAGAGTGTAAAGCTACTAGGCAAGACTTTATAGATTTATGTCTAAAACATTTTCATTGTTTTGATTATTGCATCAATACAGGAGTAAGACAGGGATGTGTGCTCTCTCCATTGCTATTTAATATCCACATAGACAGTATATATATATATATATATATATATATATATATATATATATATATATATATATATATATATATATATATATATATATATATATATATATATATATATATATAATGTCACATATTGGTCAGATATGATTGAGTTACCGTATGTCAGTAGACGGTATTACATGCTTTCTGTTAGCGCCGAGTGGTGGGCGGCGCTGACCAAAGCCGACACCCTACATCGTGCCAACGGCTTCTGACTGAGGAGTGCAAATTTGGAGGGTACAAGCCTTACCATAGTGCGAGGAATGCAACCTAAAATCGAAATGTCATGACACGGCAGCCTAGGTTTAAGCTTTGGTCGGCAATTGGTCTATGATCAAAGCTCCGACAGGCGGACAGTTAGAGCATTGCTATGGTGATCCAGCAGCTTCTGTAGCTTGTTTTGATCCAAATGTATTGGTGTTACCTTTCCTCTGAGGTAAACTAGGCAGGCCGAGAAAGGGTACATGCTGCATGGGCAATACATGGTCTCTAAATTCAGACAGGCTTTGTGTTATGGAGAGGTATATCTCCATTTTACAAACTATCGTCTGTCAAGACGGCAAGGTGCCAGTCTGACAGAATTTCCAAAGAAGCAAGCCTTGACAGAACAGATTCACAAAATTGTGAACATTTTTCTTCAGATGGAACAACGGATTCAACCACAATAAATTAACTTTTATTTGCAGACGACCAGTGCCTGTTTTATAGCGACGAGTAAGACTTCAAAGTCCTATTAACAAGCTGAGTTAAACATGCAGCAGATACAATATGAATATAAAATCAGCCACAACTGTCGTAATGCAAGTTAGGAGATCTGTCAGTGCACTAAGTATATAGATAAATATTAAATAGTACATCACTGAAACAAGTTAAAGAATTAAAATATCTTAGAAGTATGATCACAGAAGATAGCAGAATAGACAGAGAAATCGAAATCAGATGTCAAAAAAGCAAGTGCGCTTATATATTAACTATCACCAATACTGAAACATTCAAGCATGCCTATGTATGCAAAAATAAATAATAATAATAAATAGGATATTTACACCGTTCCTAAGCTACCAATGTCAAACTTGGACATGATCCAAATCACACTTTAAAAGATCAATACCAACGAGATTAGATGCTTGATAGGAGCAGCCAACTTAACTATCTGAGACCGAGTAAGAAATGATGTTATCAGACAGACATGGGGTCAACACCTTGTGCCACATATATTGAAAAAGAGACAGATGAAATGGTTTGACCATCTCGTTAGAATGCAACACAATCAACTACCAGCACTGGTTCTACATCAAAGATCTGCTACGAGGGCAAGAGGACGCCCAAGATGGAAATTAATTGACAACATTAACGACATTGTACAATCACATGGAATAACACTAGCCAGTGCCACCCATCGGGCGCTGGAGCAACAATTATTCATCCCGACGACGCTTGACGGCAAAAGTAGAAGATGATGATGATGATTAATTATTACATCCATGCACACAGAAAATGACTAATAAACCTAGATGATACACCAGCTCGGCTGAAGTTCTCATCAGTAGATTACATAGCGAAAGGAGCGTTTAGACCTCGTTCATAGCTGAATAGAGGGATAATTGATCTATCAGCAGGGGTGACTGCTGGGAAAGGCTCTGCTGAGCATTTCTTAATTAGCAGCGATTAGAGCATATATGATCATAGGAGATTAAGCAGTTGGCCCGACTACGGACACAAGTACTCGTAGTTGGTTGATTGAAAGATGTAAGAAATGTAGTTGTGTGGTTCACATGCAATTGGAACTGTATAATAAGCGAAATCAGATTTAGTTATTACAGCTAATAACTTACAAGAGCAGTGCATTTGATGCATATCTGTTATGATAAAGAACTGACAGATAAATAGCATAAGATAGGGAAGGGGTATATATTAGCATTCAGACAAAAGGGGAATCCGAAATGAGCTTTCGGTAAAATAGGAACCACATTCTCAAGTACTTAATCCTGATGTAACATTGGATTGGGCAGCAGGATCGGATAACTTCAGGTTCAGTGTCTTAGTCTCCTGCGATAAGGAGATTCTTTATTGTTTGTTTGTCTGTTTGTCTGTTTCTCCCTTTTCTTTCTTGCTTGCTTGCTTGCTTTCTTTCTTTCTTATTTAATTCATTCTTTCTTATATACTTCCGAATGTTTATTATTTTGGTGTATTGCCCAATCATGTATTATAGGTCTCTTTGGCGGTCTAGTTTTATCGCCTTTTCATGATATTGATACACAAGTATTCATTCATTTCAAAGGGGCATTCAATTTGGATACATTAAATCAAGGTACCTCACCCCACCGCGGGCCGTCGTCTACATATCCCCATCAGACGCGAGCGGTCCTATAAAACAGATGAGAGGACAATGCGTCAATATTCACGCGTGTCTGGCTTGAGTCATCCGTACCCACGCATCCGGGTAATGTGTGTCTAACTGTGGACATGCGGACTTCCTCTATTCCCCTAGTTAGTCTTCAACATTTCCTGTCCGTCTTCCCTTGACTAACGGTGCACTAACATCTTAGGCCAAGGGTAGTATTCTGATGTATTTGGTTTATTTTGTTCTTTAATGCTTCGTTTGCGATGTCTTTCTTTCTTTCTTTCTTTCTTTCTTTCTTTCTTTCTTTCTTTCTTTCTTTCTTTCTTTCTTTCTTTCTTTCTTTCTTTCTTTCTTTCTTTCTTTCTTCTTCTTTCTTTCTTTCTGTCTTTCTTTCTTTCTTTCGCTCGTTTCGTTCGTTCGTTCCTTCGTTCTGTCTGTCCGTCTGTCTGTCACTTTCTTTCTTTCTCCCATCACATTCTGTCTGTCTGTCTGTCTGTCTGTCTGTCTGTCTGTCTGTCTGTCTGTCTGTCTGTCTGTCTGTCTGTCTGTCTATCTGTCTGTCTGTCTGTCTGTCTGTCTGTCTGTCTGTCTTTGTGGTGCCCATCTGCTATAAAATAGACCTACTTTGCGGTGACCATCTGCTATAAAATAGACCTACTTTGCGGTGCACATCAGCTATAAAATATACCTACTGTGCAGTGCTAATCGCGTCATCATCAAATGCCTTGCCAGCTGGCGTAGGAGTCCATGTCTTTCCACAGATCTCGGTGTTTGGTGTTCTGGATCAACTCTGCTGATGATATTCCTCCATGCCACCGTCTGAATCCATCCAGCATCATTTCTCTTGGTCTGCCTCTGCCTCTCTACAATAAAATAAACCTACTTTGCCGTGCCCATTTACTGTAATAGAGAACGAACGCACAAACTCTATTTTCAAAGGGTTAAAAATTGGGCACGCAGGACCGTCTGACATTCTGCCCTTCTACTCTTTTTCTTCTCATAAGTTATTTCATTCAACATCACTTTTGAAGCTAAGATCTACTTTGCGGTGCTCATCTACTATAAAATAGACCTACTTGGCAGTGTCCATTAACTATAACAGAGACCTATTTTGCAGTGCCCATCTATTAAAAAGAGACCTACTTTGCGATGCCGTCTACTAAAAAGAGACGTAATTGGTAGTGTTATCCCCTCTCAAAGCGATTTGCTTGACGAAGAGTATCACCACTAAGGAAAAAAAAATTATCTAAAAGTGATGCTCCTGTCAGGCACCATTTCCTCTCAAGATTCACTGTATTTATTATGTTGTGTATCATCGTTTAGTGCCTTGCCGACTAAATTGGGCGAGTATGCTTCTCCACATCTTCCGATCTCTAACAGAATTTATAAACTCCTTTGGATTCATGTTCTAACACGTCTCAGTGTAATGATAAAATACTGCTACGAATATTCTTTCATTGCCTTCCTCTGTATATTTTCCTAGAAATATTCCAGTTGTCACATGTTCCCGGTTGTATCTTCTCACAATCTGGAAAAAAAAAAAAAAAAACATAGCGAGTGCTTCTTTCTGGCGTTTGTGATAAGTTGTCCTTTGTTTAAAAACGTAAAACTCGACATCCTGTTTTACATGTCTTGTAGCATTCTGAGCATGTGGTAACAGTCCCTTGTATATATCTATATATATATATATATATATATATATATATATATATATATATATATATATATATATATATATATATATATAAAAGAGAATGTTTGTTTGTGTCTTTGTTTGTGTCTTTGTTTGTGCCTTTGATTGTGTGTCCTTTATGCGTTCCTGAACGGTCCATCCGACAGAGATGAAATTTTCTACAGATGTTCTTCTCACCCCCGCCGAGCCAACTCGCATAGTTTGTTAGTTTAAAAACATATATTTACGTATTAAATCAATATTAAAAGGAAAGACGTCTAATTAAGGGGACTTAACAACAAAAGTTATATCAAGGGACATTAATTTTAGTAACATTGCTATATTATGTAATTTAAATAATTGTTGTATTTTTCTTAAAGTTTCATAAAATGTTTAAAGAAGTTATCTACAGGCATATGCGTTATAAAAAGGTGATAAACACTTTAAGGCATCTTCAAAGATTTCGTTAAAATAATGGATCTGTTTTAGATGCGTGAAAATTTTCGAACCCATTTTCCCCGCACCGTGAACGGGAGAGGGCCGAACATATACTCGGTGCACCACAGTCGTATCTGGATAAACAAAGTGATAAAAAATTTAAGGCATCTTCAATGTTTTGTTTTTGTTTTTTGTTTTGTTTCGGGATTTGCGATTTAAATATTGAGATGACAGCAAACTAAAACGAGCGCAAACATTAAAAACTGTCACAAATCACATGTGTTGCAAAAGACGTATACAAAGTGATATTTCACAGCAGCAGTCATAGAATGTTTTCGGTAGTTGACCGATTACTGGATATTTAACCTGCGAATTTCTTTAAGTGAAAGTTTTTTTTCTTTTCTCCGGATTTTGTGGTTATATTCTTTGGAGTTGATATTCTAGACTTTTCGCTGAAATTATTACCGGAAACAACAAATTTCAAGATGTATTCAAATATCACTAAATTCGCGGTCCCGACAAACGACTATGAAGTTCAGCAACTTCATCAGACGGGAACCATAGTGTGTTCTATTACTGGTTCCGGGGCTGGTGCTAACGCAATACCGGCACTAATCATGAGTGCCCTAACTCGTCCAGGAGGTGTAGCTTTTGGGGGAATCGTCGACCTGCATAGGTTCGAGGTTCCCACTAGGTGGTACTTTCACATGTCAGCAGAGGCTCAGAAAGCCGTGTATGAGAAATTACACGGCAAAATGTTTTCTCCACCAAACCTAGGAATAGACATATCACTACAACATCTAGACAGAGAAAGAGACAGGCTGACCATCCGCTGGCTACCTGTCACGATTGCTCCTCAAGGAGTCAAAAAACTGGTGCAAGTATTACAGGAGACGACAAGGACTGAGGCTTTAGGATAAAGAATGGGGACTGGCAAGTGGGGAGCGCTCTGCAACCCAAAAAAGGAAGTCCCCCATTATATACGGATCTACACTCCTGGTATTACGAACAATAATCACAGAGTGTTGATCACGATGCCGGGGAGAAAGACCAATTGTCCAGCGTGTGGCCAAAACAACCACTGGGCAAATAAATGCCCTAGTCGACGACAATCGATGACACCAATAGCAGCAGCAGTCAGTGTACAAAGCCAAGAAGATTTCCCACCACTCGAAAGAGAAACTTCTCCACAGGGAAAGATTGAACTGACACAAACTTTCAGTAGTCAAATCAACACACAAGAAGACAGGAACACACAAGAAAATAACACACAAGAAATCAATCCAAGGAATGAAGACTCTGACGGTTTTCAAATCGTCAGCAAACCAACGAAGAGAAAATGGGCTAACAGAAGACTACTGCAGTCAAAACACAGCGATGACACAGAAACAGACGACTTATCACTGCCAAAGAAAGAAAAAGTCAAAGCTACTATAGGCAAGACAAAGGAAACTGAACAAGAACAACAAGAGGAGACACAAGTACAAGACGAAGACGACACATACAGCATACCAGACACTCTCTTTGTAGACACCGACACAAGTGATAAGAATGAGGATCAAGATGATCCTCTCACACAAACTTTTGCTACTAAAGACTTGCTCGCCTAAATGTACCCATCATGGATAACAACTTTGCGTGTGAATCGAAATAGTTATTATATCTCATTTATTTGTTTTTACTTAAATTACAATGACTAGTGATTTAGTTATTATTATATTAAACATTTGTGGTATACGTACAAAATTACAACACATCATCACACTAATAAACAAACACAAACCAGACTTTATACTACTACAAGAAACAAATATATGTTCAAAAACATTCGCACAACATATCACCACACAGCTAGGCCTCAAACATTCATGCTTTAGTTTAGGCATACACAAAATTGGGTCAGGAACAGCTATTCTGCAGACATCAGACAGGTGGGATATAATTAGAACACACACGCATGACTAGGGACGAATCTCCATAATACATTTAGAAAACACTATACATACATACACCATAGTGAACATATTTGCACCACCAAATTACAATCATCAACCAAATTTTTACCAAGAATTAGACACCCTACTTACACAAACATACAGAGGACAAAATGTTGTCCTTGCAGGGGATTTCAATTTTGTACTCTCAGATTTGGATATCGTAGGGGGAGGCAAAGCAGGAATCAAGACACAATTAAGGAGAAATGACAGAAATGGAATACATCAATTGGATATACTACAGAATACATAGACACACACAATTCAGCAGACGCTCTCAGATACAGAAACCCTAATAACATTGCAACAACACACACAAATATGGCTTACAATAGATCATCCAGACTAGACAGAATATACACACCTTCAATACACCACACAATACACACAAAACACCTACAAGAAACATTACAATATACAGATCGCAAAGCAGTACTAACACATATCACTACAGGCACTACAAGTGTAAGGCCATCAAATCTATCACCACATTGGAAATTCAATAACACACTACTCCAAAACGTAGGTTATGTAAACACATGACACATCTTATTCTAACATACACTAATACTGCACCCACCGACAACATAACAGATATTTGGGATCTACTAAAGAATAAAATACGATATAGAACACAACAATTAGCATACATCATACACAAAGACAGACTACAACAAGAACATATCATACAAACAGCAATACAACTCACAAAACAGACTGACACTAGAATCACAACTAGAACATCACCAGCAACACAAATTCCATGGTGCACCCCTTCGAACTAAACTTACTACCATATCAGAAGAAAGTCCCAGCAAACAACATCTTGCAGTACAACAAAACATTCAACGTGACAGACAAATATGAACAATAATAGACATGCAAGGAAACACACAAACATAGGCAACACATATACTAGAAACATTGCAACAGTACTACACTGACCTATATACAGCAGAACCAGCCAACACACAAACACAAAATAGGTACTTACAATTCACAAAGAAACTATCTGACACAGATAGGGACACACTGGATACAGAGTTTACATTAGCAGACATAACACATGCACTCAATCAAATGCGAAAAGACAAAACACCAGGGCCAGATGGACTCACTGTAGAATTCTACCAACACTTCTTTCCTATCCTAGGCAACTTCCTTCTAAAAGTCTACTAAGAAGCTTTTCACAAACAAGAACTCTCAAACACTTGCAACATGTCAAATATAACACTCATACCTAAAGACAACACAGACAAAACACAGCTGAAAAACTATATACCCATCTCATTGTTAAACACAGACTACAAAATTCTAGCAAAATCACTTGCTAACAGAATAAAATATGTCATGCCATCACTCATACACCCAGACCAATAGTGCAGTATTCAACACAGAAACATACACCAACATGTACACTTCATTAGAGATTTCATTACATACACCCACCAGAAAGACTGTCAATCCTCCCTTTTATCCTTAGACCAGGAGAAGGCCTTTGACATAATTTCACACTCATACTTACACAAAATACTAGCACACTGTAACATAGGACAGTACTATAGACAGTGGATATAAATATTGTATAAAAAACCTGAAAGTAAGGTACTGGTGATTCATCCACTCACTGCCAGTTTCAGGATCACTAGATCTGTCAGACAAAGGTGTCCACTATCACCCGTCCTATATGTACTCATACTAGAACCACTCTTTGAACAATTAGACAGGACACTAACATTAAAGGTACATTTATACAAGTTTCAGGGGAGCGGAAATTAATTGCTTATGCAGATGACACCGCTTTCTTCCCTACAACCAACACTTCCATAACGAACATACTTCACACCTTCAGACAGTTTGGTGAAGGAAGTGGGGCCAAAATAAACATACAGAAGTTCAAAATACTGGGTATGGGGAAGTGGAAGAATAAAGCAGATTTCCCCCGGATCTAACAGTCACAGATAACATGAAAATATATGGGATCACATTTCCATCCGATTTCAGAAAAACACATACAGAAACATGGCAATCACTGACAAAACCAATTATAGACATACTCCATAGGTACAAATACAAGACATCAACAATTTTTGTAAGAAGCACACTTGTAAACACCTTCATCATTCCTAAAATATTATATATAGCTACAGTGTTAGACCCCCCAAAACAGACAATCACAGACATAAACAAACACATCAGACACTACATCTTCAGCAACACAATTCACAGTATAAATCACAAAACATTAATACAAGATAAGAAACAAGGACGATAAGCTTTACAGGACCTATACACAAAAATACAAGCATTACGAATCAACCACATAGGACTCATCATCAATCATCCAGATCAACACTCGATAGCATTATACTATATTGCAATTAGATTACACAGGCTTAAGAAAATAGACAAAACAACACCGCACTATTACTGCATACTACCGCAATTCTACAGAACATGTATGCAAGTAATTAAAGGCAATGAACATTTAACACAACAGACAGCCAATATGTAGTGAAATAACAAGCCCCACTACTACATCTGAGAATCAAAAGAGGATACAAATATTATATGAAAGACTATAGCTGTACCTTCACTAACTTACACAACAAACATATCACATCGAAATCTAAAGAAGTAACATACAGACTAATTTATAGTATGACCCCTACAACCGAGAGAGCAACACAGACATCCAAGAAAATAACACCATGCCAGCTTTGTAGACACAATATTCAAGAAACAGAGGACCATCTCTTATATGGATGCAGAACAATCACAGCCACTAAGACTGCATTACAACAGTTAATAGAAACACACACAAACAAGAAAACTGACGTATACAAAGCTATATTCCTAAACACAATACCTATAACCACAAAAGACAAATACACTAAACTACTCGTAGCACTAGCGGAGTGTAAACACATAATATGGTCTAGTCGAAACTTGGCCACTCACAATCACCATACAATACGCCCACACATGCTATCACAGATTTTTTAACAGAATATTTCCCAGTTATTCCCGGATTAAGCAAGCGCCACTCCCATCAAGTTCCTTCTGTGTTACTGAGTTTATTGGCCCAACCTAGACATGAAGATTGGAGGGTGCCCTTTGTGAGTCATTGGTCTTGTCGACCTAGGTTTGACCTATGCCGAGGCCAGTTCAGGTAAACTCTTTGTAGTTGTGGTAATTTTGCCATCCTGTGTAGCGAACTAAACAAATTTTAATCTGTTTACGCGCTTTCTCTTTCTCTGACTCCTTCTCTCCCTCTCTCCCTCCACCTCTCTCTCTCCGTCTTTGTTCACCGCTTTTCCGGTCTCAGCCCAGCCCGCCACAAACAAATCCTTTGCACTTGCGATTAAGGCGAGTGCTTGTGATTCAGCAATACTATTGAACTTGCTTACAGGAAACTAAGCTTGCATGAGGTTGCCCGGAGAGTGAAAGTTTCAATTAAATGGTTTGGTGATCCCTCACCCCGGAAACTATGTGACCTAGTAATTCTAGGAAACCCACATTTTTATTGGAATGATGATGTAAAGCCCAAGCTCACAGCATTCAATGTACTGCTTTCTCCAGAAAGCGCGAGATAGTTCAAGACAGAATGTGTGTGTGTGTGTGTGTGTGTATGTGAGAGAGAGAGAGAGAGAGAGAGAGAGAGAGAGAGAGAGAGAGAGAGAGAGAGAGACAGAGAGAGAGACAGAGAGAAGCAGAGAACGAACGAATGAACGAATTTTATTTTCGAAGGGTAACAAATTGGGCAACCAGGCCCGTCTTACATTCGGCCCTTCCAATCACTCATCTTTCGTTCATCAGTGCATAGCGCATTCACATAGACAAAAAAAAAACATTGTCAAATGAACGTTGTAAGCATAAACAATGCATGTTACCATGTTATGAGACAAATCCCCCACCCACCCACCCATCTCCTATCCATACGCGTGTCCCCCTCCCCACAGACATCCACCACCCAACCACACACATACCCACAGGCACATAAATGATCCCATCCATCCACCTATTCCCCAACACACACACACCCCCACATACACCATCTCCCACACACACGCACACACACATCTACCACCAACCACACCCCCACACACACATCCCCCACCCACCCACACACAAACCCAGGCACACATGTATGCAACCACCCATCCATACCCACCCAAACATCCCCCACCTTCACACATCTCCCCACCCACACGCACACATCCTCCACCTATCCCATAACCTACCAACACTCACCCACTTACATATCCTCCACCACCCACCCACACACCCCCAACCACTCAACCAAACACACACTCCCCAACCACATATCCAACACCCACACACACATATTCCCGCCAACTCACATATTTTACACTTACCCACACACAAAACCCGCACCCAACCACACAACCCCCACTTACAGACATATCACCCACCCACACAATCTCCCTCACCCTCACATCCCGCACCCACATACACACATCCCCTCCCACCCCAACCTACACACACATCCCCTCCCACCACCAACCTACACACACTCATCCTCCAACACACCCTCCACCCACCCACTCGCCAACCACCTCCCCCGATCTCCAATCCCTAATCATAATCCTTAACTACACATCTCACCACGCACACATTAACACACACACACACACACACACACACACACACATCTCCCCACCTATACACACATCCTCACCCATCAACACATTCCACATCCAAAAACACACACCAACCACCCACACACACGCCACTACTCACATATACCCCACCCACACACATCCGCCTTCCCACCCACAGAGAGAGAGAGAGAGAGAGAGAGAGAGAGAGAGAGAGAGAGAGAGAGAGAGAGAGAGAGAGAGAGAGAGAGAGAGAGAGAGAGAGAAGGACAGTTTTAACATTCTTTCCGCTTGTGGAGATGGGAATGAAGCGATGAATGTGTGTTTACATGCACTATGCCATAAATGTTATATTATCATAACTGTATGTGTATGTATTTGTTTTATTAACGCATGTGACATGTAACACTAACAAACGGCAACGTTCTGTAATATACACAAACAAAAGAAACACGCATTACACCTTGTAAATATTTTTTTAAAAACATATTATAGTGAAATGGGACTGGTCAGACCATTTCGTGTTGTGGAAAAATTTTCTACAGCGGTAGCGTGCCGATATGTGACCATCGGTGTGCCTCGCGCGGCCTGTGTGGGACATGTTTGCAGTATTACCTGTGACCTCTTCCCACTAGTTGTCAACCATTCAAAATAAGCAGTGGAGAATGCAGATAATAGGCTTTTGCTATTCTTCTCCAGAGTACATCATAATTTACAGCTTAAACCCCTCCCCCCACCCCCCCCCTCTCAACAGGTTTTTGCATGTATGGTAGTTGTATACGGTAGCAATGTATGGGTGATTTTGTGCATATATTTATATGAATACATGTATGTTTTTGTGTTGGGAAAAACAGTTTAAACAATTGGTGATGTGTCATATTGAAGGGGGAAAAAAAACTTTGTTGTATGGATTTTTTTAAAAAGCTATCAGTGCGAATGAGGATACCTGGCGGGTGAAAGAGTTTTTCTATTAAATGGTTTTGGGCTGCATGGGAGCAAATGATTACCTAAATATGAATATAATGTTGTCACATGTATGTGATTGTATATGTTTGTATTTGCAAATGTAAAATGACACCGATTTTATGCAGAATAAACGTTTAGAAAAAGAAAAAAAAGACGCATACAATACACAAGAATAAACCTTTGTTCGCACACAAAAAAACAAAAAAAAAACAACAAGACGCATACAATATACAAGAATAAACCTTTGTGCGCACAATTTGTACGCTAAACAAAAAAAAAGAAATAAATAAAACATATCTGATATACCTTCTTGTGTTCTTACTGCACTTCGGCTCGAGTGGTACATGGCTATGTCATAATCATGCAACAAAACTAAATAAATAAATAAATAAATAAATAAATAAATAAATAAATAAAAAAATAAATAAATAAATAAATAAATAAATAAATAAAATACAGAGGTTCCAAGGAAGCTGACGGGAAAAAATGTGGACATCAGAGGACAAGCTAAACAACACCAACCTTAAAAAGATGTATTGTACAGAATAGTTTGTTAGTACGAATAATTTTGTTTTTCTCGCTACAAGGCGAAGGAGTTACAGACGCAATTCGTAATCTCGCATACCCGCTTTCGAAACACGGCTGCAGACGATTTGGCAGCAAACCGTCTTGCGTTGATTTTTTTTAACGAATAGGTATGGATGCCGGTCATTCGGAGAGCGATGGAGGACTGCTGAGCGTGGGCTTGCCAAGAGATCACAACAGCAGAACATGCTGGTGTTGACTGCAACGCCCTGTAAAGGATTTTTTTTCACATATCCTTAACAGAACATCGCTGTCAACATCAGCATCTTTCAGCTGATTGTTGAATTTCTTGGCAGGATTGCGCTCGGTGGTTTGCCATTGCTTTCTGAGCGACCGGCTCACATACCCCGTAAGTTACCGACACGGAGAGAACCGCTACCAATTCTCGCGCACGTCACGTTACGAGAGTGTTCGGGATTACGGAGAAAGTCGTGTAACACCTAGACCAGGGATGCCGGCCCTGTAAAGGATATGCAGCTAATTTTATTTTATTTACGACAAGGGAAATAATTGCATCTAGGTTGAAGTCATATTACGGCTTTAGCCATCAAGGGGAACAATTATAGATTTCACTATATTTGTACTGACAGCTATTTTGCAAGAGAAGTATATGCTTATTCCTGTAACAATTTTATTCATATTCTAGAAAGTATAAATTGAATGTTACCTTCATAAAAGCTATATACAGTTTTGAATATTATTTAAAATTTTAGGCACCAAGTTTTTGTATAATAAATAATGTTTAGTAAATTATTTATTTCTTTATCTGCTAGGCCACGTCTGTCTAAACAGAAATTACGCATACTCTGATTTCTCTTCACAACGTACATCAGACTATAGTCCGATCTACTCCCCAACATTTTTCTAAGGGATTTAACTTCATTAAAAGCACCAACAACAAAAAGAAAATAGTCCGATGGGTGACATCGATGAGACATCGTCTACGGTGTCCATTATCCCTTGTTGGCAACATTTAATGATCATTCTCGGTCCCTTGGCTAAGATCAGACGCATTTGCTGCCCCTTTCAGTAGTGCGCCTGGTCTGGTCGGGGGCCGGGTGATCCAAAAAGAAAAAAAAAAAAACCTCACATAAGCATCACTTTAAATGTGGGCCTGGTGGACCACTGTGGGCAATAGCTCAAAAACAGGGGAGGCGGGGAACCAGCTAGTCTGGGATGACCGCCAAACCAAAAAAGAAGAAAGAAAACAAAATAGTCCGATGGGTGGCGTTTTTGCAAATGCCTCGTGATTTCCTTTACTGTGACCAGTTATGTTATCGATTTGACGAATCACTTCAAACACAGTGTTTGAAGTTATCCGCGCCATGGTCTTTGTTGGGCAAGGAATGTGACGTAAAAATGTTACCGGGTTACCAGTTACCACTAAAACATACTCCAGATTTTTGTAAGAACACCAGTTGAATCTGCAAAACAAGGACCAGATCAATTCTGGCAAATACATATAAAAGTCACGGTAAACAAAAACATCTATATCGTGCATCACACCTATACTAGTTATGAACCCCAAAGTTTGCCAGGTGGACGGCACTCTTCACTGGCGTCATTTATGGTGTCACCAGATATAGTTTTGGTGATGAAGGAAATTTCTATACATTGGAGGATATTCACGTCCAAGAATTTGGCAAAGTTGGAGAGGTCACAATTACAAAAGATGATACATTGCTATTGAAGGGAAAGGGTAACGAGGCTGATATTGAGAAGTCGCATTTATGAGATTAGAGATGAATCACTTCAAAGGCTGACAACAACCAGTTAAAGAAACTTTTGACAAATTATCAAACGGTGTGGCTGAACTAAAGTGTGAACCGCACTAACAGATGCAGCAGGGATTTCTTCACTTCTAACAACAGCAGAGACCGTGGTCGTAGAACACCCTAAACAGGACAGGCTGCCAAGTGCTATGAGAGCAACGGGAGACATGCACATTTCATTCTCTCATGTTTAAATACTGTTGCATACTGTCAGCATTCATTATGCGTTTTCTACATTTGTTTTCTACATTTCCTCCTAATGTTGCTCTGGGACCCAGTCAGATGAGTTTAATGGTGCAATTTTTTTTTTCAAATTCATCTTTGCTACCCTTCCATGGATATAAATTCCATTATGTGTTATTGCTGATGGTATTTTTGGTTTTCCTAGAAGCCTGGTCAGAAAATGTTTTTTGGCCCCCAAAACAATCTTGTTTCAGACACTTCAAATTCTTTTGAAAATTGATGGGAGGATATGAATTGTATAATAGCATTTGATTTGTTTTGCATAAATAAAATGTACAGGTGCAAAAAAAAAAAAAAAAAAAATAAAAATATATATATATATATATATATATATATATATATATATATATATATATATATATATATATATATATATATATATATATATATATATATAGTCTGTGGTTATTCTGAGCGTTGTCATTTCTTTGTGTTAAATATCACATGCGTTAATAAAACAAATAAATACATATACAGTTATGATAAAGTGACATTTATGGCACATTAACGATATTGACGGACTCATGGCTCATGCAACAATGGAACATCTAATGCTTACACATATGTTTCATGAGTCGGATGTTGTACGTTGTGAAGAGAAACCAGAGTTTTTGGCTCAGATCAAAGAGTAGTATTACCAAATACTCCTAAAGTGATTTCGATAGTTTTTCACCACGTGTAGATTTGGATTTAATATTTTCTCTTTCACGGATTATTCAAACATATCAGTGATATTAATTTTGTGGAAGAGATTTCGATAGATTTCACCACGTGTAGATCTGGATTAAAATCTCGTCTGTCACGGACTATTCAAACATATCAGTGATTTCAATTGAGTGGAAGTGTTTTCGATTGTTTTCACCACGTGTATCTATCTGTATCTGTGCATCCGTATTGAAGATTTCCTCTGTCACGGATTATCGAAGATGGAAAACCAAATTGTTAAACGTGTCAAAGTCAACACAAGTGAAGGTTTCGAGGGAGGAGCGTTCCATCAAGCGAACACACTTGTGTTTTATATATCAGGACCTCATGTATTCCGGTTCAACTACTCGCTGATAGCGAGCGTCTTGAGGGGGCCTTGCGGGATCGGTAGGGAAGGGATAAAATCCATCTACCGGTTTGAGGACCCTAAAAGATGGTACGCTACGCTGACACCGGAAGCAAAGGTGGCTCATTATGAACGGCTCCACGGGATGAAGCATGAACTGCATGATCCTAAAGTAACTATTGTAATTGAAAACATAGAGAAGGAAAAGACCAAGGCTATGATTCACTGGATGCCTAGAACCGCAAAGGTTGAGACAGTGAAGCAAATAGCCGCGGATATTTCGGGAGATATACATACGGAAGTGCATAAACTGAAAAACAGCACGGACAAGTGGTTACTTCTGTGCAACCCGAAAGAACCTCTACCACATTACGTGGACATGGAGTTGGACGGGGTAGAAGACAAGCTACACCGTCTCTTCATCACAGTTCCGGGGCGCCGTACGGCGTGTACAGTCTGTGGGGAGGACTCCCACTGGAGTAATAAATGTCCGGCCAAAGTACAAATCAAGAAGAGACCAAGACTGACACAAAAAGTCACTTCGAACTCCCAAACAGATCAACATAGTAAGGAGGATGAAGACGGTTTCCAGCTGGTCAGTTGGAAAAGGGGACGTTCAACCAAGAGTCTGTCTGACGGTGAGAGCTCGACACCTCCAGCCTGCCAAACACCTGTTACCACGCTGCCGTCCCTCAACAACCACGACTATCCTACACCGCCTGAAGCGAACAGATCAAACAAAGAGAAATGTGTAAGTAATTATACTGAACAGATAACAACCAGCGCCATGACAGGAAGAAAATGTGATAACATCAACACACCACCCCGACAAAGAAACCTGTCAGATTCTTCTCCACGCCTTGTTATAGACTTAGATATGTCAAGCCCGGCGAAAGTTTCTACTGAATATCTCCAGAAATGATAACATGAATACAGGCATTTTGAAACAACAAACATAATTATGCTCAACCGTTTCTTATTTTACAACAAAAATGGCAGCGGAAATTAAAATAATGAGTATTAACATTCGAGGTATAAGATCCAAAATTAATCATCTCATACCACTCATACACAAATATAAACCTGATTTTATACTCATTCAGGAAACTAACGTTAAAATCGACGAACACGCATCATATATCACAACATGCTTGGGTCTAAGACACTCATGTTTTAGTCTTAGTACTCAACATATCGGATTGGGTACACAATAATACAGACATCGGGCAGGTGGCAGATCATAGAGAAGGACAGGGACTGCCAGGGTAGGATAGCTATAGTACAGGTGAGAAATAACATAAATAAATACACAATTGTCAACATACACGCACCGCATGACTACAGAAATCAGCCGCTCTTCTACCAAACACTGGACAATTTATTATCCGGCTCATATCGGGGTCACAAAATCATTCTAGGGGGTGATTTTAATTGCGTACTTTCGGCGAACGACCTTATAAATGGAGATATAAGAATGCAAATTAGAAACACAACGGGGGAGGAGGAAAATCAATTACACATTGGAAACAATTTTAGATATCCATGGGCTAACAGACGCAAACAGGCAGATGCATCCCCATGGAATAGATACAACACACACAAACAATGCGCATAATAGAGCAGCGCGATTATACAGAATTTATGCGCCCATAACACATCACATAACACAAGTCAAGCATTTACAGCAGACACTGAACTTCACAGCCCATAAGGCTGTAGTTGCAACAATAAACACAGTACAAGCAACACCACATCTTAGAAGATTTCCCCATTGGAAACTTAACAGCACACTTTTACAAAATCAGGACTATGTAGATTGCATAACAAAACAGATCCTAACATACACAAGCGATATACCAGAGGGTAATGCGCGAGAACTCTGGGAAACACTTAAACAAACTATACGAGAGAGAACACAAACACTAGCAGCAGTAATACACAAGCAAAAACTACAACAAGAAAAAGTATTGGAAAATGCAATTAAGCTCTTACTACAGACAGAGAAAAATTCACCACACATAATAGCATTACGGGAAGAATTATATCTCCACAGACATAATCGATTTCAGGGGTTTTTACTGCGAACAAAGTTACAAACTATAAGACAAGAGATACCGAGTAAATAATACCTAGCTTTAGAACAAAACATACAGCGCAGCAGACAGATTGGCCAGATAATTGACAGGGAAGGAAATATACAAGTCGAGCCACAACGAATAGCCTTAGCCTTTGAAGATTATTACAAGAACCTTTATACAGAGTAAAACACACAGGCGCACGTGCAAGAACACTTTATGAAATTCACAAAAGAACTCACAGAGGATCAGAAACTAACACTAGATACTGAATTAACACTAACAGATATAACACAAGCGGTTCACGGAATGCAGAAGGGCAAATCGCCTGACCCTGACTGTATTACCTCTGAATTCTATCAGTTTTTCTTTCCTCTTCTATGTCCCCTTTTACTAGCAGTATTCTCTGAATCTTTCCACAAACATGAACTCCCATCCAGTTCCAACACGTCTTACATCACTCTTATTCCGAACGAGAACACCGACAAGACACTTTTAAATAGTTACAGACCGATTCCCCCTTTTAAATGTAGAATACAAGATTTTAACAAAGACTTTGACGAATAAATTGAAACCAGTAATGGCATCTCTCATTCATGAAGACCAGCAATGTAGTGTACAACACCGGAATATCCAACAACACACACACACACACTTCATAAGGGACATCATCAACTACACACATCTGAAAAACTGTCAGTCCTCAATTCTCTCTTTAGATCAAGAAAAAGAATTCGACAGAATATCTCAGTCATACCTCCACAAAACAATCTCACACTGCAACGTGGGAAATTATTTTCCGACATGGGTCAAAATTTTATATTTGAAACCGGAAATTCCGATTCTATTAAACCATACCCTAACCAATTCTTTCAGGTTGACTAAGTCAGTGAGACAGGGATGTCCCTTGTCCCATTTACTGTACGTTGTCGCTCTAAAGCCACTTCTAGAAAAGACACGACAATGTCAGGGGTACGTTAATACCAGGGAAGGGTGAACAAAAGCTGCTTGCTTATGCGGACAATACCATTTTCTTTCCGACAACTGAAAAATCTGTATGGATCATTTTGGAGACGTTCTCGTTTTTCGGCAAAGAGAGTGGGGCAAAATTAAACGTCCAAAAATCTACTATAATGGGCTTAGGCAAATGGAAAAATAAGGCGGATTTTCCATTTGACTTAACATCAAACAATCTTATAAAATTGTACGGAATAATCTTCCCATGTCAACCAAATCAGACACACAAAGACACATGGCAAAATCTAGAGAAGAAAATAACAGATATGTTACAGAAGTACAAATACGAAACAACTACCATATTTGGTAGAAGTACCATTGTTAATACAGATATAATTCCAAAAATACTATATCTGTGCACAGTCCTAGAACCTCCACGTCAGACTGTCACAAACATAAACAAAGAGATTAGACGCTTTGTGTTTGGCAGCACCATCTACAGTATCCAACATATTACACTCATGCAAGACAAAAAAGATGGAGGTATTGCGCTCAAAGACATAACAACCAAAATACAAGCACTTAGGATCATACACATAGGTGAAATCCTACAACATCCAGAAAAACACCCTTTAGCACACTATTACATTGGAATTAGGCTATCTTATTTAAAACCTATTAGGAATACATCCTCACATTACTTTGGCACTCTCCCAACATTCTACAAAACACGTATTTCAGCCATTAAAGGACACGAAAAATTACTACACAAGAAAACACATACAATCTACAGGCATTTAGTTATATTACAAGCAACTCCGGTACATTTCAGAATTAAAAGAGTACATAGATATTTCATAAAAGATTATACCGAAATTTTCTCTAATATTCAAAACAAACACATTACTCCAAAAGCAAAGGAAATTACATATAGTTTTGTTTACAGCATGACCCCACCAACAGAGAGAACAGCAAAAATAACTAAACAAATACTACAGTGTCAGCTTTGTAGACGGAACGTCAAAGAATCAGAAGAGCACATATATTACGAATGCAACACAATCATGCCAACAAGAAATCTCCTACAAAACATCCTAAACACTCATACGAAACAAAGAACAGAACAAAGCAATCATGATAAATTCCATTCCTTACTCCACACAAGACATCCACACAAAGCTACTTGTTATATTGGCAGAGTAAAGAAATCTTATATGGACATTAAGAAACAAAGCACTATACAATTACAGAACAATCAACAAAGAAATTGTCCAACAACTTTATCAACAAAAAGTGTCAATCATTCTAACCTTAGCCCCACAAGCGCAAATCCTGTAAGAGTTTTGCCTGAAGACAGCACATATTACAGAAGAAGCAAATAACTTGTTTTAAACAAAGGATACCACAAATGTAAATGTGTTTTTACATTGGCACTTTTACGTCTTGACAGACGATAGTTTGGTACATCGTGCTTCAAAAAGGCTTAATAACTAGGACCAATGGCGGTGGCGAGTGTGGCTGGAAAGGCTAATTATTGCTGCAAATGTTTTCCCACGGTAGATGCATGCGAAAACATGGTCATTTCCACCATTTTGCACAATCTTACGTCTCTCACGCTCTGTGTGTGCTTTATCTGCAATCATTTTCTCCTTTGTCTTTATTCCATTTCTGATAGTTGCCCTCAATGAAACACGTTCAGCGGCGACTTGCTCCCAGTGTGCATTATCAATGCCTGTATCAATCATGTCCCGCTTACACACATCTTTTTATCGTAGTAGAGGCCGACACTGAGATCTCCTACCCGTCTGTAATTCACCAAATAAGATGTCCTTTGGTATTCTACCATCATCCATCCTCCTAACATGTCCTATCCATCTAAGTCTACGAAGACTGAGCATGGAATACACCATCACACACTCTGATCTTTCCAATACTTCAGTATTTGTGATTTTGTCTTGCCACTTAATACCAAGTATTCTTCGCAGACACCGCATATGAAAGCTGTTTAAACGTTTCTCTTGGCGTGAGTAAGTTGTCCAGGTTTTACTGCCATAAAGAAGAGTACTAAGGTCACAGGCTAGGTAGACGAGGACTTTTGTTTTGGCAGTAAGCTTCCTCTTCTCCCAGACTCTTTTTGCTAACATGTTCATTGTTGTTGCTGCCTTACCAATCCTGATGTTGATTTCCTGATCTAGGGATAATTTGCTATTGACCTCTGTTCCTAGATATGTAAAATGGTCTACTATCTCCAGCGTCGTCAATAAAGATTGATGGTATACCATGTGCACCTTGTGACATAATCTGTGTCTTCTTTTTGTTAATTGTTAAACCAAATTCAGAACAAGCATTGGAGAATGCAGATAGTAGATGTTGTAATTCTTCCTCAGAGTGGGTCGTAATCGCAGCATCATCCGCAAAAAGCAAATCTCTGATTAGTACCCTCCGAATTTTGGTCTTGTCCTTCAATGTCTGAGCATTATAGAGGCCACCATCTGAGCGTGAGTGAATGTATATACCGTCATCCTGATCACGAAATGCATATTTCAGTAGAAGTGAAAAGTATATCACAAAAGAGGGTGGGGGATAGTACACAACCTTGCTTAACTCCACTCTTGATTTCAAACTCTTCTGAAGTTGAGCCATCAAACTTGATTATACCCTTCATGCCTGTGTGGAACGATTCCACAATGGACAGAAGAGTTGGTGGGCAGCCAATCTTCTTTAGTGCTTTGAAAAGATCCTCACGACTGACCAAATCGAATGCCTTTGTGAGGTCGATGAAGGCAATAAACAGTGGCTGATTTTGTTCCCGGCATTTTTCTTGCATTTGTCGCAATGAGAATATCATATCAATGGTAGACCGGTTCTGACGGAAGCCTCACTGTGATTCCGTGTAGAATTGATCTCCCAAGACTTGAAGTCTGCGCAGAACAATTCTGGCAAATACTTTCCCAACAATACACAGAAGTGAGATACCCTATAGTTGTTACAGTCTCTCCGATCGCCCTTGTTCTTGTACAGCGTTGTGATGTTTGAATCTTTGAAATCCTGTGGGACTTGTCCTTCTCGCCAGCATAGCTCTATTAGCTGGTGGATCTGTAAAGTGAGTGTGCCTTGCCCACTCCTGATTACCTCTATTGGAATCCCATCCTTACCTGGAGCCTTGCCAGACGCAAGTTCATTTATAGCACACTTAACTTCTGTTATGGTGGGAAGTGTGTCCAGGTGGTCAAGAGTTGGCAGGGCCTCTATGGCGTTGAGGGCATCATCCGCTAGTTTGGTCTCACTTGAGTAAAGCTCTAAATAGTGCTCGACCCATCTATCCATCTGCTGTTTCTTATCAGTGATGATTTCTCCAGTCAAGGTTTTCAGCGGTGCACTTCTTTTGATCATTGGACCACAGGCTTTCTTTATTCCTTCATACATGCTTCTGATGTTTCCCTTATCACTTGCGATTTGAATGGACTCACATAACTTGATCCAATAGTCATTCGCACACTGCCTGGCAGCCTTTTGCACATCCTTCCTTGCTTGCTTCAGCTCACTCAGAGTGTTACGCGTTGGTCTTTCCTTGTTTCTTAAGAGAGCTATCTTCTTTTTATCAATCAAGGGCTGCAGTATCTGGCTGTTTGCCGCAAACCAGTCCTGCCTCTTATGATCCACAGTGCCGTAAACCCCTACCGCTGTTTTATAAATAGTTTCCTTAAGTTTACTCCATTTATCATTTACTATACAATTTTCTGATGTATCAGTGAAAGCGTCTTCAAGTTGCTGTTGAAATTCAAAGCACTTTCCAGGATCGTGAGTGTTAATAATATTAATCCTGGGGCTAGATTTGTGTTTAGCTGTGTAGATTCTCTTTGGTCTCAGTCTAACCCTTGCAACAACCAAAGAATGATCTGTATCACAGTCAGCACTGTGGTAACTTCGAGTTAATGATGTATGGTACATATGGTGTCTCCGTGTGATAATGAAGTCCAGCTGATGCCAATGGCCGGATCTTGGATGTTTCCATGTGACCTTAAGCAACTCTTTTGTTTTAAAAAAGGAGTTTGTAATACATAGGTCATTTCTAGTGCAATGCTCCAGCAGCCTTTGCCCATTATCATTCATGCGACCGATGTTGTATTTTCCAAGGCACACTGGCCATGAACTCGAGTCCTTGCCCACACGAGCATTGAAATCACCGAGCATATAAATGTAGTCGGATTTTGGAACTGCTTTGATCACAGAGTCTAGCTGCTCATAGAACGTATCCTTCACATCATCAGAGGAAGCGAGTGTCGGTGCATATGCAGTGATAATGGTGGCAAATCCACAAGAGGTTGCCAAGCGCAGGGATAATAATCTTTCATTACCTCCAGCTGGGATATCAATCATTCCCAGTAGCGAATTCTTCACTGCAAAGCCCACACGATGTTGCCTTTTTTCTGCCTGCCCTCTACCCTTCCAAGAAAAGGTGTAATTGTTTTCCCTGAGTGACCCTTCCTCGGCGAGGCGAGTCTCCTGCAGGCCAGCAATATCAATATTAAGACGATTGAGTTCAGCATCAATCACAGCCGTTTTTCTCACATCGTCAATATTTGTCAAGTCAGTGGAAAATCCTGGACACATGGTTCTAACGTTCCAGGTTGTAAGCCGTAGCTTGAGGTTTCTATTATTCTTTTTATTAGTACCTGGTGCATTGGTTTTACAGCCTGCGATTCAGATTTTGTCCTAGCCCCAAGCACCCATTGAAGCAGGCAGGCTGTGGCGGATCAGCACCCAATTGGCCGGGGGCTGCCCAGCTTGAGGCGGGCGGTAGCTGATCAGTGACACCTGTAGGTGTCTCCCACCGTCAGAGGCAACGCGTGGCGCCCCATGTCTACGCCAACTGACAAGGACTTATAACCCGTAACAGTTGCCTCTCGCTTTGATTCCGAGACTGGTTAAGACCAGGGATGGAGTTATTGCCTCTCCATAGCACAAAGCCTGGGCTAAAATATAGAGATCATGTGTTGCCCATGCAGCATGATCCCTCTCTCGGCCTGCCTAGTTCACTCCAGAGGAAAGTTGACACCTATAATCTGGAAGAAGACAAGCTGCAGAAGCTGTCGGATCAGCAAAGCAATGCTCTAACTGTCCGCCTGTCGGAGCTTCGATCCTAGACCAGCCGCCAACTAAGGCTTAGGGCCTGGTCTGCCCTGCCATGACTATTTTGTCTTTGGGTTGCATTTCCTCGCACAAGGATAAGGCTTGTACCCTCCCAATTGCGCTCTTCCGCCCGAAGCCGTTGCCACAATGTGGGGTGTCGGGTTTGGTAAGCGCCGCCCAACATTCGGCGCTGACAGAAAGCAGGTAGTACCGCCTACTGTCATACCGTAGCTCAGTCATATCTGACTAAGACATGACACACAAATGTGTTTATTGACTGTATTAATAATCTTACAATTATTATTATTATTATTATTATTATTATTATTATTATTATTGTTATTATTATTATTAATACGTTTATTACTACTGCTACCATTATTATTAATTTTCCCATTATTATATTTGAATGTGCAACATGAAATATATTGTGGATGTGTGTCTGTGTTGTTGGCAGTAACATATGTATGCGTCTGGGTGTGGATGCAGGTGTGTGTGTGTGTGTGTGTGTGTGTGTGTGTGTGTGTGTGTGTAGTGCATGTATTTGGACGCGAATGTGTACAAGTGTGTGTTTGTGTGTGTGCGCGCGTGTAGCAGCCTTTAAACCAAGGCGATATCTCAAGTATTAAAATGATGTTATATGGTAATGATATTTTTGAAAAGAAAAAAAAATATGCACCACCATGTATAAACAAATTAAATAAGCCCTTTAAGTACCCTAAGCTAAAGTGGCTTCTAGTGGTCAGATTTTAAGTCCTTCCCATTGTATCTGAAACCCAGTCACTATCACAGCTTTGAACCAATTACCTCCCTCGGGACAGGCCATGGACTCTAATTGCTAGTTATAAATCCCTGATTCTTGTCCCCCAAACAAAAGGGGTCATGGACATTTATTTACAGGACACTAGAGCGTCATCCTGTAATTTGACTTGAGGCCAACAACACCAACAATGTGAACCTTCACCTCGGTAGCTAAGTGACCCAGAAATTACAAAGAATCCACATTTTAATAGGAATGATAATTTAAAGTTTATTGCCCAAGCTCACGGCATTCAATGTAGTGCTGTCTCCAGAAAGCATGAGATAGATCAAGATAAAATGTGTGTGTGTGTGTGTGTGTGTGAGAGAGAGAGAGAGAGAGAGAGAGAGAGAGAGAGAGAGAGAGAGAGAGAGAGAGAGAGAGAGAGAGAGAGAGAGAGAGAGAGAGAGAGAGAGAGAGAGATGGACAGGTGTTACATACATTCCGCTGATGTAAGTGGAAATGAATCATATGCAAGGCATGTGTGTTTACATGCACAATGCCATAAATGGTATATTATCATAACTGTATATATGTATGTACCGGTCTCTGTGGCTAAGGTCTTGCGAACGCAGTTCGTGAGCCCGTATACCCGGGTTCGAAACACGGCGGTGCCGGTTTTTTTGAAAAAGGTATAGGGGCCGGTCGTTCAGAAAGCAATGGCAAACTACTGAACGTAACACTTGCCTAGTACATCAACAGCAGCTGAAAATGCTGGTGTTGACTGCAACGTCCCGTAAGGGATACGCAACAACAACAAAATATATGTATGTATTTGTTTTATTCACACATATGACACCTAACACTAACAAACGGCAACGCTATATAATATACACAAACAAAGGAAACACACATTACACCTTGTAAATATACATTGCTTTGTATGAAATAAACGTTTTAAAAAAAACAACTTTGGTCTATCCAAAGGCCCCACTTGACCATCACTATTCCCATTTCGATTTAAAAAAAAAAAATAATACCAGTCGATCATTTACTAGCGTGCATGATGTAATATTTGCATCCATTATCCCGCTAACAACTATTGCTCGATTATTATGGAGGAAATTGAAAGAAAAACGCAACTCTATCAGCGTTCACGTCGGAAACAACACACCGAAGCCGAACAACAACACACCGAAGCCGAACAACAACAAGCGACTAAAATAATACCTGCAGAAGTCAAAGCAGTTATACAGAAAAGTCCTAAAAACAAATCACCAGGTCCAGATGGAATAACCACAGAAGCTATTCAGGCCTGTGGGGAAACAGGAGTTAAATGGCTAACAAGACTTTTTAATATAGCATGGGAAGAAAGAAAAGTCCCAGATGATTGGCAACAGGCAATAATAGTACCAATATGGAAAAAGAAAGGCAATATGGGAGAGTGCGAAACATACAGAGGTATATCACTCCTGAACCATATAGGGAAAATGTACGCAAAACTATTGGAACAAAGAGCTAGACCAATAGTTGAACAACAGTTAAGCAAAGCACAATTCGGTTTTCTGAAAGGTAAAAGTTGCACTTATGCATTATTTACACTTAGACAAATATGTGAAAAAACTATAGAATATAGTGACCAGCAGAATATTGTGTTGTTAGATCAGGAAAAGGCTTTCGATAGAGTAGACAGATACAAATTATGGACCATCATTGAAGACTATGGGATACAAGGGCAATTGCTAGAAAACATCATAACCATGTACCACTCGAGCCGAAGTGCAGTAAGAACACAAGAAGGTATATCAGATATGTTCACAGTCAATACAGGAGTGAGGCAGGGATGTGTGCTCTCTCCCCTGCTATTCAATATCTACATGGACAGAATTTCCAAAGAAGCAAGTCTCGACAGAACAGATTCAGAAAATTTAGAACTCTTTACTCCAGATGAAACAACTGACCCACAGGGAATAAATGAACTTCTATTTGCAGACGATCAGTGCCTGTTTTACAGCGATGAGGGCAGACTACAAAATAATATTACTAATCTGAGTTCAACCTGCAGCAGATACAATATGAGTATAAACACAGCCAAAACCGAAGTAATGCAAGTTAGCAGATCGCCAGGCCCACTAAGTATACAGATAAATAAAACAACTCTGAAACAAGTTTTAAAGAATTCAAATACCTTGGAAGTATGATCACAGAAGATGGCAGATTGGAAAGAGAAATTGAAGTCAGATGTCAAAAAGCTAGTGCACTTACATTTCAACTATCACCCTTACTGAAACATCCAAACATACCAATGTCCGCAAAACGACAGATAATAAACAGCATATCCACACCAACCCTATGCTACCAATCTCAAACCTGGATTTTATCAAAATTACACCTTCGCAAAATCAACACCTGCGAAATGAGATGCCTGAGGAGAGCTGCCAACTTAACAATCCGAGACCGAGTAAGAAATGCAACTATCAGACAGACTGTGGGATCAAAACCTTGTGCCACATTTATTGAAAGACAGAAGATCAAGTGGTTTGGCCATGTCGTTAGAATGCAACATCAGCAACTGCCACCACTGGTCTTACATCAAAGATCATCTGCGACGAGACCACGAGGATGTCCAAGAAGAAAATGGATTGACGACATCAGAGACATTGTACAACCACACGGAATGACACTATCCAGTGCCGCCCAACGGACGCTGGAACGCAAATTATTCCTCCCCACGACGCTAGACGGCAGAAATGGATGATGATGATGATGATGATGATGATGATGATGATGATGATGATGATGATGATGATCCCGCTAACTCATAATACATCCTTTGTGATTCATTTTGTGAGACCCTATCTCTCCCCACCCCCCTTTCCATGGTCTCTTGATCCACTCTCTCTCTCTCTCTCTCTCTCTCTCTCTCTCTCTCTCTCTCTCTCTCTCTCTCTCTCTCTCTACCCTATCACACACAAGCACACACATTCCTTGTGAGTCAGTGTTCGTTGTCGATCGAGGTTTTGACCCTTGCTTAGCCGAAACAGGTAAATCCTTTGTACTGACCTTCTCCCGGCCCAGCGAACGGAAAACAAATCCTTCGTACCTGTAAACGCCAAAGTGTGAAGGGTTTTCTATTAAATGGTTTGGTTTGAATGGGAAAGAATGATTACTCAACTACCAATTATAGGTGTGGCAAAGGACATTATTAAGTTAATTTTTTGTTCATACGTTATGCATACTATGTAAATATACTTTGTAACTTAATGTTGAAATGCATTGCACACCGATTCGACACACAAACGACCTGTTAAACAGACCTACACAAATACCATACACGCAGCACGTCTGTTAAAATACTAACAATACAAATGCAGAAGGTTTGACACTCAATAATAGTTTCAAAAAAAACAAACAAATAAAAACAACAACAACAAAAAACAACCCACTACAACAACAACAAAATCTTCAAATTTTCGTAAAAATAATGGATCTATTTTAGATACGTGAACATTTTCTAACTCTGAATAATATCATCGAAGCTACAATTTTAAGTGTGAAAGATGTACTGTTGCCTCGCATCCCAATGATTCCAACAGATATGCCATTCGAGTTCAAACGTCCGCAGTTTCCGGACAGACAGACAGACAGACAGACAGACAGACAGAAGACAGATAGACAGACAGACAGATAGACAGACAGATCCCCGCCAGGAATTGGGCGAAGCCGGGCCGGGTCAGCTAGTATATATATGTATATTTGTGGAATCGTTCCACACAGGCATGAAGGGTATAATCAAGTTTGATGGTGCAACTTCTGAAGAGTTTGAAATCAAGAGTGGAGTTAAGCAAGGTTGTGTACTAGCTCCCACCCTCTTTGGAATATACTTTTTACTTCTACTGAAATATGCCTTTCGTGATCAGGATGGTGGTATATACATTCACTCACGCTCAGATGGCGGCCTCTACAATGTTCAGAGATTGAAGGCCAAGACCAAAATTAGGAGGGTACTGATCAGAGAGTTGCTTTTTGCAGATGATGCTGCAGTTACGACCCACTCTGAGGAAGAATTGCAATGTCTACTATCTGCATTCTCTAATGCTTGTTCTGAATTTGGTTTAACAATTAGCAAAAAGAATACACATGTTATGTCACAAGGTGCACATGGGGTGCCATCAATCTTTATTGACGACGCCGAACTAGAGATGGTAGACCATTTTACATATCTAGGATCAGTGGTAAATAGCAAAATATCCCTAGATCAGGAAATCAACATCCGGATTGGTAAGGCAGCAACAACAATGAACAGGTTAAGAAAAAGAGTCTGGGAGAACAGGAAGCTTACTGCCAAAACAAAAGTCCTTGTCTATCAAGCCTGTGTCCTTAGTACTCTTCTTTATGGCAGTGAAACCTGGACAAGTTACTCACACCAAGAGAAACGTTTAAACAGCTTTCATATGCGGTGTCTGCGAAGAATTCTTGGTATTAAGTGGCAAGACAAAATCACAAATACTGAAGTATTTGAAAGATCAGGTTGTGTGACGGTTTATTTCCATGCTCAGTCTTCGTAGACTTAGATGGATAGGACATCATCTTAGGAGGATAGGATGATGGTAGAATTACCAAAGGACATCTTTTTTGGTGAATTACAGATGGGTAAGAGATCTCAGGGTCGGCCTCTACTACGATCAAAGATGTGTGTAAGCGGGACATGATTGATACAGGCATTGATAATGCACATTGGGAGCAAGTCGCCGCTGAACGTGTTGCAATGTAGGGCATACATCAGAAATGGAATAAAGACAAAGGAGAAAATTATTGCAGATAAGTGACACACCGAGCGTGTGAGACGTAAGATGGTGCATGATGGTGGAAATGACCACGTGTTCACATGCACCCACTGTGAACGGACATTTACAGCGCGAACTTGGCCTCATCAGTCACATTCGCTACCGCCATAGGTAAAATTTATCATGCCTTTTTAAAGCACAAACTATCGTCTGTCAAGACGGCAAGGTGCCAATGATATATATATATATATATATATATATATATATATATATATATATATATATATATAGAGAGAGAGAGAGAGAGAGAGAGACCAATTATAACTCCTGTGATTATGTGGTCAATATCATGCCGACAGCCTTTAATTCCCACGCTTTTTGTCTTAACTCTTTCACAATATTTATATTGTCCAATACTGACTGTCCAGGGCTTTTTCTGCATTCTCCTATACAACTACATTTCTGAATCCCCAAGAAGTGTTTTGTTTGTTTACTAATTGTCTAGAATTTACAGGCAAATGTGAAATGTGGTTCTATATAACACGGAAGAATTGTTTTTGTGGTTTCCTCTGAGAGGGATCTTTTGCAGAAGACTATCAATGGTTAATAAAATACTGGTTTTGTTTATCGCATACTGTTCGTTTTCTCTGTGATGCATCATCCATCTGATATTACTCATGTGCTTAGAGACTATACCAGCTGTACTCGCTCTAACTAGTACCTTGGACTTTACTTGATTACATCATATATGAGAGGCTAGTAACAACCTGAACAGCATTGTGAAGAAGTTAAACCAATCTCCTGGGCGACTTGACAAGCTAGTGCAAGTAGGAACCCCCTGTAACTGAGTCTGAAATAAAAGTGATAAAGCTGCTGCCGTGTGATTTCCATGTTGTACGTCTAGACGAGAGTTTTTCAAGATTCACTGCCCTCTATGAGACATTAAGCTGTTGTGATTGTTGCATCTATCGTAGAGTTTATAAACTGATCTATACCCCAGAGAGTGACACAGATCACTGACCAGTATCTATCCTTTTCTCTAGCTCCCACCGCCTTGATGCTGTCAAGAAGGTTGCATCAGCATAGTGTAAGCTGCTTATATTCTAACTTGTTGCTATCAAGAAAAGAGAAGAAAGCATACAAATCTATCACGCATTATGTAAACAGATATGGAAATATGGCATATGGCCAAATGATTGGAAGGGAACTATCTTCATTCCAATACCGAAAGAGGCAACCTGAAATTATGCACCAACTATAGAACTGTTGCCCTGATCAGTCATGCAAGTAAAATTCTACAAAAAAGCAAAATGGGAAGACTTCGTAAGAAATTAAAAGAAGAAATTAACGTCGTTCAAGCTGGATATAGACAAGGAAGAGGAACAAGAGATCACATTCTCAACATGCGTTTAATAAAAGAGAAGTTCAGTGAATTTAATGTAAACATATTCTCATGTTTTGTGGATTATTCAACGGCATTTGACTGTGTACAACATTAGAAACTTTGGGAAATCATTAGCAATATAGGCTTTCCATCACACGCTGTACAACTAATAAATATGCTCTATCTAGACCAACAAGCAGAGGTTAGAACTGATGGCGAAACATCAGATTGGTTTGACAGCAAGCAAGGAATCCGTGAGCGCTGTGTGCTGTCCCCCTATTTGTTTAACCTGTACGCCGAAAATATAACGAGAAATGTCAGAGATGATATAAACAGGGAGCAATATGATGCCCTATAAATATCGGTGGTCATAACATACCAGAGATTCGATATGCTGATGATACAGTATTGCTATCCACGACACACAATGATATAAAAAAAAACCTAATAACCTCAATCCAATTGAATAGTGAAAATCACAAGCATATATCTTAACATTGCAAAAACAAAGACAACGCATACAGATTAAACTATTGTGGAGAAAGAAATATATATTAATGAGGAAAAATATGACACTTGACAGAAGAAAATTTGGAGGTGGTGGAACATTTCAAATATCTTGGGTTATTGATTACCAACAATAGTGACACAATGAAAGAAATTAAAAGATGAATATCGATTGATTTTCAAAGACTAAAACAACTGAATAAACCTTAAAGCCACATGCTGAACACTCTTGGCATCCTTAACAACAACACTGACAGGACAATTTTTTTCTCCATTTGATTTACAGTTTTGCGAGAATGCTCACGAGAATCGTCACTGCATGTCTGTGTAAAGTGTGGGAGTTTGTTCATACTAGTTTCAGTAATTATATGAGGCATCATGTATGTGTCTAGATGTGAGGATATGTGTGTGTTAATGTGTATGTGTGGGATGTGTGTGTGTGGGGGATGTGTGTGGGGGATGTATGTGTGGAGAGGTTGTGTGTGGTGGAGTGTGTGGGTAGGTGAAGGGATAGTGTGGTGGGTGTGGGATGTGTGTGTTGGTGTGGGGACGGTTGGAAGTGTGTGGGTGTTGGTGGGTTGGGGGTTGTGTAGGTGGGGAATGTGTGTGGGTATGGGTGAGTGGGTGAAGGATGTGTGGGTGTGGGGTGCGTGGGTGTGGGGGTGTAGGGGATGCATGTGGGTTGGGGAATGGGTATGTGATGGGTGTGAGGGATGTGTGTGTGGCTGGTAGGGGAGGTGTGGTTGGATGTTGGATGTGTGGCTGGTTGAGGGATGTTTGAGTGTGGGGCATGTGTGCTTGGCTGGGTGGTTGGGGTGTGTTAGTGTGGGATGGGTAGGTTGGGGAGGTATATGTTGATTGGTGGGTGCGGGATGTGTGGGTGTGAGTGGTTGAGGGATGAGTACGTGTGTGGGGGATGTGTGCGGGGATGTGTGCAAAGGTGGGGGATGTGTGTGTGGTGTGGGATGTGTATGGGTGGTGAATGTGTCGGTTGGTGGGGAGATGTGTATGTGGGTGGGGGATGTGTGATTGAGGGATGAGTGGATGGAGGATGGGTGATTGGGGGTGTGTAGGTGGATGGGTGGAGGATGTGTAGAGGATGCGTGGGCGTGTGAGTGTCTGTGGGATGGGGATCGGTGTGGCGTGTGTGTGGGTGGGGAGATAGTGTGGGTGGGTGATGTATGTGGGTCGGGAGATAGTGTGGGTGGGTGATGTGTGTGGGTAGGAGATTGTGTAAGGTGAGTGCGGGATCTGTGTGTGGGTGGGGGGGGGGAGATTGTGTGGTGGGGAAAGTGTGGGTGGGTGTATGATGGGTGGGTTGGCAGGAGATGTTTGTGTGTGTGTGTGTGGAGGGGGGGGGGGGAATGTGCAATTGAAGATGTGTGTTTGGCTTAGTGGTTGGGGTGTGTGGGTGGGTGGGTAGAGGATGTGTGGGTCGGCGAGTGTGTGTGGGGTGGGGGATGTGTGTGTGTGGGGATGGGTGGGTGGGTGGGGGAATATATGTATGCCTGGAGTGTGTGCGTGGTTGGGGGTGTGTGTGGTGGGGGTGTGGTGGATGTGTGGTGGGTGAGGGATGTGTGGGTGTGTGGGGGATGTGTCTCATAACATGGTAATATGCACTGTTTATGTGTACAATATTCATTTGACAATGTGTTTTTTTTCCTATTTAAATGCATTATGCACTATTGATGAACAAAAAATGTGTGACTGGAAGGGCCGAATGTAAGACGGGCCTGCGTGCCCTTTTTGTAACCTTTCTAAAATAAAGATCAATCAATCAATCAATCAATCTGACTTAATGATTGACTTACTGACTGAATTACTGACTGACTGACTTACTGCCTTACTGACTGACAAACTTACTGACTTATTTACTTACTGACTGAGGTACAGACTGACTAACTTACTGACTTACTTATTGACTTATTGACTGACTGATCTACTGACTTACCTACTGACTTACTGACGGACTGATTGACTTAATGACTGACTGACTGACTGACTGACTGACTGACTGACTGACTGACTGACCGACCGATTGACTGACTGACTGACTGATTGACAGACTTACTGACTGACTGACTGACTTATTTATTTACTTACTTACCTACTTACATAAGTGTGTAAGAAGGTCCTACTTATTTTCAAGTTCCATGTTTCACACTGTCAATAGCCTTTGTGTAGTCTATGAATCATAAGTAAGCAAATAGACGTAAAGTGTCCGTGTACACATCTGAACTTGCATTGGCTATATGGTGTCTGACATATAATTGTACAGACCAATCCGCATTCAGTGGGTGATGTTGTCAGTGCCGCGCCTGTCACCTTCACTTCCCAAGGCATTTCCTGGAACCTATGTTAGGCTATGTCTACCTACGAGCCAGGTCAATGGTAAAAGTCCGTCCGGCTGCGGATTCGAACCCAGGGCCAACGTGCGGGGAGGCGGACGTCTTGCCAATACGGTACCGCCGCTGGAATCATACATCCAGGTGTGGCTTTACTTCCAAATCAATGTCTAGAAGAATGTTTTGTGCAATAAGTCATTGTCCTTGAAAGTTAGAAAAAATATTTCTTGCTTGTTATATATAACCAATTTTAACGTGTTTCCCCTCACATGTTTTCCCCTTTGCCATTGCTTTCTGAACGACCGGCTCCTATACCAACCTGTTAAAACCTGAAGAAACCTGTCAAAGACTGAAGTATAGAAGACCACCCTGAATGAGTGGTCTACCTCAAGATAGAAGACCACCCTGAATGAGTGGTCTACCTCAAGTAGATTCGAGGTAACCCAGTGCCCCTACATGAGGGCAGGGTAGGTGATAGGGAGGGGAACTATTAACTAGTTCTCTCATGAGACACGGAGATGTCAACCACAGAGAGTAAGCACTCTGGTCACGGCAGAATCACGCCTACGTGATAGCCACGGAAATGTGGAATCCCACTCAAGAGTAAACGGCTACTCTAAGCGTGCTGAGTGTTGCAGCACGCAAAAAGCCGAAGGACGCACGAGGTCCTTCCGCGGGCTGTGTAGCCACGCGAGTAGAATAGTCAGACGGGGACTGACTTTCATAGTAAGCGCATCGATTAGTGTCGATGCGCGTTTCCTTAGCCAAGTAGATAGAGTTAGCTGTAGGGATAGGATATGACTGGATAGGGAATTCTGTGTCTTTATGTGTGATTTAATAGCGACCGTTTTTGTGCAGTAATCTATTGTTAAAGAGCCAGTGACAATAAAATGCATCATCCATACCTCTCGTACGACTTGCAATATTTTTGTGTGGTACGGGAGAAGTTGATCCTGTAATGCCTGACGCATCGGTTGCTGACAGGCTAGGATTAAAGTGGTGTCAGAAGTGTAGCTTGGACAATTGTTCAAGCTAAAACACTCACCCACGGCTCTGAAATAGTATTATTGTTATTTAATCACGGGGTTTAATTTGTGTTAGTGTGATAATGACGTGTGCAGACTAGGTCGAGTTGCGAGCTGTGCTGTGCCTATCGTGACCAAATAATATTTATTTGTGCTTAATGAAATATTTTGTGCTTATAATCATGTGTTCTTCGAAGTTGTAAGTATTGATATTATTGTTTTCTATCATTTATTTATGTAATTACTTATTTGTTTATGAATATGTGTCAAATATGATTCATGGCGGAGCGATACACAAAACAAAATGAGCCGAGAACATTATTGATTTTCCAATCTAAAAATAGCGCTGCGCCTCTGACGTATTGCGGCTGACAAACAGCTGTATTACGCCATTTGCAATCGGCGACGGATTGTTGACAAATCGCAAAGCGGCTGCTCGCCTGAATCATTGGCTTATACCAAACATTATTTGTTCAAATACGTTATTTATTGAATATATTTATTTATTTAAACATTATTATTACCTTTATATTTATTTCAAAGCATTTATTTAATTATTTATATACCTATTCTAATTTGTTACCGTCACGATGGCACTACTTTTGCTATGCAAATAAGACTTGGCCTGCACAACACTTCCATAGATTAAACTAGAATAGGAAAGCAAGGCATACGACGTTAGAACGAAGACAGGACATTGACATTTAATATTAATTAGACTACATTGTACTGTTCTGGGGGCATGTGATGTGATTGTACCAAATTGTCTAAAGTCATATATCATTTACAAGTTGTTAATTGTTATTGCTCCTGTAAACCAGGCAGAACAGCTGTCTGGAAGAAGAGCACAAGGTGTATGTCATAGTGCCTAACGATTTGACCTGAGGTGCCAAACGATTGTACCTGATTGATCTGGAATGTTATGATGAGTATACCCAAACTATTTTCAATGCAATATGATTAATAATGCATCTCTTTTTCAGGGTGTGATCTATTAGAATATTTTTTTTGTGTCATCCATTTTTCAAGGTGTAATCTAAAAATATATCAGTGGTGCACAGTGTGGTAAATTACTTCATATTCCGAATATAAATAAGTGAGTAAATATTGAAGTGCCTGTCAACGCTAGCTAATAACCCAACAACATGGCAACTTTAGCTGATTTCATAAAAACAGGCAAAGAATTACAATACACAGGAAAGGAGCTAGAGCAATATGCTGACCAAAAATTTAAGGAAGCAAAAGATGCTGAGAGAGATGAACGTGCACGAGAAAGACAACATCAGAAGGAAAAGGAAGAACGGGATAGACAACAGCAGAAGGAAAAGGAAGAACGGGATAGACAACAGCAGAAGGAAAAGGAAGAACGGGATAGACAACATCAGAAGGAGATTGCAGAACTAGCTGAGATAACAAAACAGAAGCAGTTAGAACATGATAAGGAGATTAAACAAAAAGAACTAGAATTAAAGCAAAAGCAACTAGATCAGGAGAAAGAACTAAAGCAAAAGACATTAGATCAGGAGAAAGAACTAAAGCAAAAAGAGATAGATGAAATGGCAAGAGTTAAGGAAAAACAAATACAAGTGGAATCAGAGACACAGTTAAAGATGAAAGGGATGGATGTAGATTCACACTTAGAGATCTCCGCTACTAAACTAAAGAGTCAGCAGGAAGAAAATAAATTTAATAAGTATAAGAATATTATTAAACCATTCTGTAAAGAAGACTCCATATCAGCCTGGACAGAAAATGTCGAATATCAGTTTAAGTACCACCAAGTACCAATCGAGATGTGGGCTATGATTTACATGAAGAACCTTAGTGGGGAGCCCCTTAAAGTGATAGAATCAATACCAACTGAGCTTAGATCTAACTATCAGTACATCCATGATAGGATAATGCAACATTTCTTACTTGATGCCCCTGGGTATCAAGTACAGTTTTCCAACCTGAAACCAAAACCCAGTGAGACTTTCATTGATTACGTCTCAAATGTCCAGAGCGTACTAAATAGATGGCTTAATGCTGGAAACATAGGAAAAGATTTTGAAAAACTTAAAAATTTAATAGCCATGGATAAAGTCATATCCACAATACCATCTCCTTTCGCTAAATTTCTTCAGCAGTCAGACATTGAGACCATAGAACAATTTGAAAAAAAAGGCTCAGCTTATTTTTCCTCCAATAGGGAGATTTTTAAAACATCTAATAGCGACTCTGAAATAGTTTCTTTTGTTAAGGACCAACCTAAAAGCTATCGGAGTAATAAAAAACCATTTCAGAGAGTCGACAAAAAAGACCATAAATTACCCAAATGTGTGTATTGCCAACTTTTTCATGATACTTATTCTATGTGTGATAAATCGCCTAACTATCCGGCACATCTTGAAAATGTCATTAAGAAGCAACAAAACAAGAGAACTGCATACAGGCGTGCAGTCAAATGCTTCTTCTGTTCCAGCTACGGCCATTATTCAAATAAGTGCCTGGGCCGCCAACGAATGAAAGCCAACAATGCAGTGTTAATTGATACATCATCTGATAGTGAGAGTGAGACTGACTGTGAAGTTGAAAATGAATTACCTGTTAACCAAGCTGAAAATGTGTGTTCTGTAAATGATGTATTGAGCTTTGACAGTTGTGAACGATGTCACCAATTCCATGCAGACGGAAAATTAGAATGTGGGCATACAGTACCATTCTCCACTGAGAGTGTAAACGCAGCATTAGCCTCCAGAGGCAATTTGGTGTTCCACAATGCATTGGTCAACGAAAAACCATGCCAATGTTTGCTGGACAGTGGGAGCACTCTTATAGGTCTTAGAAAGGAACTGGTGAATCCAAGTGATTATACAGGTGACTCAGTCAAATGCCGAACTTTTTCGGGCAATATTGAAATTTACCCTTTGGCAAAAGCCCGTATTAACACTCCTTTCCTTTCTGGTACCTTTACATGTGCGATTTTAGATAACCCTTGTACTGATTTGATTTTGGGATGTTTACCCCAATTAAAACATTGCACGAACAAAGAAATAGCTGCATGGGAGAAATTAAATGCAGCTAATGCAACAACCAGAGCAGATACTATGAAACACCAAGACACATTACAGGATGAAAGACTACTGTTGCTATCACCAACTAGCACAGATGATACCAGCAGACAAAAGTTCATAGACCAGCAAAAAGCTGATCCGAGTGTGTCTCCGTATCTGAAGTTATTGAAAGAAAAAGCCAAAGTAACGAAAAACGCATCATGGTTTTTTAGACTGAATAATGGCATTCTTACCCGCTATTATACAACTGGTAACCATGAGATTCAGCAAACGGTGTTACCTGTACAACACCGCCAAACTGTGCTAAAGATTGCACACGAGTCACCGTTTGCTGGTCACCTTGCATACGACAAAACCAGGGCCAGAATTCAGGCTCATTTTTATTGGCCGGGTTTTTGTAACGACATAAAACTATTTTGTCGTTCATGTAATGTCTGTCAACAACTAGTACGTAAGGGTAAACATCCTACAGCTGAAGTGCAGCCTTCAACACTGGCCTCTAGGCCATTTGAGAGTGTGGCGGTCGATATTGTTGGACCCCTAAACCAGGTGTCCAGCAAAGGAAATCGCTTCATTTTAACGATGGTGGACCTATGTTCAAGGTGGGTTGAGGCAGTAGCTTTGAAATACATCACCTCCAAAGACGTTGCCAATGTTTTTCTACACTTGTTCTCACGATTCGGATTCCCTCGTACCATCTTATCCGACCGTGGAACCCAATTCATATCGGCTGCAACGCAAGCCCTTACTAAAATGTTAGGGATTAAACAACAGTTTACAACAGCGTATCATCCAGCCAGCAATGGAATCGTAGAAAAACTTAACGGAGATCTGAAACATATGCTGGCTAAGGTGACAGCAGAAAACCCAGCTGATTGGGATACACTGTTACCAACAGTGCTGTTCGCCTATCGGGAGATTCCCCATTCAAGCACGGGTTTCTCACCGTTTGAATTAGTGTACGGGGCTAACCCACGTGGACCCCTAACAATTTATCATCAGGTAGTAACTAATTCCATTGAAATTCCAACCCCTAAAACACCTTATGAAATTGTAACAGAGACACGAGACAAGATTATGAAATCGTGTATCATAGCCAAGGCAGCTTTGGAGAGGAAGGGTCAAATCTACCGCCAGTACGCAAATAAAGGTGCGAGAACTATTAATCTTGAACCAGATCAAGACATACTGCTTTTACTTCCAGACAAACGAAATTTATTATTGACCTCATGGCAAGGGCCATTCAAGGTGGTACGTAAAATTTCAGATGTCGACTATGAAATATCAATAAACGGACACTTAAAGATATTTCATGTCAACATGTTGAAACCTTACTTTTCACGACAAGAGACAGAATTAGAGACAGACGAACACAATGCATCCACACCGATTGATGAGACGACGGACATACACAACGCAACTACACTAGTTAGCGAGACTGGCAAATCCGACGATATCCATACACCTAGTGAGTTTACAGAAAACGCACTTAGCACCACAACTGTACTGAATCAGGTAGACGACGACGGGATGGAACTACCTGTTCCAATTGTCGACAAGACTGCGACATTAGATTCTATACGAGTAGAACAGGGACTAACAGACGAGCAACGACGACAGATAATAGAGTTAGTAACGGAATATAAGGACATATTTTCCGACATTCCAGGTAGGACGGACAGAATCGAACACTCCATCCTTCTTTCGGACTCTAAGCCTATTAAATGAAGGCCGTACTCTATCCCACTCAGCTATAGAGAAAGTCTAAATAAGGAAATTCTTAATTTAGAAGCTAGTGGTATCATTCAGAAATCTACATCTGAGTACTCCTTTCCAATCGTCCTTGTCAAGAAAAAAGACTCCACCATTCGTCTTTGTGTGGACTATAGAAAGCTCAATAATGTCACTAAGATCGACGCAGAACCAATTCCTTCCTGCGAAGATCTTATTCTGGACATGTCCACTTCCAAAATCTTCTCTAAATTAGACCTTACTAAGGGATATTGGCAGGTCCCTATGCAGACTGAATCTATCCATCTTACTGCTTTCTCAACACCTTTAGGTCTCTACGAGTGGCGTTTTCTTCCTTTCGGACTTCGCAACGCTCCTGCCACTTTCGTACGCTTAACTAGAGATTTACTTCATGGAGTGACGAATACAGTGACATATATAGATGATATTTGTGTCCATACAGATGACTGGACAACACACTTACTGAAACTCAGACATGTCTTCGATAGGTTGCGACTCTTCGGTCTCACTGTCAAACCGAGCAAAGTCGAATTGGGCCTACAAGAAATTGATTTTTTGGGTCATGTCATTTCACAAGGACAACTAAAAACTGACAATAGAATTATTACTAAAATTATGAACCTGACCATGCCTACAACGAAAAAGCAGGTCAGGAGTCTTTTGGGTTTAGTAAATTACTATAGTAAGTTCATACCGAACTTAGCTGAAATTACAAGTGTATTTTCAAATGTGTTAAAAGCATCAGTCAAATTAGATGTCAAAGATGCATTATTAATTTCTGCATTGTCAAAATTGAAACTCCTATTTAGTAATGTACCAATCCTCCGTTTGCCTAATCCTAGGCTCGTTTATTATCTTAGGACAGATGCCAGCAGGATTTCCATCGCTGCAGTACTAGGCCAGTTTTATGATGGCATCTTCCATCCAATTTGCTACGTGAGCCGCAAGATCACACCTGCTGAGTCCAGATATTCCATATCAGAGTTGGAAGCCCTAAGCGTCATCTATGCGGTGAGGAAGTTGCATCGATTTCTGGCGGGTGTTCACTTTGTGGTCCAGACTGACAACTCCCCGATCACGGTCATACAAAGTGGAGTACATCGCAACGACCGCATCTACAGGTGGTCATTGATATTACAGAATTATACTTTTAGTATAGAACATATTAAGGGTAGGGATAACATTCTGGCAGATACCCTGAGTCGACCATCTGAGGTAGAAATACCTGATATTCCACATGAGTAGTTAGTATAAGAAAGGTTAATTAGTACTCTTAGAGGATCCTGTGTAAAATATCCTATTTATTACATAGACATGATTTTCAGGACTGTGTGCTAAGAACATTGAACTACCATGTGTCCGTAGACAGCAAAATAAGAACTATGCTCCAGGAACAAGTGTATCACCGTGTGTACATAGACAGCTCGTTACTTACTATGCTCCATTTGTGTTCCGGTGAATCACCTGTGTTAATCATGGAAGAACAGTGTCAGAACATTGCATAAATAACAGACACGAATTTACTGGTCTACGTCACGTGCGGAATCTACGAGCGAAATAAGACCCATAGGACACAAGTATGACTGTGTAGTGTATTTAGTATACCCAGGATAATTATGTATATATAAACTATGCCAACGAAAACAATTTCTGAACATTATGGCAACCAATAACCTGAGGTAAATAGATACCATGTATATATACCTAATATTGTGATATGTATTATAACAGTTTTAATATAGTGTTAAATTATAGTTAGATTAGTTACTTTAAGATAGAGTAGATTAGATTTAGAGAATATAAATAGATTTTTTTTGTAGTTTAAATAAATCATTAATTTACCCACTTACGTAGGATAAAATTAGATTAGGACAGTACTTACACTTAATAATAGCTAATTAAAAAACCAGGATAGAAAGTTTAGATAAGACCAGTATTATTTAGTGTAGATAGGAATAACACCATTTAGTTCATTTCATTTCACTTTATTTCATTCCATCTTAATGAACACTTCAACAACATCATCATTTAATATTAAATGTAGTTTACACCTTATAGGATTAAAGTATACAAATAACATTCACCAATTACAACATTTAGAATAAATATATCAATCATATATTTGTTTTTTCATTAAAACATTATTTAGAATTTTGTTACATTTCACATCACCCATTTCAGAAAAGTACATAACTCATCTCACATCATTTTCATTTGTAGATAGTTAGATTACTTCCCTTAAATTAGATTGATTTTCTACAACAAGTTAGAATATATAGATATAGAATTAGTATTAGTATGTCATTAGAATATAGAGTTTAGTAATATCAGGGTACAATTCTATCAACCCTATTTCATCCATGTACATATTTTGTAAATACATGACTCGTGCAGTAAGTTAGGCACAGTCATTAAGCTCAACGTTTTCAAACGAGCTAAATTTGTACAGTGTCACTTCAAGGTTTTTAAACAGTTGGGAGGATAAAAGATGTGTGACAGAAGTGTGAAAGTGAGAGAAAAGGGAAAATATACAAGAGAGAATGGGGACAACCAGCGGATTTTTTCTGCCGCTCAACGCGACTTTTTTATTTTTTGTCTGCGTCAAGCGTTTGCTTTCGATAGTGAAAATGTATTGTCTTCAATGTGGTGTGTATAGTTTAGTGTAGTTTAGTATAGATCTTAGATAAAGTATTTTAAGTCTCATAAGACGGAAACGTAGCCACGAATTAGTGTTATACACTTGTTTGTGGCCACATTTAACCGAATTATGGCACTTGAAAACTAACTTACATACATATTATAGATAGACACATATGTTAGAAATTAAAGTATATTAATAGTTACATGAAAACACACAAACAACCAGGAAAACAAACAGGTAAATTACATACATTTGTTAAAACAAAGAGGGATAACTCCGGGTCAGGGGACACAATAGACAACGAAACACTAACTTAACAGTGAAAGATAACTTTACACGCGGAAGCGAGATAGGTAAAGCCTGTCGCACACAGCTTGTGTAAAGGTTGTTTAATATTATATGGGGGACATGAAGCAATTCATGTGTTGACCCTAAGAAAGTCAACTTTGTATGGGTAGTGAGTTAATTTGCTATTTGAGGGCAGGTCTTATAAGACAATGGTCCGGTTCAGACAAACCTCTAATTAATATAATATTGCGATGAGAAGAGGGCTCACGCCAACCAGACAAGTTTGTGGCGATCACCAGTAGCCAAGTAAAGTGAGACTACATTGTGACAATAGTCAGTAGGAGTCTATTTAGGTACCCAGAACCAGGTTATCAATAGTCTTTGACAAAAATTAGAGACACTAATTTTTTAGAAACCTCTTGCGTCACAACCATGAGTCAAAGTTTGTAACGCAACACAGGAGGGGAGGGTGTGTGTCAAAGACTGAAGTATAGAAGACCACCCTGAATGAGTGGTCTACCTCAAGATAGAAGACCACCCTGAATGAGTGGTCTACCTCAAGTAGATTCGAGGTAACCCAGTGCCCCTACATGAGGGCAGGGTAGGTGATAGGGAGGGGAACTATTAACTAGTTCTCTCATGAGACACGGAGATGTCAACCACAGAGAGTAAGCACTCTGGTCACGGCAGAATCACGCCTACGTGATAGCCACGGAGAAGTGGAATCCCACTCAAGAGTAAACGGCTACTCTAAGCGTGCTGAGTGTTGCAGCACGCAAAAAGCCGAAGGACGCACGAGGTCCTTCCGCGGGCTGTGTAGCCACGCGAGTAGAATAGTCAGACGGGGACTGACTTTCATAGTGAGCGCATCGATTAGTGTCGATGCGCGTTTCCTTAGCCAAGTAGATAGAGTTAGCTGTAGGGATAGGATATGACTGGATAGGGAATTCTGTGTCTTTATGTGTGATTTAATAGCGACCGTTTTTGTGCAGTAATCTATTGTTAAAGAGCCAGTGACAATAAAATGCATCATCCATACCTCTCGTACGACTTGCAATATTTTTGTGTGGTACGGGAGAAGTTGATCCTGTAATGCCTGACGCATCGGTTGCTGACAAACCTGTTAACACTTAGCGCAACGCAATCTGCTGCCAAATAAGTCGCAGCTGTATTTCGAATGCGGGTAAGCGGGCTGACGAATCGCGTCCGTAAACGCTTTCCCACGGAGACGGCTAATTTTAACATTCGGCTGCGAATTCTGGACAATTAGTAAACAGGCGGGAAAACATCCTCAGAAGCCTTGGTGATGTGCTTTTATAGAAGAATGCGGAGAATTAATTGGACAACTAAAATGAGCAATCTGAAAATTTTTAGGGAGGGGAAATCGCAAAGACAACATATCACAAACAGACAGAAGAAGCCATAACTTTGTGGTTACATTATGGGAAGACAAATACCGTAACATGTTGTGACAACCAAATAGAGTTCCGGAAAGAGAGATTGAGGAAGACAGCATAAAAAGATTCTTGACAGTCTTGTGTCATGGCCGGATAGGAGTCAAAACACAAATCGATCCATGCTTTCGGAGATCGCATTTTGTGGAGAGGCAAGGCACTGTATGATGATTGCTTTCTAATAGTGTTCTGAGAGCGGTAACAGACTGCATCTAAAAATACTGGCCATTTTAAACATATTATCTAGTGTTTAAGGCTCTGTGTCGAAGGGGTAACGGACGCAATTCGCAATCCCGCATACAGCGTTCCAAACACAGCTGCGGGCGATTTAGAAGCAGACCGCCTAGCGTTGCTTTCTATACAAAGGTAAAAGTGTCGGTCGTTCAGAAAGTAGTGGCAATCTACTGAACATAAACTTGCTAAGAAATCACAAACAGACAATCAATGCTTGGGTTGACTGCGACGTCCTGTAAAGGATATGCAACTAAAGAAAACGTGTTTAAGGAAGTCCACTGAATTAGGACCCCATAGGGCTCAATTGCCTTCCGGTCAGCTGACACCGAAGCCAGTACGCCACTGTCCGAGAACGCATTTCCGGTTGTTTATGACCTTTCCCTTGTATTTTCTGTAATTGTGTTCTGTAAAGCTGCATTACTTCGTGTTAGTTGATATTGTTCCTTTATAAATACACACTGCTCAACGCAAATTTCGGCTTCTTCTTCTTTCTTGATCGTGTAATAATTATTCTCAATAATAGCTTTGTCATACTACCCATTCAGTGTCATTGTACATTGAAATTAACATTCTAACGCCACTGGTTTCTTTAACAGAGCTATTAATATGGATTTTCATAGTTCATTAATAATGCACTCTCCCTTTTTTTCGGATCCCAAAATCGCCCAAGGTCTCAATTTCCTTACACGATATTAATGCTTTCATGGGGGCGGGGGGAGGGGGGGGGAATGGGTTTACAATAAAATTGATTGACGACATCAACGATATTGCACAATCGGACGGAATGACACTATCTAATGCCACGAATCGGACGCTGGAACGCTGGATTATATATAGAACAACAATCTTCAGAATACTAATAGCATGCATATTTCATGTGATGATGTACGAGTGCTAATTGTGGATATTTAATGCATCACATGAAAAGTTCATTTGCTAATTCCAATTTAAAGGAACAGAGTTTTAACATTTATTGGACTTCAGTCAGAACAAATAGATCTTCTTCTTTTTCTTCTTTGCGTTCATCTGGTGTGTTTTTTTTCCCAGATGTGATTGCAGTGTGCGTTAGGCACCCTTAGGCCGAAACCCTTGGGCCAACACATCCGACTTCTGCGTGCGTTTTTTGACCAGGTTAGTATTCCTGGGATACTCTCACTTTTGTGGTGCCATTCACATCCCAGCTGGTAAAGTTGGAACATTCGAAGACATCACGGTCACCCCTCAAGAGAAGACAGGCACAGTCCATGGCATTTTCCGCCATCCAGGGTGGCATCCATAGTTGCAGAGCCGACACATAGCGCCCTGGTGCTGAGCTCACCGAGGGAATCGTTACGTCCTGCTCATGGCTGCTTTAATTCCTCATTTCAATATATTGGGCATTTCGTTCGCCCCGGCCATTCCTGCACAAACCAGACCGGTCTGCAGACTGTATCCATTCAGCGAGTTTTCTATTCGGACATGTGCTTGTCGCTGTGCCTGGGGACATTGTAGTCAGAGCACGACTCTATAGTTCCGGGCACGACGGACATTCGGAAACTTACCTAGTCAGAGCTGTTTCGGACACAAGCTATTCGGAAAACTAGGTAGTCAGAGCTGTTCCTAGCACGAAAGACATTTCACTCGGACGTATTTGCGTAGTGCCAATTTTTATTTTGCCACCCGTAAGCCGGCACTTCCGACTTCTGCGGGCATATTTTATTGAGGTTAGCCTTCCTCGGGTTTCGAGGCACGTTAGACTCCTATTGTTGTTGTGTCGCCCACATCTCAACTGGTCAGGGTAGAACGATCAAAGACATCACGGTCGACCCTCAAAGGAATGCAGGGGCAGACCATGGACATTTCCCGCTATCCAAGGAGGCTTCCATAATTGCATAGCCGGCACATATTTCTCTGGGACTGGGCTCAGCCGAGGAGTTGCCACGTCCTGCTCATGACTGCTTTAATTGCTCACTTCCGTATATCGGGCATTTCGCTTGCCCCTGGTCGCTCAAGCACACACTAGGAGCGGTCAGTCTGCGGGCGACATCCACTAGGTAAGCTTTCGGTTCGGACTTCCACGCAATGGATTCGCTAGCCAGGCATTCCATTTCGTGTTTACAAGACACTGTCCATCTTTGTCTACACTCTCTATGAGTATTGATACAGATATTCTTGGTAACCATTTCGTGCGACTGGGGCGCTTTTCTACTTTTAGTACTCGTTCACGAGGTAGGCTACATATGCTGCCGGCTCAGCATCTTACCTCCGTGCACCAGTGAGCGAGGAACGGCCAGGCCCTCTCATCCAGGGATCCCTCCTATCCCCCAGCTGAGAGCCTTCGAACAAGTATCTGAACTAAGCATGTCGCGCTCTCAGCATCTCACCTCCGTTTTACGGAATGTGAGTATCGGCCCGGCTCTCTCATTCAAAGGTAGTAGATTAGAGGCGTTCAGCTACATCTCTCAGATGGAGGCCTTAGTGTAAGTGTCTGGACCAAGTTTGTGGCTTCGTGTGCCTGATTTTAAATTTTGACTGCTATCCTCAGTCTACCTGCAGAGCAGCAGGTTGTATCTTTATTAGTCTGGTCCCTATCTCAAGGCCTGTCCGACATGTAGTTGTCCTTCCGTCGGGTCGGCAGGTCTCTTGAGGTCATTGGGAGACACAAGCCCCCCCCCCCCCCCACCGCGGCAAGGTGGAGACACAACGGGGGGGGGGGGGGGGGGGGACAAATAGATCTATCCGCCAAGAACTAAATACCCGAAAAAAAAAATGCATGTTATTAAGACAAACAAAAATTAAGACAGTTAATTATTTTTTTACATATAAAACGACATGAAAATCTAGAGAAGATATTAATTGAGCTAATTGTATTAGATAGGTGGAGAAGAGGAAGACAATAACGTAGATGGATACAAGATATGGTAGATAAATTACGTGTCAGCAGTAGAGACATCACCAATGTGGATCTCACGGAGAAAACAATACACACTGCAGTCAATCAAGAGATAGGGAAAATCTGCTGGTGCTGGATAGGACAGGCACTGAGAAAATCCGAGGACAATACAACCAGACACTCTATTGTCTAGAACCCACAAGGTGAACGACATAACAGGAGATCTAAGACACACGGAGATGAGAATTACAGATATGAACAACATTGAGGGGACATGGAGGCAGCTGCAGGAGATAGCAGAAGATAGGCTTGGCGTGGCTTGTTTGAAGGCCTTGCCGCAATGGGATATTGAGGGCAGAAGAAGAAGAAGCAGCAGCACTTTGGACAACAATCACCTTCAAATTAATAAGCTTGTGATTGTAAAATCTTGTTCAGCCTTTACTTGCGGCTGACTCAGTCACATGATTTTTATTCTGAGCCAGGGATGGCTGTCACAGCCCCATATTACACCTGTTGACTAATTCTAATATAACACATAACTACTAGCTCATCAGTATTGGGTGGTCATTGGAATAGTGGTTTTGATTCATGTTTTGTGTAACTAACGCTCATTATCAATCAACATTACTTTTAATGTGATCACAACGTTATTTCTGTTGATTTCCGTTCACAGCAGGTCGGGTCGGTTGGGGTATTAGTACCATTAACTATTACTTTCTGTCAACCCATTAGGTTAATGACAATGGCCCCTAATATAATTTCTCCTTGAGGTTGAACAGGGTAGGGGTAATGTAGAATCGAACCAAACTACCAGCAGAGAGCAGACACCTGGTTTAGAATAGAGAGCCATTTTGATAAACTGTTACGAGGATCCTCGGTAAGGTGTGGATTTTGTTTCTGCCAAGGGCAAACAGAAAACCCTAACCTGCACTGTTCGCGGCGACTGCACTAGGCAGACGGCCTTAACTCCTCAGGCTTAAGAACCCCTGTCCTGCACTGCAAGGTACTATAGGCAGTGGATGACAGATAACAATTATGAGGGTGAAGTTCTGTACATGACAGGCATGTTCGGAATGATGGCGGCCGGCCTGTCACTGAACTGACTGGGTTGTCTTATACATTAATGCCTGGCTGCTGGTTTTCTAGTGACTACCGCTACCGTCGACGATGAACTAATTGTTGTGTGGAGGACTAGTGTTGGCATTCTGGCGGCGACATTATGCATAGTATACCTGTGCGGGCTGTTGGATTGTCGAAACTCCTATATGTTCCACTTTTCACATTGGGCAGTGAGGAGCATTTTGTGTGATATTCACTGGCACAGGAACGAAGCATAATGAGGACGACCCGTTGCCGTGAAGTTGGAACCGTGACTAATGACTAATGAAATGACAGGCCTATAGATGTATGCTGTCTGGTCCTGGTGGAGGCAGTCAGTGCAGCTTTCCGCTGGATGGAGAATACGATACACACACACATCGTGATTGTAACTGACTCAGAAAGCATGCTGAGTAGGGTGAGGACAGGCAAGCTTCGTGCCGAGTGGCTTGTTTCGCTTTGGAAGTCACGGGTGGCAAGCATCGTCTGGATCTTTTCTCCGGGGCATGCTGGTGTGCTGGTGTGCTGGGGAATGAACAGGCAGACAGATTGGCTGGCTCTGCAAAACTTGGTGGAGTATCGATGCATGATAAGCCAGACGTGGTTGCGGCCTTGTGGGAGCACGTGTACACCACGGAGGAGCAAATGGATCACCATGGTCTGGCAAGAATGCGACAGCGTGTAGATACGAGGGGATTTGGCCGATGCTCGACGCTTAGAGGAAAGGTGAAACGCACATATAATCAGATTGCTACTGGTACTAGTGGGGTTGGAACTCTTCGCTGGCTTCTGAGGATGGGGACGGAGCGCTTATGGGAGGGAATGCCCCGAATGCTGTGATGTCGGTTCTTAAATCAATCAATCAATCAATCAATCTTTCTTCATGATGTTGGGATGCAGTGGGTTAGGCCTTAACATAATACACGTTACGAAATTTTCCGTTGGGATCTATTGTGAGTTACCATCATCATACAACAGGCCTTCTCCGAGACATGATTCTGGTTCAGAGCCAGATTTCTTCTGTGTTCAGATCTTGTTGAATGTCAGTGATTTGTTTCTTCTTTTTGGCCCACTGTACCCATGGAACCTTTCTGTCATATTTAAGATTTACAATATACAGAAAGTCTTCTTTAGTAATTTCGTTTAGTGATCCAATTCATTGCACGGGCTGTTTTTTGTTGTATTTTTTTTGTTTCTCATTCACGCGCTCGCTTTGAACTCAAGCGTAGTTTATACACGTGCTACAACTTCTTGTGCACTGGGCTGATTTTTGTGTTTGGATTCATCATCATCATCTTCCACTTTTGTCGTCAAGCGTTGTGGGGAGGAATAATTGGCGCTCCAGCGCGTTCGGGTAAGATTTTCCTATTACCAGTGTCTCTCGCCATTAGGTGAACCAAACCACTCCGACTTCAGGGGTACTTGTGATTTACATCCCCAAGTTAAGGACGAGAAGTCAACATTTTAGTCCAACTGATCTGTGTAGGGGATGAACCCGCTACCTCGGCATTAGCACAACGGATGTTTAAGAACGAGCGCTCTTGTCCATTCCGTCATGCTGATGTCAGCACTAAATTTTATCCCGTATGGTTCGGTCTCTTTCTACAGAGTGACCTGCCGAAAGCGGCGCACAAAGCACGAATTCCATAGCTCTTGCGACAACCCTCAGGAGACTATTACGAGAAAATGTCACTGGTGAACCGAACAATTTAGCACGGAATCAACCTCACAAAGTTCCCACCGCAAGGTATGCGTCATAACCGCTTCGCCACGGACACTCTCTTGCATGTTCTAACAGATTGTACTCCCCTGATTTTTTTTTTTTTTTTTTTTTGCATATCCTGTTTACAGGACATCGCAGTCAACACCAGCATTTCTGCCGCTATGATCTCTTGGCAAGTTTACGTTCAGTAGTTTGACCATTGCTTTCTGAACGACCGGCACCGATACCAACGCAAAACCAACGCAATGCGGTCTGCTGCCAAATCGCGAGCAGCTGTGTTTTGAACGCGGGTGTACGGGATTACGAACCGCGTCCGTAACTCCTTGCCACGGAGATCGACAGTTCCTTGCTAGTGTTGTGATATATGCACGTAATACTGTCTAACGTCTCCATTGCTAGAACGGGCCTGCGTCTGGTGTCTGAATAGATGCCAACGTTATTGAATATAGAACCAAGATATTCAAAAGTTGTTACAATTTCAATTTTTACATTGTTGTCTGTGATCTTTGGTTCGCGTGTTCTTTCGTCTGTGGACATTACTTTTGGTTTCCCTTGTAAGGTCGATACAAATGTTGATCTTGGCTGTGTCTTTTAATCAGATGCGATGAACTTTTTGTTTTAACAAAATCCTTTAGCACCATTTGAGAGGACAGTTTCATCTGCACATCTGAGTTTTTGAATTGGATTTCCACCAATAATGACTGGATCGAAGTTATCACTGGTCACACGTTTCTCATTACCCTTTGTCCGTAGATGTTTCTAAGGAGATAAGGCAATCCGGGCTTGCTCCCCTTTGGGCCTCAAACCAGTTTAATGTTTCACCAGCTTCTCTGACAGCTGCCTGCTGTTCACGATACATTGATTCAGTTAAGTGAATCAAATCTGATGAAAATTCCATACCCCTCACGATGCTCTATAATTTAGGATACTGAAGCCGGCTGAAAACCTTACTGTAGTCTAAGAAAGAAATATGAAGATCCACATCGAACTTCTTGAATTTCTCAGAGATGGTTCTCATGTTGAAGATATGGTCCCTGTTTCCTCTGCTATGTCTATAACCTATTTATAATATTTCATATTATTCAAATTATAATTTACTTCTAACTATCTTTATGATGATTCGCAATAGGGATATGCCAGCATGAATTATTAGCGAGATAGTTGGTTAGTTTCATATCCTTTACAGGACGGAGCAGTCATCTCCAGTATGTTTGGCTGTTTGTGATTCCTGGGCAACTTTTACGTTCATTAGTTTGCAATTGCTTTCTGAACGACCGGCACTCATGCTGTTGTATGGAAACCAACGCAAGACGGTCTGCTCCCAAATCGCCAGCAGCTGTGTTTCGAATGCGGTATGCGGGTTTAGGAATCGCATTCGTAACATCTTCACTCCAGAGAGCGATAGTACAATTAGATACATCACTAGCTGTATAACCAAATCAATCACCAGATTTCTTAACAAATCAGTGGCTAGCTCTATAGCTAAGCAAATCATTGACTTTCTAGCTTAATCAAACACTGATTACCTAAACACACAAATCACTACCTATCTGACCAAATTACTCACTAGCTGTCTAACTTAATCAATCACTGGCTGTCTAACCTAATAAATTACTAGCTCTCTAACTGAATCAATCAATAGCTGTCAAAACAGATAAGTCATTAGCTGTCTAACCAGTTCAATCATGAAATGTTTGATCAAATAAATTACCGTCTAACCAAATAAATCAATAGCGTCCTAACCAAATACGTTACTAGCTTTTAACAAAATAAATAATTATCTGTTAAATCAAATAAATCACCAGCTATCTATCTAAATCAATCATCTTCATTGGCTACCGAGAAGGAGGACGGAGCACAGTTAATTAAATGCATATCCTTTACAGAACGTAGCAGTTAACCCTAGCATTTTTTGGCTGTTCGTGATTCCTGGGCAAGTTTACATTCAGTAGGTTGTACGACCGGACCGGCACACATACCATTTCATAAAATCCAACGTAAGGCGGTCTGCTGCCAAATCGCCCACAGCTGTGTTTCGAACGCGGGTATGCGGGATTACGAACTGCGTCCGTAACTCCTTCACCACAGGCCGGACTTCCACTG